>PPKY03000012.1:0-351160 GCA_003706315.3 Ambrosiozyma oregonensis (nom. inval.)
AGACATGCATATTATCATAATGATAATGGGATGTGATGACTTATTTCCGATAGGAATCAAGGAAGAAATAGAATCAACAAATTATTACCTATTTTCTAAGGTGTTTAGATACTAAGTATTTACAGATTGATCCAAGGTTTATTATAAGAGTTATCATCAACCTAACTTCTAACAGGATTTGTAAGGGATCTGGAGATAAAGGATCTGGATTTTGGGTTCACATTTGGAGATAAAGTGGAGATGAAGTGGAGATGAAGTGGAGATGAAGTGGAGATGAAGTGGAGAAACATGAAATAGGGAAAGTCGTGTTAAGTTCTTTTATTGTAATTGCATTTTGATGTTAATTGTTTGAGTTTTAGTTATTTATTATTTTAGTATATATATGGGAGTTATTCCTCATAATTTGTTATTTGTATAATGTGTATCCTTTGGAGTGGAATCTGAATATAAGTTATTACACACTAATATTTTGAATATAGACTTGGACGTTTGAAAGCCAGGTTTTTAATTGATAAATCAGATAAAAGAAACATAAGGATTATGATTTGGCTAATCCCTTATAGAATTCATTAAGGCAATTTGTCCGAGTGGTTAAGGAGAAAGATTAGAAATCTTTTGGGCTCTGCCCGCGCAGGTTCAAATCCTGCAGTTGTCGTCTTTTTTTAGCAACATTTAAAATGTTCAACTTTTACGATAATAACATATTTCTTTCAACTTTTCAGGTGGGTAAGTGTTTGTATACAAGATCTAGATTAGATATCTACGTGGTGCAAGGATGTAGCTGAAATTACCGCTGCTCGCCGTTGATGAATCACCTCACCTCAATCTAGTGGCCAAACTGCTCTCAATTATTTACTTCATAAAGCGTGATCAAATTGAACAGATAGAATTGAAAAAACTTAACCAGGACTACATAAATTTGATTAACTGTGAGATTAATCTTTCTTCTTTTGAATAGATTATCTTTACCACTTTGGTTGAATTTGTGAAACACATGAAGAAACAAAAATCTGGCATTATTAATAGCACGATTCAAAACAAAAATGAAGTATCAAGTCATTTTAGATATCCATCTCTAATCAGCGATAGATCATATGCTGAATCCAGAGAAATAAATAATATAGATAATGAGGAGCAAATCCCTATACTTAACTTTCAAGAGATTTTTGATAGATTCAATGAGAAAACAGAAGACATACATCATAAAATTAAAATTCGAAGAAGCGATAAAGAATCTTTGAATCCATTACCTACTCTGATTATAGATTTTGAACAAATCAATGAAGTTCAGGAAAGGGAACTGAGAAGAACCTACTCTGAAACTGAAAAGTCTATGTTTGATTTGAATGATGGGAAAAGATTTTCCGATTCATCCATTTACAATAATTTTAATGGAATACAACCAAGTTCCTCTAAACGGAGAAGAAAGTATTCATTTTCTGATTGTAAGTTTCTAAAACAAGGTATTGAAGATGAATACATTCCTGGATTGACAACTTTTGATTTCAATTCTTGGATAAGTGAGGATTTTGAAAGTACTAAGAAAATTGAAACTAAGGAGGAAAAAATCAAAAATGAATCAGTGAAGGGAATATCTTCTCCAGGTGACACAGAATCCAAGATTTTACGAGAACTACATTCTCAGGTCAAACCAATAGAGATAAAAGGAAATTTAAAGGAAGGATCATACCCATCTCATATTAATGCGGATATATCTTCAAAAATTTCCATTGATAATAACTCTATCTTCCAGTTAGCCAATTCCCCTGAAAGAGAAGGAGACAAAATTTATTTAGCAAGCCTACCTTCAGACTTTACTTCATTATCTTTCAGTGATCGCAAAAAGACAATAAATAATATACTGCCACCAGATTTACAGAGTGATCAAGAATACAAGAACCATTTAAGTAAACTTATTAGAAAAAGCTCTGCATCCAAGATTTCTAACTCGATATCAAGAAATACTTCTTTGAAAGGTTCTTCGACTGCTTTGAGGTATCTTAATTCTTTCTCGATGAATTCAGCTACTTCTGTCAAAATTCCTAGAGAAATAAACGAATATGGCTCAGTTGCTCTGGATCAATGGAAGTTGGGAAAAGTCATTGGACGTGGTGCATTCGGAATAATAAGAGAATGCTCCGATATCTCTAACCAGGATGATCAAAGAGCCATGAAAATTATAAATATTTTTAACTCGACAGATTTTGAGAAAAGATTTAAGACTGAAATTCTTATGTGGTCTTTACTGGAGCATCAGAATATATTAAAACTATATGATTTTTCCTTGACTTCTAGATATTTTTTTGTTTTAATGCCTTTAGTTAAAGGTGGATCTTTACTTGAAATTGTTCAGGGGTGGCACATGTACAAAGTCAAACTTTCGAAAAGGATCAACAAAGTGATTAGGTTTCTTATTGATATTGCAAATGGATTAAAGTACATGCATGACAATGGGATGTTTCATGGTGATTTAAAGCTAGAAAATTGTATAGTGGACATAGAAAATAATGATAAGGTTTTGCTATGTGATTTTGGAATGAGCAATTTTTATGATGATCGTAAAAAAAATTCAATCTCTTTCACTGAATTATCCAAAAAGTTGTTATGTTACCAAAAAGTTGTCAAAGATGGGGGTTCTAACTCTCAGTCACCTATAATAAGTAGAAATTCTTCGTATCAAAAACTCCACCGTTTTACTGATACTCAATCAGTTTCTGTTGCGCCTCAAATTACTATATCTGGATCGTTGGTGAACAAATTACCTGACTCACTAATTGGGTCTTTACCTTACGCTTCACCTGAGATTTTACAGCCAATTCCTGTAGATAAATTGGATAACCTAACTGATGTATGGGCATTTGGTGTTTTAGTGTTTGGCTTAATTTGCCTTAATTTACCATTTTCACACAATTTTGAACCAAGGCTGAAGTTATTAATCATAAATTGCGATTATGATTTTGAAATGTATAATAGAGAGTTGAAAGAGTTATCTCATACTCAAAAAGAAATATTTACTTCTTTACTTAAAGTTAGTCTTGAAAAGGATTACAAAAAAAGAATCAACATTGATGGAATTTTGCGTTTACTAATGAAGTTATGATATATATGTATGTGTACCAATTACGTATTTTTGAATATTTATTGTCCTTTATATTTAGTTTATTTCTATAAATAAGATAAAAAATTAATATTTGAAAGAAGATGATCAAGTCATAGAAGTGACAGTTTCAAATAATGAAATATGATTAAATTTAGAATCAATATCAGCATGCCTGGAATACTTATAAGAGTCATGAGTTCTTGTAAGTATTTCATCCAGTTCTTGGTCGGTTAAAATATTATCTTCAATCTGCTTTGTTTTTAATTTTTGTCCATTCAAAAATTCAGTAAGACTCTTTAACAAATTAATATCATTTTTAGCAGCACGAGTGCCAAAATTTAACAAATTCTTAAAATCTCCTGACTGAATGATAAGATGTTCTAGCTTTCTTTTTGAGTCAGCCTTTGCTAAAAGGAACTCTTCAATTGTGTTAACCATTATCAATCTGAAAACTAAGCATGGCTTGGTCTGCCCGATTCTATGTATTCTATCCATTGCTTGAAGATCAACTTGAGGATTCCAATCAGAATCAAATAATATGACAGTATCACTAGAAGTTAAATTGATACCTAGACCACCGGATCTTGTAGATAATAGAAAAATATTAGCATTTGGATTAGTTCCTTCATTGAAAGCTTTAATTTGAGCCGCTCTATCTGCTTCTTTCACCGAACCATCAAGCCTATACGAGTCTACTTTTAAGAATTCTCGCAAGTAATCTTGTATGAGATCTAACATTGAAGTAAACTGTGAAAATATTAAAATTTTGTGATTATTTAGAAGTAATTTAGGTAACAACTGACTTAATATTTTTAATTTCGATGAATTTTCTATCATTTCTGAAGTTAATGGAGTTTCATCATTCCAAGGATAAAAGAAAAGGTATGGAGAATTACATATTAATCTAAGTTGTATCATCAAATTTTGTAATTTCTTAGTTCTTGTTTCTTTATAAACGAAGTTGAAGTGCTCGTCCAATTTTTTATCCATCACTGGTTCATCTGAGTTTAGTTTAGAATCAATATAATCATTTATATATTTGGTATTGGAAATTAATTTTGGGTTTGCTAACCTATTAACAGATAAATATTCTGTGAAGCTTTGTTTTAAAAGTAAGGGAAAAAAATCTTTGGATAGTATGGATTTGTAGAACATCTCTTGTTTAGAACTCAATTTTCCATATATAATATATTCTCTTTTTGGAGGTAAATTTACTAAAACATCTCTCTTCAATCTTCTCAATAAAAATGGTCTCAAGATAGTGTGTAAACTGTTAACCAGAGCCTTTTGAATTTCAATATTGACGAGGGAATTGAAAGCCTCATCATCTTTACCTTCTTCATCTTTTAAGTTTTCTAAATTTGTAAAATCAAACCATCTCTGAAACATGTCAATATCATGAAAAATTTCAGGTAAAATAAAATTCAATAAGGACCATAATTCATTTAAATTATTTTGTAAAGGAGTACCTGTGATTAGTAGTCTATTTGAAGTGTTGAACTGTTTTAATTTTCTAATTAATAAACAATTTGCATTTTTTAATCTATGGCCTTCATCCACAATCAAAAATTTCCAAGATTTGGTTTTCAGATGAGGGAAATCATTGATAGATAGTTCATAAGATGTGATTATTACTGAAAAGTTCTTGAATTTTCTTCTCAAAGCGGATCTTTTAGATTTTGGTCCAACATAACCTAAAACAGATATTGAGGGTGCAAACCTATTAAATTCATTAACCCAATTAGAAACAGTCGAAAGTGGACAGCAAATTAGAAAAGGACCATGGATTCCTTGTTCTACAAGGAATGCTATTAATGCAATACATTGTAAAGTTTTACCTAAGCCCATTTCATCAGCTAGAATACCATTAAGACCATTCTGATACAAAGTGATTAGCCATTCCATACCTGCCAATTGGTATCTTTTCATAGTTACACCAGAAACAAGATTTGGCTGTTGGAATTTGAATTGATCTTCTGTATCGTGAGACTTCTCTTTTATGTCATCATTTGAAGATAATGTTGGTTTTTCTTGTTTGGATTTAAGTAGTTCAGTGATAGAAGCTTGCCTTTTGATTTTTTTTTTTTTTGGTCCTGATTCTTCTATTATATTTTCGTTGTTTGATTCTGTTATTTTCGCAGCTTTGATAGATGATTCTAATAGGGTATCAGCAATAATACTGCTAAAAACTTGAGATCTTTTCACAAGATCCTGCAATTTTTCAAGTTTGACTGAACTATCAAGTCCTTGGAACTGTTGAAAGTTATCATCATGATCATTTTGAGTTTGTTCTTCCTTTTCTAAAAGAGAAATAATTCTTTGTTCTTCAAGTTCTTCAAGTTCTTCTTCTGTTAAAGAAGAATTCTCAACTGAAGATTCTATTTTTGTACTTCTTATCGGAATAGTCATAATTAATGTTATTATATATAAAAAGTGTATATTTAATGGTTGGCTATTTAAAAGAATTTATTAAGAGTTATCATTCTTTATGACGCGTCACACCCGTGCACCACAAAGTTTTTAATTTTACAGCACAATCTCGAAAAACAAATTCCAAATTTAAGCAAAGATGGTGGTTGATGATTTACACAACAACAATTATTAACTGGAACCGAACAAGGACTATATATAGCTTCATAAACACATTTCTATCAATGACAGAGACAGTGAAAGATATTCCATCCACCTCCATTGCTCTTTCAGAGTATGATGCTCAAGTGGAGAAGCTAAACCAAGATGCAAAGGCTTACATTGCCAGACAAACCAAACCTGTTATTATTCCTTCTTTTGGAAAATGGTTTGATATTACCAAAGTTCATGATATAGAAAAAAATTCATTACCTGAGTTTTTCAATAATGAGTCTAGATTTAAAACTCCTAAAGTTTATAAAGAGTTTAGAGATTTTATGATTAACTCATATAGATTGAATCCATTAGAATATCTAACAATCACTGCTGTTAGAAGAAATTTGGCAGGTGATGTAGCTTCTATTATGAGAATACATGGATTTTTATCCAAATGGGGTTTAATTAATTATCAAATTGATCCAAAAACTAAGAGTTTCAGCTTGGGACCTCAATATACTGGACATTTCCAAATCACATTGGATAAACCTAATGGATTGGAACCTTATTTGCCTAAAGATGTCAAGTTGATTGGAAACAAAAAAGAAGAAAGAAAAACTGAATTAACTACAAATGGTGCTAATAAGAAACAAAAACTTGAAGATGGAACTTCTTCTATTCCATTGAATTTGGAATTAAGACATAACGTGTATGATTCAACTCAAGATGCGTTTACTTTAAGAAATGAAGATATCACAAAGAACAATACTTTAACAGGTTTGAAACAATTATATTGTAACATCACTGGAAATGATATTACAGAGACTAGATATCACAATTTAAAAAGCAAGCAGAATATATCTACTAAAGCTTTTGAAGATGGACAATTTCCTTCTTCTTTTAAAAGTGCCGATTTTATTAAGTTGAACAAGACATATGTCAGTTCGGATGCAAAACCATGGTCTGATCAAGAAATTTTATTGTTATTAGAAGCTATTGAAATGTATAGCCAAGACTGGAACCTGATTTGTGGCCACGTTGGTTCAAGAACCAAAGAGCAATGTATCAGCAAATTTATACAGTTACCTATTGAAGATAAGTATTTGGAAAAGCAATTATCTAATAAAGAGTTGGTTAATGTTTTAAATAAAAGGAATGAAAAGAATGATTTCAATTTATTACTAGAACAATTGAAACTTAAATTGACTCAAGAAGAGTCAAATATTACTTCTTTAATTTCTTCTTCCAATAGTAAACAAGATGAGGAACTAAATAAAGAATCAAGATTATTGAATTCTATTCTCGAATTATCTTTAAAGAAACTAGATATAAAATTTAACGAGTTGAAAAAGTTTGAAGAATTAATGATTAAAGAAAGAAAGCAATTAGCTTCTGAAAAGCACACTTTATTATTAGACCGTCTTGCTTTGAGAAAACAAGTGGAGTCTGTTAGAAGTAAATTAATAAAGGCTGGTGAATTGGGTGCTACTGACGAAGGGTTACAATATTGCGAGGAAGCTAATTTTGAAGCTAACAGAGCTCCAAGAATTATCACCAACAAAAAGAATGATTTAACCAAATTGGAATTAGATAACAAGAATATTCCAAATGGTGATCAGGTATTAGTGGAAGAAGAAGAGGACGATTCAACTAAAGTTGAACCAATAAGTTTAATTGAACCTCAAGAGTACTCTTTATGGAGTGCTTGATCTAGATTTTTAGTTTATGTGCTTTCTAATCTTTAATCTCTTCAATTTTAATGTCTTAGTTTTTTGTTACTAGTATATTATTACGGCCCATTGTACTGTACTGTATTTTATTTTATATTTTATATTTTTAAACAAATTTTTCGTATATTTTTACCAATAACACGCGCCACGAAAACTGAAAACTTTACTCGCCACATCTGTTTTGGTTAAATATTGATCGAGATCGAAAGAGGAATATTCAATGGGTGGCAAAAAGGACAACAATACTGACCAGAGCAAGGGTTTACACTTGATTATAGGCTTCTAACTTTCAATTTGAATTCATAATGTCAATTCCATCTATAGAACAAGCCAGGCAATTAGTGGCAAAAAAAAACTTTAAAGAAGCTGAACAAATCTATGATGAAATTCTTTCAATAGATCCAAAGACTTCAAGTTTGAAACATGAGAAAGTTGTTGAATTACAGGAGTCTGCAATTCTAGAATCAGGTGAATTATACAAGAATGAAAATGATTCAGAAAAACTAGTTCGATTAATTTCTAAAGCTAGAGATATTATGAGTTCATTTGCCAAATCAAAAACAGCCAAAGTTATCAAGTCTTTAATTGATTTACTAGAGCAAGTTAAAACAGCCAACTCTATAGATTTAACTATACAAGTTACTAAAGAGTGCATTGATTGGTCAATTGAAGAAAAAAGAACTTTTTTAAGACAATCTTTACAATCTAGATTAGCTGAATTATATTATAAAAAACGTAATTTTCAAGATTCATTGGCTATTTTGGAGAAATTATTAAAAGAATTAAAGAAATTAGATGATAAATCATCATTAGTTGAAGTTCAATTATTAGAATCTAAAAATTATTTTCAATTAAAGAATTTTGCTAAAGCAAGAGGTTCATTAACAGCTTCAAGAACTTCTGCTAATGCAATTTATTGTCCTACTCAACTTCAAGCAGAATTAGATTTAATGAGTGGTGTATTACATGCTGAAGATAAAGATTTTAAAACATCTTTTTCATATTTTTATGAATCATTTGAAAATTATGAATTACACCCAGATAAGTCTGATTTCAAGACTATTAAAGTTTTAAAATATATGTTATTATGTAAAATAATGTTAGGTAATGTTGATGAAGTTGATTCCATTTTAAAGAATAAAAATTGTTCAAAATATCAAGATAATAAAGAAATTGAAGCTATGAAATCTGTTGCTTCTGCTTATTCAGAAAGATCATTAAAAGAATTAGAAAAATCATTAAAAATTTATAGTCATGAATTAACAGACGATTTGATTATTAGATCCCATTTAACTGATTTATATGATTCTCTATTTCAACAAAATTTATTAAAATTGATTGAACCTTATTCATGTATTGAAATATCTCATATTTGTGCAATGATAGGTTTATCCAAGAATATTATTGAATCCAAGTTAAGCAATATGATATTAGACAATGTTTTCTATGGTGTTATAGATCAAGGTAATGGCTGGCTAATTATTTATGATGAACCTCAAAAAGATAAAACATATGATTTAAGTTTAGATGTTATAAAGAATATGTCATCTGTTGTCGATCTGTTATATGAAAAAGCTTCTTCATTAGATTAAAAATTTTAAATTTTAAATTTTATATATGTATGTATAGTTTGTTTTTTTTTTAATCTATAATCATTAACTTTTGCTTTATCTAAATGTATTAGTTTTATTATTTACTGATATTTTATTTATTTAATTGTACTGATGATAATATATTGAGAAATTATATTCAAAATATAGTTGTAGTGAGTATATATTTTTATATAAAGCAAAAAAACAAAAAAAAACAAAAAAAAATTATAAGAGAAATTCAGAACTTTTATTATCATTATTCATAACAATCCCCTACTATTTTTCTTTTTTTGTCTGTCTCTATAAACTCTAAAAGCTATAAGTCCAATATAACAAACAATTGCAAGTAAAACTAAGTAAAGAATTGTTTTTATCACTTTCCATATAAGTTTGAAGAACCAACCTATAAAACCTCTTTCATCACCGTATTTTTCAGCATCTTTTTGTTTAAGTACTTTTTCTTGTCTACGTAATCTTGATAAAGTTCTTCTTTTATTTCTTTTATCTAATCTTCTTTGTTTTCTTCTACGAATTCTATTTCTAATTTCTGACTCATCATTATCTTGTTCTTTGATATCAGGAGATTCATCTTGATCAAGTTCTTTATCAATTTTTTCAATCATTTGATCAACAGAAATGATAGGGTCACCATTAGAGTCTTTTAAAGCACTAACTTTAATATCATAGACATCAGCATTTTGAAACAATTCACCAGTTTCAGCAGAAACACCAATATAAGGACTAATAGGAATAGCACCATTGAGATATTGATTAGAAGAATAACAACCTCTCCAGTGACCATCACCACGAATATCAAAATTAATTTCAAGAGTATTTGATTTTTTCAAAACAATTAATTTAACTTTAGAAACAGCATTACCTCTAACGTTATAAATTTTATGTAAATCACAACCACCAATTTCAGTTTCTAGACCATCAGTATTTTTATTATATTTCCCAGGTTGACCATTATTTGACTGAATTGAAACATAAGGAAAGATACTTTTATGACTTTGAGGTTTTGAACCTGAATTTTTATAAGTATCGATGAAAACACCTAAACCATTGTAGTCAGATTGCATTCCAAAAACATCACCTTGAACCAAAGGTTTATCAGTTAACCAGAATGCCAAACCGTCACCAATAAGAGAAGATTTTTTCTGATTACCATGAAGTTTAAAGGAGATTTCAACTTGAAAGGCTTCAGCATCAGTAGGTGGTATTGGTAGTCTTGAGAAAAGATAACCAATTGAATTTTTTTTTTCTGAAACCAATCTAACATAATCGGAATTTCTATGAAGCATCATATTGCCACCATTTTGATAGTTATAAAATGAAAGTGTATTTGGATCTAAAAAGGGTTTCTTCATATCAAGGAAAGATATCGGTTTTCTTATGATCTCTTCATCTTTGACCAAATCACTAACATCTGCACCAACTGAGTCATGTTGAAGTAAATTAAAATTATTATTATTATCAGTAGAAATTGTTTCTGAACTAGATGAAGTGGAGCTTCCAAAAAATAGTTTGTAGAATATAAATAGAAAGATGACACCCAAAAGAAGTCTTGCTCTTGGGGTGAGTTGAGAAAAAACCATTCTCACCTTTCCAGTAGTAGAGATTGGGTGACGGGGCCCAAAGTTATAATCCATTTTAAACTTGAATAAGGATGGTTGAAGTGGAAGTGGAAGTGAGAGGGGGTAAAGGGTTGGGTAAAATGGGAAAAAACAAAGGGTCTTTTAAAGGATGTTTTACCAGCCAGTTGTTCGTTGATTTTGATTTTGATTTTTTAAAGCTCGAGGATGTTTTTAGTATCTTTTAATGTTTTCTAGTGTTTTTTTTACTGTTTAAGTTAATCAAAGCCTTTGTCTCCCTGGAATCTCCATTTAAACTATGCCTGTCTACTGTCTTTACATGATCTCCAAATCTGGATCGTTGCTCTACCAAAGAGACTTGGGGAACCAATCGCCAGTGGCCAAACAAAACTCCAACGATTACCTTGTGATAGCGGGCACTCTCCATGGAGTCCATGCCATCTCCTCCCAGATCACTCCTCCTGGATCAACTTCATATTCATCTTCATATTCATCTTCTTCAACGTCAATAAAACCAAACTCCAACAGAATGGGTCTCCGATGTGTCTGTACCGACCAATTCAACATCCACGTTGGCCAAACCGTGACTGGGCTTAAAACCATATTGGTGACCTCTCCAGATCTCCTTGAGCCAGCAGTGGCTCCTTTACACGACCAGGTCTACCGCTGCTACTGTGACTATGTTCTTAAGAACCCTTTCTACTCATTGGACATGCCTATTAGAGCCAGACTTTTTGACGATCAAGTGCTTAGAGCTCTGGAGGTGGAAGTGTCTTGATCTTGCGTCGATCGACCCCAAAAACAACCATGTGCTAAAAATTGAAAAAAATAAAAATTTGTTTCTGTTTCTGTGTATTTTAATTAGTTAGTGCTATTCCTTTGTATTCTTCCAATTACACTCCCAAATTCATCAAATCAGTAGTATTATGAGAGACATTGTTATTTTTTCAGGTTCCTCCAATGAGACCCTTACTCAAAGAATTTGTAGACACTTGGGCCTTCCTTTGGGTCGTGTCGAGTTGAAGAAGTTTGCTAATGGTGAAACATCTGTTCAATTTAATGATTCTGTTAGGGAAAAAGATGTTTTTATTATTCAATCTGGTGGTTTTGGTAATGTTAATGATAATTTCATTCAACTTTTAATCATGATTTCAGCTTGTAAAATGGCATCCTCCAAAAGAATTACTGTTGTTTGTCCGTTTTTTTTTTATTCAAGACAAGTTGAATCTCCAGCAAGTAAAAAAGGTGTTCCTTCTTTACTTTCAAACAATAAAAATTTGACTTTTGATAGTGTCCCTTCTTCTCCTAGACCTCTATCTCGTAATGGTTTGCCATTGGATACAAAGAGTCCTCCTCCATTGTCTACCCCAGGTTTCTCTTCATTGTCTTCCCCACCTCCTTCTTCGGCATCAACTGGGAGTATATTGTCTCCTTCTCCATTAAATCCTTTAATTTCTAGACTTCAATCTTCACAACAACAACAACAACAACAACAACAACAGCAGCAGCAGCAGCAGCTCAAGTCAAACAATGAAACTACAAACAAATCTTTAAATGGTAGTCATTATAAAAGTTGGATAGCTCAATCTGGTACTTTGATTGCTAATTTGCTTGTTTCTTCAGGAGCAGATCATATTATAACTATGGACTTACATGAATCTCATTATCAAGGATTCTTTGATATTCCTGTTGATAATTTATATTCTAAATCTTTATTACAACATTATATAGTTAATTATATTCCAAATTATGAGAATTGTGTTATTGTTTCACCTGATGCTGGTGGTGCAAAAAGAGCAACTGCAATTGCTGACTCTTTAGGTTTACCATGTGCTTTAATTCATAAAGAAAGAAGATTAAAAGTTTCTAATGGATCACATCATGATTATTCTCCTGGTACAACAACACCATCTGCTGATGACTTAATGATTACTAATAGTTCAGCTATTAATAGTGTTGCTTTAGGAATGTCTAATTCCAATGCTTCATTAAATACATTAAACAGTATTAATGGTAGTAACTCTAGTGTTTCAGGTGATAAAATCGTTGCAACGACTATGTTAGTTGGGCATGTTCAAGATAAAGTTTGTGTTATTGTTGATGATTTAGTTGATACAGCCAATACAGTTGTTAGAGCATCAAAATTATTGAAAGATCAAGGTGCTAAATTTGTTTATGTTTTAACTACACACGGTATATTTAGTGGGAATGCATTAAAAAAAATTAGAAATTGTAATACAATTGATAGAATAGTTAGTACTAATACAATTGATCAAGAAGATAATCATAGTGAATTTAATTCATTAGGTGGATCATTTCAAACATTGGATGTTTCGAAATTATTTGCTGAAGCAATTAGAAGAATAAATAATGGTGAATCAGTTTCTATTATTTATGATCAAGGGTGGTAGTGTGTGTGTGTGTGTGGTGTTATTTTTCCATTTTTATATATTTATATATGATTTCTTTAGTTCTCGTGATTAACTATATGTTAAGTCCTCCTTCCTATTTCCCATTTTTGTTAATTATTTATTAAAGCCAAACCAAAAAAAAATACCTTTTTTACTTCTTATGTGTTTGTTGTGTGAACACAGTAACAATAAGGCCTATTTTTCGACATTGAGAGAAACACGCGTTTTTTAAGAGGTCCAGAATTTTTGTTATCAGTGTATGTGAATTAAATATAAGTTGTTAAAAAATGAAAATCTTGAATTATAAAGATAAAGAATATTATTCTAATAAAAATATTGCTATTCGACAATTGAATTATTTGGAGAAAAGGTTTTCAATAATTTTGAATCTGATATTAAGGACAAAATTTTAGAGGATAGAAGAAATACATTGCATAAAGAATATTTAGAAGAACATGACGAAAGAATGACTAAACATGAAGAACGTAAGAAAGCATTATTGGCTAGTAATCCATAAAAAGATTTTACTTTTAAACATGATGAAATAGGATATGTCAAGACAGCTATAAGATTCAAATCAATTTCTTTAGGTTTTCAAGAAGATTCAATGGCTCTTTCAGATTCTGATATGTATATAGATAAAATAAAGATGTTTCATAAATCTCAAATATTTGGATTAAAACAGAGAATGATAGATCCAATGCAAGAAGCTGAAGATTTTTAACCTAGAGAAAAACATCCTACAAGTTATGCTTATTTTCGTGTGTCTAATAGAGATACTGTAGTTGGATCTACAGCAACTACTTTTATGCATATAGATACAATAGACTCATGTCTTGATCTATTATGGGAAAATTTTCAACAATTAATTGAAGATTTTAAAGATCATCAACATAATTATGAATTTTTATGTTCTCAAGAACAAAGATTATGTAATGTAATATTTTATTTTACTTCTTTTTATTTTCCAAAACCAAGATCTATTATAAATTGGGGTAATAATTTAGAGCCTATTATAAATTACCCTTTATTTAAATTATTTACCGCTAATATAGAAAATATAGATTGTATTGAACAATGCGGTATATTTTTATGTAAATCTTTAAAAGCTAAAACTTCACAAGATATATTTAACCGTTTTAATAATAGAGTAATTATATTTAATATAGCTGACCATATACAAAGTGTTTTAGATATTCAAGATTATTCTGATTTAAGAATAAATCCAGACTCTCCAATCAAAGAATTCCATGTAATAAATCCTACAATAAAATATTTATTAAAATATAACAGTCATATTGGAGTAATTTTTGATATGAAGAAACAAAAATATAATAAATATTCTACATTTTTTGCTCCAATGCAAAAGATTAATAGAAAAATAAATACTCTTTCTGTATGTTTTGATATAGAATGTTATTTTGATCCAAAATCAGAAAGAGATCAAAGACATATTCCATATCTAGCATGTGCTTGTTTTATCATAAATGATAAAATATCATTTAATATGGAAGAGGAAGGAGATAATTGTGTTTTCAGTATCATGGACAATATAGCAGATCTTGCTAAAGAACATAATATTAAAAGTATAGAATTAGTAACACATAATGGAGGAAATTATGATTTTCATTATCTTATATCTAATATGTATAATCCTAGATCAATTAAAAATATTTTAATGAGAAATAACGCTTTTTTCTCATTTGAATTTAAACATAAAACTATAACTTTTAATGTAAAAGATTCATACCCATTTTTGTTATGCTCTCTTGCAAATGCGGCTAAAGCATTCGACGTCGGTATAGGTAAAACAGATTTTCTATACCGTGAAGCTCGTACTGCTGATGATCATAAGCGTACTTCCAATAAATGAGAATCTGTGGACACTGTTATAGATACAAATATAGAAAAACAAAGATTGCTTATAACAGCTCAACATTTCATTAGATACGATTCTCATGAAGAATCACGTAAATTAATTGAATGGGCTAAAAAGTATTGTACAAACGACGTCATAGTTCTTGCAAATGTATGATGGATAAAGTTTAAGAAAACTATTTTTGAAATTCTTGGTGCACATTTAGTTGATCAAACAAAAACTTTAGCAGGTTTATCGTTTAAATTATTTGAAGCTTTTCTTCCAATTGGAATAAAACTTTATCATCCAGAAAAAGAAGACTATATTAACATTCGTAAAGCTTTAATTGGAGGTAGATGTATATCTGTAAATGGTATTCATGAAAACGTAGTTTCATGAGATGTTAAATCATTATATCCTGCAGCAATGGCATCTTATGATCAACCATACGGTAAACAATTCCAAGTTAAAGATAGATATTATGATAGATTAGGATTATATTATTGTAAAGTCAAACCTCATCCACAAACTAAACATGGATATTTTCCAATTAGATCAGAAAATAAAATTATATACAAAAACACAAACATAATAGAATATGAAGCATGGTATACTTCTGTAGACATTGATATAGGTTTAGAAGAAGGCCACGAAATCAATATCATAAAAGGGTATGAATGGGAACATAAAGGTAAAATATTCAAACAATATATTGAAGAAGTGCTATATAGATATAAATTACAATACGAGCAAGAAAATAATAAAGTTAAAAGACAAGTTATAAAAATCATTATGAATTCTTTATGGGGGAAATTTGCGCAGAAATGGATAGATGAAGAATACCATATATTAAATATACAAGATGCAGAAGATAAAGAAGGACATATTATTTGGGAAACAGAATTTATGCTAATAAAAGATAAAATAGAAAAAGATATAGGATCAAAACCAGTTCAAAATGGTGTTTTCACACTTTCATGAGCCAGATACCATATTAAGAAACTGTGGCCAAAAGGTGCTAAACCGGGGGCTATTTGCCTATACTCAGATACAGACAGTATTTGTGTGTCAGAAAATGATTTCAATCTTGATAGTGATGTTATAAGATCAGAAATGGGGCAATTAGAACTGGAGAACATATTCCCACAATTAGTGTGCGTAGTTAAAAAACAATATATAGGATCATACTTAGAGAATGAAGAAATTAAATACAAGAAGCGTTTCAAAGGTTTGCCAATACAATACATAACTCCAGATTTGTATATTCATCTTCTTCAAGGAAAACAAGCCACAATAGAATTTCTTATATTTAGACGTGAATGGGGTTCTGTTAAAGGTTATATTGAGCAAAAGAATGTTAAAATGACATAATTAGTGACGACCGCAATTATGATTATTAATAGCAGGTATTCTGCAATTCATATCAACATGACATCTATGAGCATCACAAGGATAACCAGGTTCGCTATATTTCCATTGTACACCACTGCATCTTTTACCTTGTATAATGTTTTGACAAGCTTGAGCTGTAAATGTAGATCTACATGGGCATGTATATTTTATACTTATTCTAACACACATATTAAAGATTTATTTATTTTATTTGATATCATACATTCTTATGAAATCAAATAAAAAATAAATGAATTTTTATTTTTACATTATGGTCATCCTATTTCTTGGTGTGCCAAATATACCAAATTGATATGTCAATCTTCCAATGAAGCTAAATTACAAGGGACGAACTCCGCAATCAATGAACTAACATGGTTGAAAGAATTATTAAAATTTATTGGTGAACCTATAAATAGTGCTATTACACCTATTATTCATATGGATAATAAATCAGCACAAACTACAATCGAGAATGAAACAATTTCATCTGAAAATAAGCATTATATGATTAGATTTAAGAATATTATATATTGGTTCAAACAAAAGATGTTCACATTAAAACATGTTTCCTCTGAAAATCAATTGGCCTACATTTAACTAAACCAGTTGTGATGGAGGTTGTTGAACAGTTTAATAGTTATATCTTCAAAAATGATGTTAAAGTCAAGAGGGTGTATCGGAAATAAGTCATCAGATTTCATCATCATTACGATAATATGCATGTCTTATTAAGGTGTTTACTATAAATCATTATTGTCACAAATTTCAGGTTATAGGTCAGCCATGTTTCAGAATCATTCATGTTTCAAACTAATTAGTATTTTTTAGCCTTTTCTCTATCACTGATTTTTGTATAAAAAGTGAACTGTTTTCCCAATTTAATTCTTTTGTAATATATAGAGTTTATATTATCGGAGATCATCGATTCAATCACGCAATTCTCAAGTTAAATACATTTTACAATTAAGATCAAACACTTAGTCAATAAAGGTATGTTAATTTATACTACTTATCAAAGGAGTAAATATCCATGGTTGGAAAACAACGGTTACATTCTAGTTTTCAAGAAGGTATATGCCCCCCCCCCCCACATTT
Source organism: Ambrosiozyma oregonensis (nom. inval.) (assembly GCA_003706315.3). Classification (NCBI taxonomy): domain Eukaryota; kingdom Fungi; phylum Ascomycota; class Pichiomycetes; order Pichiales; family Pichiaceae; genus Ambrosiozyma; species Ambrosiozyma oregonensis (nom. inval.). The sequence goes on from PPKY03000012.1 coordinate 17,342, forward strand.
TTGGATAGCGGAGATTTATCTTTCTTACTCCGACAAAGAAATACAATTAACAAATTATTACCTATTTTCTAAGGTGTTTAGATACTAAGTATTTAGAGATCGATTCAAGGTTTATTATAAGAGTTATCATCAACTTAACTTCTTAAATCCACGTAATAAGGTTGTATAGTGTAGTGGTTATCACTTTCGGTTTTGATCCGGACAACCCCGGTTCGAGTCCGGGTACGACCTTTTTTAGTTTGAGTAAATGGTTTCCTGATACTTGACGCATTGTTCTGGAGAAAGATTAAGCGAAGCCAGTTTTGTTTTTGTTTTTTCTTTTATATGGATTTATTTATATAAAGCTTTATTCTTCAAAAGAACGTATATTATCCATGCTTTTGAAAAACACTAGAGGTGCTTTTGATATAGAAGACTTAGAGTCTGACATACGGCTGAATTATCTTTATTATACTCAGTTCTCCAAATCTCAAAATGAACTCATTAAAATAGATTTGAAGAGACAAGAATCGATTAAGATACTCACCTATCTATTGGAGTTTCTCAAAGCTATTCCAAATGTTGAACCTAACTATAAAGACTTAGTGAGTGAATTGAAAAATGTAAAGATACGAAACAAAAATGATACTGGATTGATTCGGAATGACTTGAACAATGGGGGAAAAGGATCAAACGACACGTTCTTTCAAAGAAAATACAATCAGTTACAGATCGAATTCAATATGACAAAGAGTGATATTAAATCATTGGAAAAAGCAAATATTGAGTTAAGAAGTCAGTTATCAAAATCTTTAAAACCAACATCAGGAAATTCATTTCAAAAAACAAGCTTTTCTGCAACACCATTCCTAAATAAAATCTCAACTACAAGCAAAGAATTTTTAGATGAATTATCTTCCACGAAGATTGATTTAACTCCTAAAAAAAGGTTAACTATGATTAACACTTCTTCCCCTGTTACATCGAAGAGTTCTCTAAATTTATTTGATGATGATGAGCATGACCATGACAAAAACTCAAAAGAAGATTTCAATTTTACAATTCAAAGCAAAGTTTCAGCTCAAATAGATAATTTGAAACAAGAAAACAAAACTAACGCCACCAACAAGGTAATTTTAAAGAGAAAATTAACCAATAACAATCTTTTTGATGACCCAGAAGTATCTCCTAGTTTCAAAAGACGCAAATCGTATACTAGCCCAATACATTCTAATAAGCTTAAATTGCCTGCAACTATTAGTCGTTCAAGTAAAATGCCTAATTAAAAATAACAGATTTCTTTATAAGATTATAATATATATATACCCTAAAAAGATAACAATAACAATAAAAAACTATAATTATTATTATAACACAAAACAAAAACTGTCATTCAAACTATAGAACTAAAATTATGCAACAATCAATTAAGCAGTTTTGAAACATAAAAATGCAATATTATCAATGTAAAAATATATAAAATTTCCAGATTCATGAGAAACAAAAGAACCAAAATTTTTACCAACTATACAATGCCAAGTTGATCCATATATCTTATCCAATTCTTTTTTTATATTTGTTGCAATCTCGACATTCTTCTTGTGGTCTTTGAGAATAGTTGCAGTTAAATCAAAGATTTTTTCCTGCATTTCCTTGGACTATATACATATTGTAACACGAAAGTGAAATCCATATAGTTAGTACGATCATATTGTTGGTAACTGTCAACTGAATTTTTTATTCAAAGCAAGGTTAATTGTAACATACCATATCCGCAGCTTTAACAACAGCTGTTTTAACGGTTCAAAGAATCTAAAAGTTAGTAAATTTATTTCGGCGATAAAAATTCTGATATAGAGATAATTTAAAGACATACGTTCAAACAAAGTATCACCATTAGTATCTGACATATTGAGTTAGGTTGTAGTGATTAGGTGAAATTAGCTTTAGTACAGGGAAGGAGCATTTAAATGTCTTTGTTTATACTTTATTTGAGTGATAGAAAAGAGATTGTGGGAATTATCCTCACCCGTGCACCAATGAAAAATTTGAATTTATTGGATGGACGTTAACAAAGAAACTGTAAACTTCGACATTAATCAATACAGCTTCATAGTTCTATAAACTCCTTTGGAAAACTCTTTATTCTTCACCTAAAAATGTCTACCAAGTTCAGAAACTCACATTGGTTAAAAAGCAATGGATTTGCGCCTCAAATATACCTTTTTAAAAACATAGAGTCTGGTCAAGTTGTATACTCTCAAACTCCACATATAACGGTATGTATATCATTTAGCTTTTAATAAATCAGTCAAGTTTTCTTTTCCAAAATACTAACAGTTTATTTTTTAAATTTTTTTGTCATTAATATAGTCATATCAAATCAAACAACAATTTTTTAGACCAAACTGGGAAAATCGTTTACCATCAAAGAGAAGAGATTTATGGAGACCCATGGCCGTTATACAATTTACAACATATGAAACAGCAATTAGAGCTTATCATGCATTGGTTGAGTTAAGATATATGAGACAAGTTTCAAAAAAAAATGAAGCAGAATCATTAAGAAAAAGAAATGAGTATGGTCACATTTGGTATAGTGGGCAATTTAGACCAACTTGGGCTCAAGAAGCTGCTAGTGATGTTAGTCTAGTTATTGATGAATTCAAACTTAAAGATACTAAAATATTTTGGGAATCATTATGGAGAAAAGGTGACGACAAACACTGGAATCAAGATTTAGTTAAACATCTTGCTTTTGATACTGTTGTTGGTCCTAGAGAAGGTTTTGTTGTTTTAGATGAAATCAGAAAAGCTGGTTTACTCGATTTTCAGAAGGAGTTAAATAATGTTACAAAGGTTTCTAGCACTTCTGATTCACATGTTACTAAACAATAAATTTGTTTTATATTCGAAAATGCATACAAATATATATTTAGGATACATACTATTCATTCACTTTCATATCATGTACATATAGTTTAGTTAATGTAACAAAGAAAAACTAATTTGTTATTTTGCTTATTTATTGGTAGTATAAGTTGTATTAAAGTGAGTAAATTGAATTACATTACATTTGAAAATTAATCAAAAAAGGTAAAAGGGGTCGTGATTGTCGTATAAATTATAAATTAAAATTAATGACTGAGTAAATATTAATTAATTCCTTTTAACGAATAGGAGGGATCTCATCTAGTAGAAAAACAAACAAAACAGGTATAGTAACAGCTAAATTAATATGATTTAAGCACACAAAAAATATTGGGAAAACGAAAAGAACTAATAAACATGAATTTGTGGAAAATCAAGTTAAGAGATAATGAACTGAGTTTTAGTTTAAAAGAAATAGTGATAATTGTAATATGACGAAGAGGTATTTGATTGATTTTTTAAATCATTTAGTTATTCTTCTTATCATCGTTATTTTCTTCATCAGAAGAAGATGAGTAAGATTCAACTTCAGCAGAAGCTTTCGCTATTTTCTCAGCTGGAGTCTCATGATATCTTTTATGGATTTTAACTCTTCTATCATGCAAAAATTCTCTGTATTTATCCAAAGTGATTTTCTTTTGAGCCTCTTTATATTCATCAATACCGTGGTATGTAGTACCTAATAATTTATCCCAGAAAGTGAAAAAAGGCTGAGAAAAATTATATTTGACACCAAAATGTTGATGGTGAATATCGTGATAAATTGAATTATTTGGGAAAATAATTTGAAATAAGTCAAAAGGTAGGGAATAACCACAATGATCATCAACAGTTTTCATAGTGGCAAATGTGTATAAAAAGACAGATTCTCTTGGAGATAAACCAGTAACTAAACCAGCTAAACCAGATCCAAGAGTATCTAGTAAGAAACCTTCAACAGGATTATTAAATAGAGCACCATAAGCATAAGGAACATATAATCTATGATGTCTAGAATGAAACAATCTATACATAGTTTTATTCATATGCATATATTTATGAAGAGTAAATTGCCATGTATCAATAATGGCAAAAGCCATAAAGATCTTGAAAAATGATTTGACATACCAATAATATATATATGACAAAACAGATGGGATAAAATCGGGTAGAGAGTTCTTCAAATCCCAAATTTCAGCATTTTCAAATCCAGTTGTTGGAATAGGATCAAAGTGGTACAAAGCAAATCCAGCTAAAGTTTGAATAACATGTTGAAAAAGAACATCTCTGATCACAACAGGAAGTGAAACTTTATTTCTAGTTAAAACTTCTTCACTTGGATGAATTCTGTATTTTTCAGCTAATTTATATTCATCTATAATATGGAAATAAGTTGAATAAGTCCAATAAACAACCAAAGGTGCGATAAGAGCCATTATACCATCAGGAATACCCTCTACCAGATCTTTCTTTGGTATAGAAAAAGCGATAGGTCTAATGGGCGAATTTATGGAAGCCAAATCCGAAGTATTGATGATAAGATTTGAATAAAGAGAGTTATATGAAGTGGTGATATTGGAAAATATTGTAGACATTTTCAAATTTGTAAGCAAAAGGAGTGAGGCGATGTTTGGTCTGGTTAGAACAGAAAGTGTAAGGGATGGAACAGAAGTGGAATAAAAGAGGTATTTAAGTAGAGAGATTGGAGGCGATCGGGGTAGAGAAGACCAGATGTCTAAATATTAAGAGAAGGCACGATATCTTCGAATTAGTTTAGTGACCACTAAAGAGTCCAGATTTATCCATGAACCGTAAACAGGAAATAAAAAACAAAAAAACAATCGAGACATCTCGTTCCGCAAGAACCCGTTTTTGAGAGGGACGTCGATCGACCAAAACACATCAAGTCGCACCGATCGACTGTACAGCGTCGCCGACGTACCAAAATAGCTTCCCACGCGGCCAGTCTCATTTCATTTCAATTTGGAGAAACAGAAAATTGACCTCTAATTAACCATTAGCTATTCTTACCTGGAATAACAACCATATTAACTATTATATCTATTATTATTTTATACTTTAATGAAGGTATGTTGGAATAATTGTACTCTGGATTTTGGAGTTTGAGAAGAGTCTTTTTTACCCCCTTATCGTTTTGTTTTTAATTACTAACTAACCTTATCTTTATCAACAGTACATAGATGAATTTGATATAGACCTGGTCAACCAGGCTCTTACCTTTGATACAACTGATATTCATCTTCAAGGAACTTGTGATTTGTTTACTACGAAACCAATTGGCTCTGACAGAAAACTATACAAGACTTTAGATAAACTATATTCTTCTTCAACAAATGGTGATGAAACTTCACTTAAGGATAGATCAAATAGTATTGCTTCCATTGATAGTCTAAACTCAAATTCTAACGTAGATCGTCCTTATATATCCCCTGAGTTTATTAAATTAAAGAAGAGATCTCTAAGTTACTCTTATGGAAACCATAGCCAGATTTATCAGCAACAGCAGCAGCAGCAGCAGCAGCAGCAGCAGCAACAACAACAACAACAACAACAACAGTTCTATTCAAAATCTGATAGAAGAACGATAAGAAGTAAATCTTTCCATAGTGCTTATATGTCTCCTAAATCTTTACCTAAAAATCATGACAATTCATTTTTTGATGGAAACATTGAATCATTTGATTTGAATGACCCTGACTCTAGTCACAATGACGTTTTGGAAAGTTCTCCATTTGGACCTTTATCTCAACAATCTTCTCGTAGAATATTTGCCTACTTAATTGCTATTTTGAATTCAACTTATCCAGATCATGACTTTTCAACTGTTCAACCTACAAACTTTACTTCAATCCCTTCAACTTCTATTCTTATCCAAAAAGTTAACTCATTACTTATATCTTTAGGTAAATCTTCAGGTTTAGATTGGTTATGGCAAACAGTAAATACTCATATGGATTTAGATGATTGTGTTGGATACCAATACGACCCTGAACAAGCCTTTTTGAATGATTTACCTGGAACTTTGTGGTGCAATATGTACTTCATTTTCAACAAAAAGAAAAAACGAGTTGCTTTTCTTTATTTTAGAGCAACTAGATTACATGATAATGACGTTCAAACTAATGCTGGTGCAAGACACAGAAGAAATTCAAAAATCGGAACTTTAGATGAAGAAATTGCAGGCTTTGATGAGACCCAAGAAGAGTATGATTTAAGATACAACTTGCATGATAACCACAACGGTGAAGTGATATATGAAGATGTTTTCAGTGATGATAATGATATTGAAGACGAAATTGAGGATGATGCTATTATTGATGATCCTATGGATGAAGACGATGATTACGAAATTGACAACGATGATTTAGTGAACGTTAATCAAGATGATGAAGATGAGTATGGGATAACTCCTGATAAAGTAGCAGCTGGTCGAATGGAAATTGACTAGTATTTTATTTTTCTTCTTGGGTTGCAGATTATCTGTTTCTTTTTTTTTGGATTGATGATTGAATTGATCTTATCTAATTTCATAGATTTAATTTTTTCTTGTTTTTTTTGAATGAAGTGGATAAATATCAGGCGTCTGTTGAATTCAGCCTTTCTTTTTTTTTTTTAAAGTAGCAGAAAGATATCATTCCACTTTTTCACTTTTTACTTTTAACTGTTGTCTCGTTAAATCGATTTTTTGTTTTAGGCTTTTCAACATAGTCGTATTTTATTTTTATTTTTACTTTGTTTTCTAAATAGTGAATATTCTGGCCAATTTTCATTATTCTTACTTCTATTCACATATACTTTTCAAGTAATGTAATATGAAGGATTCTCAGTTTTTTGATATCCCTATTTTTATCTTTAATTTTTATACCTCCTATATTATACTCATGTTTTATATATAATTGCGTGCAATATGTACTTCTAATATTTATTCCATCTATCTGTATCTGCTTTGAATTAACGCGCTTTGAGTTTAGTTTTTAACAGTGTTTAGGTTTTACTTCTTTACTTCTTTTCTACTTTTGATATCTATGTTTTATGAGTTTTGTTTATAATAATGGATTTGGAATTGGAAACTCAATCAAATTTGGAGGTTTTGTATTCAGATAGAGGTGAGTCTATTGTTCAATCTTTTGGGAATACAGATGTGTTAACATCGGAATTACTTATAACTCCAACACATATAGCTGCTAAAAAGATAAATAAACCAGCAAGTGAATTACAGTGGTTTATAGACTCTTATAAATCAGAGCTTAAGTCAAATTTATTTAAGTTTGATTCAATTGATTCTTTCGATAAAGAGACAAATTATCAGTATTGTTTTACTACAGGTGATGAGAATTTAGATATTGCCTTGAATGGAGGTATACCCACAGGTAACTTAATCGAAATTAGTGGTGCTTCTGGTTGTGGGAAAACAAATTTTTTAATGAATTTAGCTGTTACTGTTCAATTACCCAAAGATTTTGGAGGTTTAGGCAACTCTGTTTTTGATGAAAATAATATTAATAATGAAAATGAAATAGAAAATTTTACGCCAATTAAAACTATGTATATTCCAACAGAAACTATGATACCCACATCTAGACTTGAAAATATAACAAATCATTACAAGAATCTACTTATTGAAAATGGAATTACTGAGAAAAAGTATCATCCTAATATTGAAAATGTAATTACTACTTCTATGGTGATACCCGATTTAGAATATCAAGAACATATGATTTATTATCAGTTACCTGTAATGTTAAATAAAAATTCTGATATCAAGTTGGTAATTTTGGATTCAATAACACATCATATTAGGTCTGAGATTAGTACATGGGATAGGGATATATATACTACTAAAACATGTAAATTTTTAAAAGATTTAGCTATGAAAAACAATATTACAATTTTATTTGCAAATCAGGTTACTGATAGTCCATTAAGAGGAATTTATTTTGCAAAAAATGAAACACTTATAAAACTAAATATGGATTATCAAACCAGTTGGTTAAATGGATGGGATGATGTTGGTGTTGTTTATAGACAATTGAAGGCTAAGAAAAGAAAAAATCAAGAATTAGACGAGTTTGATGATTATAGTGAGATAGGGGTTCCTGATACTGCAAATAATGTTTATGAAGAGAATCAATCTGGATCTTTTTCTTCTAAGGAAGTATATTACAATTCTGGTGCTGATGAACATCGAGATTTAAGTTTAGAAACTTCATTAAAAAACTATATTAAGAGAGGTAAGAAAAAATTATTCGAATCAAGATATAAAACTAAATTGTTGAAAACTAAAACTGTTCCAGCTTTAGGTCATACATTATTAAATTTAATTGACATGCGAATAGTTTTATCTAGAGAATTAAAGCCAATTCTTAGTGAGAGTTTAATCAATGAATTTAGTCAAGATTTAGGAATTGATAGTTCAGTGCTCTCTGAAACGCAATCTCAAGAAACAAGCTCTGAAGAGAATCGTCAGGGGATTGGAGAAATTTCAAATCTTGAAGAAGAATCAGAACCTTCTTTGAAAACACCGTCAATTGAAGAAGTTCTTAGGTCAAATGAATATCTAACGAATCGTAATTTTGAAACTCAGAGGCTGATGAGAGTTGTTTTTACACCTTTATTACCTGATGGAGAATCTAGAGAATCTACTTTTGAGATTTGGAACGGTGGTATCCGACATACTTGAATGAAAAATAATTCTGTGTATTTATGAACCAGTTATAAATATTTTTAAAAAACGAGAAATTTAGTAAAAAAACTATAGAAAAATTAATTTAACCCCAATGTTCAAATCCAATTTCATTACCGAATGCAGGGGCAATGTATCTTTTTGGATTAGCTTCTCCATATTTATTCAATGCGTCGATATCTTCATTGGATAATGGTATAGATTTATAACCTTTCTTGATTCTTTCCAAATTAGAAGATCTTGGAAGGACAATTCTACCTGACTGAACATGATAATTAACGGCAATTTCTGCTGGAGTAGAATTGTACTTTGTAGCCAACTCTTTAATAATTGGAGAATTTAGAACTGCAGCTCCACTAGAACCAAATGGAGAATAAGCTTCAACAACAATACCTTTAGATTTGTTGAATTTGACAAATTCAGTTTGTGGGATTTGTGGGTGTAACTCAACTTGATTAACAGCAGGAACAACATCTGTTTCTGTCAATAATCTTTCTAAGTACTTGATTGAATAATTTGAGACACCAATTGCTTTAACTTTATCAGTTGTTTTATAAATTTTAATGATTCCTTTCCAAGTTTCTAAATAATCACCATTAGCTGAAATAGATTGGCCTTTATCATCCTTCAATGGGTTACCATCCTCATCACTTTTGAAAGTTAGAGGCCAATGTTGTAATAACAAATCAACATAATCTAATTGTAATCTCTTTAAAGATTGGTTCAAAGAATCGGAAGGATTGTCCCAGAATGATGGCCAAACTTTTGTTGTGATAAATATTTCCTCTCTTTTAACCACACCTTCTTCAAATAGCTCTTTCAATGCTTCACCAACTGCAACTTCTGTATTGTAAATCCAAGCAGTATCAATATGACGATATCCAGCTTTAACAGCAGCAATCACAGCATCCTTAATGATGCTTTTATCTTCTGAAGGTGTGTAAGTACCTAATGCAACAGAAGGTATTTGAGTTCCGTTATTTAGTTTAACTTTGATATCAAGAGCACTTTTGGACATTATTGTTATTTAATTAGAGTTATTTAAGACAGTTAATTGAGTTAAAGTATAAATATTAAAAATGGTTTGAAGGAAATTTGAGCAAAACGCTCGTTTTATACTTATTTCTCTTTACGAGATTACTAAGCAAAACTCCACAAGAATTCATCCACAATTTTGACATTTTACCACAATTTGGTTATTATTTTTGATTGTTTTGTTTTGTTTATAATAAATATACATGTATATAATACTAATATGAAATACAAAACAATGGCACATTTACCATAACCACCACCACCACATCTTATCAGATCTCTAGATTTTTACCCGACCATCTTTAGTGAATCTTTCAGGATTATCAATACCATATTGATATAACTCCTCTGAATCTTAGAATGTCAATGGAACATTTTGAAATGCTACTTTAATACTTTCGAAATATTTGTGAACTTGGTAAAACAACTTTTTCTAATTGAGTGTGATGAAGAGGGCTTCAATAATGGATTTACAATAATCAATAATATCAATTTGTGGTAAATGAGGATGTAGGAGCAGCACCAGTTTCATTAGTTAATTTATATAATTTTTCTGGAACACACAATACCAATTGGTTTAACTCAATCATTTTTTGAAAATAAACATTGTTTGATAAACATTTTAACTATCAAATTGATAGTCACCACTTTCATTGGATTTGCAAGTAAAAGCACTTGATAATTTATCTATAATGATTTTTCAGGATTATTCCAAAATGAAGGTCAGACTTTAGTAGTGAGTGATAAACAAGTCTTCTCTTTTAAACAAGTCTTTCAATGTTTCTATACCATAATACTACGATGTATCTATACAAAGGCATTATACATTTAATAAAGCTGGTTTTAAGGCATTTTTGAATAAATGCTCAGAATCTTCATTAGCAACGGCTAGAATTTCGGCTCTTGTGTTGAGAACAATTTTTGTAGATAAATGGATATTTATTATTAGTTTTATAACCAAAAACTGATTAGTATAATCCTTTTTGTAACGCGAGTTAATTGAAGATATATTTTAGTTTGAAACAGAGAAAGTAAAATACATGAAACAATAAGAATTGTTAGAATAAAATTAAATAAAGGAGGTCAAAATAAATCAAATTATAAATCAAATTGACTAGTAAATGAACTAGTTAATTGTCTAATTTCAGCGTCATCACCAGTTTCTCTATTAATAATATTATTATTTGATGTTAATCTACCACTTAAACTAGATTGAGTTGTATTAATTGAAGGATCATAATATTGAGAGTCAACATCAGTTGATGAAACAATCGAACGATTATCACCAAATTCATCTTCTGCTTCAACACTACCAATTTTTGGGAATTTTTTATTATTATTATTACTATTCATATTATAGTAAGTACTCAAACCTTCATAAGAAATTAAACTTGCGGTATCAAAAGTACTGGCATTACTTGAAGCATAAGAAGAAGTAGCTCTTGAATCTAAACCCATTTTATTATTTGACTGATCATCATATCTTTCACGAATTTTAGTTAATTGAACAGAACTTAGTTGTAAATTATCTAACTGGCCTTCAACTAAACAACCTTTTTCTCTAAAATGAGTTAATAGATGATTCCATAATCTATTTTTACTTAAGGCTTTTGGATTACCTAAAATGAACAAACCATATTTAGCACGAGTTAAAGCAACATTTAAACGTCTTGGATCACTTAAAAATCCAATTGCTTGTTGTTGATTTGCACGAACACAAGATAAAATAATATAATCTTTTTCTCGACCTTGAAAAGCATCAACAGAAGCAACTTCAACATCCATATAAAGTGATTTATCAGCTAAAGTACTATTCATTTGCATATATTGAACAACATAAGCTCTTTGACCTTCATAAGGAGTAATAACACCAATTTGATTTGGTTTAATACCATCTTTAAATAATTTAGTAATAACACGTTCAGTATTCATTGCTTCAACTCTATTTAAATATGAAGTACCAGAACCTGAAATTTCTTCTCGACCATAAACTGCCCAAAACATCATTGGAGTTTCTCTAATTGGCCATGGGAACATTGAGTCTCTTATTGTTCTTTCTTCAGAAGTAACACCATTTTGTAATGAACCATCATAAAACATATTACTTGGAAATTCTGATAAACATGGATGCATACGATATTGAACTTCTAAACGAATTGGCATATGACCTAAGAAAATTAATCTTTCAAATAAGGATTGTCTTAAACCTGCATCACCAGCTTTTCTATTCAAAATAACGGGACCTAATTGTTGATGATCACCAACTAAAATAACTTGTTTTGCACCTTTAACAATTGGGATTAAACATTCTGGTTCTGAAGCTTGAGTAATTTCATCAATTAAAACTGTTCTAAATTTAATATTTGATAATCTTTTATCACCAGCACCAACACAAGTACAACAAATAACATCACAATTTTTTAAAATTTGTCTTTCTGATTTTTTAACAGCATTAATATATTGTTTTGAATCTTCTAATGATAATTCACCTAATTCATCTTTTAATTTAATTAATTTTTTTAAATCACCTTTTGCCTTTGATTTAACAATTTCATGTAATGATAAATGAACAACAGAAGTTTCAACATCTTCTCTACTTCTTGCAGTAACTCTAACAACATTTAAACCTAAACCTTCTAATTTAGCAGCTAAATGATCGACAGCAACATTTGAAGGAGCACAAACTAAAATTTTATCCTTATTCATTTTTGTTAAATGATAACAAATAGTTGCCGAAGTAACAGTTTTACCAGTACCTGGTGGACCTTGAATTAAAGATAAAGGTCTTTGTAAAACATTCTTAACGGCATTTGCTTGAGAAACATTTAATTCTGCACCTGGAATTGAAAAAATTTTTGGTAATTTAACATCAAATTGAACCTCATTAATTTCTTTACCTAATAATTTTTCATAAATATGAGCGGAAACTGATTCTGGGTCGATTGCAAAAGTTTTTAAAGCATCTTGCATTCTTTCATAAGCAGTACCTTTCCAAACAAATTCAGCAGTAAATCTATTTGTTAAATGAGTTGGGGGTGTTATTTTTGATGAATTTAATTCTAATGTAAATTCCTTTTGTGATGAGTTTGGTAATCTAATAATAAAACCATTTTGTTCCCAAGGTTCATTTAACTCTGGACCATCATATTTTAAAATCATTTCATCACCAACTGCAACTTTAATCTCACTTGATTCATAAGTTGAAAAACTAAATGAAGCTAAATGTCTTTTATTTAAACCTAAACTCCAATAAACACTAATATGATCTAAAGCTTTTGATTCTTTTAATTGACGATCATAATCAGCTTCTAATTGAACTAAAGGAGCAAATGAACGTTGATACTGGAAAGCATCAGTATATCTCCATAAAATTGGTAAAATCTCTTCATCTTCTTGTAAATCAGTATCATTTAGAGTTGCTTCTTTATTTAATCTCCATCTTGCTTCTAATTTTGCCATTTGAACAGGAGTAATTTGATTTGCTTGTAATAAATCTTCAGTTGTTGGAATTGAAACAACCCAAGGTAAAAATTGTCTATCTTCGATTAATGATTGCCATTGTTCAGTATCCCAATTAATATCTTTTGATTGAGCACATGGTAAACGACATAAAATAACAACAACTGATTCTTGTTTTGCGGAGACAAAACCTAAAACGAAAACATTTTTTGATCCACAATGATAACATTCTAATGTTGTATCACCTAAATCTGAATCTGGATGTAATGAAACAATATTATGTTTTGCCATAACTAAATGATTGACAATATGTGATCCACCACCCGATGTTTTTGCATTACAGAACCATTTTTTACAAGTATCACATTTAACAACACAACTTGAATTTGAAATACCACAATATGAACATGCATGTTCTGACGATATCGATGAAAATTCATTATGGTTATGGCCTCCTTGAAGTTCTTCACCTTGTTGAAGATGCAAATTTTGTAATTTATCTAATTGACTATCAGTGAATGAAACTAATGATTCTGGATATATAGAAGATCCAGGTTCTGATTGAGGATAATTTGTATCAGATTGCATATTTCCATGTATATTTTAGATAGATTGAATTGTAGGATTTAAAGTGTAAATGAAATATTTTTATCTTATTTTGTTATCAACTTTACTAAAAAATAAACTGATCATCAATGGAAAAATAAGTTATTTTTAATTTAAATTAGGATACTTGATTATTATGAAGAATAACTTGGTTAAACAGAAAATAAGGGAAAAAAAACTAATCTATCTTGATCCGTTTGAAACTGCGTTGAAAAAAAAAAAAGAGAGTGTGTGCCACATTTGAGGCGAGTGAGGGAAGATGAGGGCGCAATACTATTTACTATTACTTTAACATCAGAAATGAGAGAAAAAAATGAAACCAATTAAACCATATACATATTATAAATTAAGAAAGGAAACCAAATGATGAAAATAATAATAAACGGGAACTCAAGTAAATAAGTATATATATAAAATAAAAAAATAAAACAAAAATAAAAAGTAAAAAATAAAATAAAAAATAAATAAAAGTAAAAAAAATAATACAAGAAACAAAATTGTTGAAAAATGATTTTTTGAATTTATACTGAATTGTAAAAATAAAAGATAAAAGATAAATGATAAAAGATAAAATTTATGTGTAGTTATGAAAATTACAAGCAAGTATTAGCTATGTATGATTACTTTATAGTAATTCAATTTAAATTTGATCTTGATGCTGTTCGTGATGCTGTTCGTGATGCTGTTCGTGATGCTGTTCGTGATGCTGTTCTCGTTTTTGTTTTTGTTCTTGTTCTTGCTGTTGTTGGAGATTCTGATACTGATACTGATACTGATACTGATACTTGGGAATCTAAATTTGAAGTTGAGAAATTTTTTCTTAATTCTCTTGATTTTGAATTAATAAAATCTTTTGCTGAACAAACACTAATTGAATGATCTAATGTACTTTGTTGTAAAGCACCATCCATTTCATCTTCAAAATATGAATTGTTAGTTTGAAAACTTTTAATTGAAATTAAATCATCCATATTATTAATAGAATTTGATGTATTATTAGTATTATGTCTAGTGATTGGATTTGAGTTTGATTTGGGACGATATAAAACAATACCTTCATCATCATCAGAATTATTAATTGATAAAGATAAAGTTTTAGCAATTTGAGAAGGTGGATTAGAGATATAATTATTATCGATAGAACCAGAATTTGAACCAATTTCAATATCAGGTGGACTATATCCAGGAGATAAGAATTGATCAACTAAAGGAGGTAATCTATCTTCTTTTGAACCATGTCTTGAATTATTTAATATCATTTCAGGAGCATCAAAATTCTCATTTTCTCTAGTATCAGCAGGATTTAAAGGTGATAATATCATATTACGATTATTTTGAGATTTTGATAATCTTTCAAAATTAACCAAATCAGAATAAGAATAAAAACTTATACTTTTTCTAGTTGAATTATTATTATTATTATTATTATTATTATTATTATTATTATTATTATCATTATTATCATCATCATTAATTGAAGAAGAATCAGTTAATTGTGATAATGGAGTTTCAGTACCAGAATCAATACTAAAAATAGCAGGATCATTTGAACGAGAACCACCACGAGATTCCTCTTGTAATTCTTTAGGAACATCAATTTGAGTTAATTGAGGTTGAGGTTGAGATTGAGATTGAGATTGAGATTGAGATTGAGATTGATATTGAGGTTGAGATTGAGGTTGAGTTTGTGATCTTCTTAAACCTGGTGGAGATGACGATATTAATAAAGAAGCTTGAGATTTTGAGATTGATTGACTTAACCTTCTACTATATTTAACATTATTAGAAGAATTCGATTGACGAAATAAAGTAGGCTTTGAATGAGGATATTCAACAACATCAACATTATCTAAATCTTTATTTGTAATTAATTCAACAGTTGAATCTAATATAGGGGAAGTATAATTTTCTGTTAATAAATGACTTGGATGTAAAGGTATAGAAAGAGATCCCGATCTTTTCCTTGAAACAATTGAATTAGTATGATGTTTTTGAGGAGAATTATTTGATCTAATATTTAAATTTTGACATTGAGAAGTTATTGAAACAGATGATTTGGAATTTGGTTTCGATTTTAAATTTGATTTAGTTGAATTAGATAAGCGATTTGATGGAGTATCAGTATACAAAATAGGGGGAGTATCATAAAGAAGATGATGATTTGATAAATGAGTTAAAGTTTCTTGAGAACCAGAAATATCATTAGGGATATCAGGCTTTGTTTTTGTTGGAATTGAAGGAGGTTCTAAAGGATCAGAAGTAAAAGAAGAAGAAGATTGATTTTGATCTGAACGTTTAGCAAATTTGAACAATGAAAACATTTTATTTGTATTGGTTGATTGAGAAGAATTTGAATGAGTTGATGAAGATGAGTTGTTATTTTGAGAAGGAAGAATTTGATTAATTGAATGAGTAGAATGATTTTCAATATTAATATTAGAAGGTAAATGTGAAGATGGAGATGGAGATAAAGAGGGTTTCCTCCATTTCATTGAGAGGTTTGCCATAATTGATTGAATGAAGTAATAAAGAGTAGAGGAAGAAGGATATGATAAGTTAAAGTAATGGTATAATGGTATAGCCGTATAATGAAATGGTAAAATGATGAATTATTTAAATCAGATTAAAGGGAATAGTAATATGGTATTTCTTTTATAATGAATAAGGGTATAATGATAGATAGAGATAGAAATCAAAGGGAAAGGGAAAGGGAAAGGTAAAGGTATAAATGGAATGAGACAACCCAACAGAGAAACGAAAAGGGAAAAGCCCTTGCAGAAAGCCCAGCGCGGGGATTCAGTAAGATCACACTGATCACGCCTCTTGATTTAACCTGCATTTAAAACATACAACCAATTTTGAATTTCTTTAGTCTATCTTATCTTAATATTTCATTTCCATTATCGCTCGGTTAAGCAAAAGAACATATTTAACAAGGACTGCTAATATCCGATATAAAGAAACGGCGTTCTTAAAAGAGAAAGAGTGGCGATTGCCTATCATCACCCCACCGGTTAACCCATCGGTTCACCCACAGAGCTTCTAGAATACTTTGTAATAGAGAAGTGCACGGGTGTATATGTATAATAGATGTTAATGGTGCACAGGTGCTTCTATTTCTTCTATTTCTTCTAAAAAGCCGTTTTAATCGACCGCAGCGCAGTTGAGCCGCTGGACTTCTATCTCAATGTTTCCCCACGTCTACGCGTCAATAGACGTATTAAGGATGTATCAGGTGCACAGGTGCATATGTAAATGACTGCGCCTTACTGCTCCATACTGCTCCTCACTGCGCCATATGTTATCTGTTTTTTTGGCACAATAAAGTAATACAAACACAAAGTATCAAATTTATCAAAATTGAGCTTCTTTAAAAGAACTATATAATACACAAACCATTTAATGTTTACAAGAATTTTGTTTTTTAAATGAAAATGTAAAACCACAATTAAATGAATAAATAAAAAACAAACAAAGAGTTATTTAAATTAATCAATGAAATGATCAATTCAATAACCAGAGTAAGTTTAACTATATAACTAGTTTAATTATACAAATGATATAATGATATAATGATATAATGATATAATGATATAATGATATAAATATATAAATATATAAATATATAAATATCTAAAACCACTACAAGACTCTTTAATAAAACGTAAAAACAATTTTTGGTAGTGTTCGGTCGAAATCTGCGAGGCGATTTGTCGAAATCAAAACAAAGCAAAAAACTGAACAAAAACAGCTAGATTCATAAATAAAATTAAGCAAAAAGTTTGTAAATTTATCATTCATTTATATAAAATTCATTTCTAGTTTCTGGATTTTGGTTTTTTTGTCTTTTTACCTTTTTAAAATCTTCATTATCTTTATCTTTTATATAATTCATTCATTCATTCATCTCATTAATATCATTCCCCATAATTCCTCATAATGTCACATACTTCAAAAGTTATAGATGGTTTACATTCTCAAATAGATTCATTAAGTAAAGAATTAATTGAAACTAAAGCTATCCTAACAGAAACAAAACAAAAATATACTATTTTAAAACATAGAAATGAAACATTAGTTGAACAAAGTTCAAATTCAAAACATCAAGCTGAAGTTAGTGAAGCAATGTTAAAACGTAAAGAACGTCGTGTTTTAGATTTAGAAAATCAAATAACTGATGCTTTATCATCAAATGATTCAATGAAATTTGAATCTGAAAATTTAAAATTAAGAATGAAAAATTTACAAGAAAAAGAATCAATTATAATTTCTGAAAATCAACTTTTAAAAGTTAATTATGATACTTTAGTTTTAAGTCAAAAAGAATATAAAATTCAAGTTTCAAATCAGATTTTAAATTTAAAAAATGAAATTTCAAATTTTATTTCAAATAGACAAAATCAATTAAATGAAAATATTAATTTAATTAAAAAACAAGAACCTGAAATTATGACTCAATATAAAACTGTTGTTAAATCTTCACAAAGATTAGAGACAATGTATTCACAAAGACAAAAAGCTATTAGTGATGCTTTAGTTACTTTGGCTTCAGCAACAAAAGAACATGGTTCTCAAACTAGTGTGGTTTTGAACGAATGTGAAGATGTTTTAAAACAATTAAACAGAAATGAATCTTTATTAATGAAATTGAAACAAAAAATAGAAAAAAGACAACATCCAGAAAATTTTACAAATGATGAACATATTCATCAAGATGATGATTCTATTCATAATGAAGATGAAAATGGAAATGGAAATGGAAATGGAAATGAACTTAAAACAATTTCAACTTCAACTTCAACTTCAACTTCAACTGCTACTGAAAATCAATTTTTAAATTTAAATTTGAATCTTACTGATACTCAAAATAGTGAGTTTACAAACCAATCTATTCATTCTTCAAAAGATTTCTCTACAAGTACTAACATTACTCCAATTACAACTCACTTTAGAATATCTTCAGATGAAATTCAACAACACAAAAGAAACTCAAGCAATGCAAAAGTTTCTTCTCCAACAATTCCTTTAAATCAAATTGGTGATACTATTATAATGGAAAATCAAGAAGATCATTATCATAATAATAATAATTATAAACGAAGAAGTGGTCAACATTCAAGAAATTCTTCAAGAAGACTTTCATTCTTACCAACTCCACCATCTTCTAATAATAGTTCAATTGATCAAATTGAACCAAATGATTATTCTTATGAACATTTTGATAATTCAACAATTATTCAACAATTAGATATTTCAAAAGCTAGAAGAACTGTTTCTTTAGATTCTCAATTAATTAATAACAAAAGTGATACATTATCAAGAAGTGGTTCAGTGAGACATACTCCTAACAACAACAACAACAATAACAACAACAATAATTTTAACTCTAATAACAACAACAACAACAATAGAGGACTTCAAAGAAACAACTCAACTAGAAATAGAAATAATAATAATAACAATAGTAACAACAACAACAATAATCATAGAAGACAAAATTCAAAAAGAAATTCTTGGATAGGATCCGATTTTACTGATAATGGTTACAATAATAATGGCTATAATAATAATATTTTTAACAACAATATTGCTTACACCAATGATGGAAGTAGTGATTTGAATGAGTTCAATCCTCAACATAGAAGAAATGATAGCAGACAAAATGGTAGAAATAAAGGAAGAGGTGGTAGAAACAACAACAATAATAACAAAGGTAAAAGACAATCAAGATTGTTCACTCCTGAAGATGAAACTTTTCCAAAAGATTATTAATTTTATTTAACTAATTATCTTTCTTTCAATTAATTCCATTTCCTGTTTTTCTGCTGATTTATCATTTTCATTTACATCGTAATTTGTACCTTTTCTTATTTTCCTCTCTTATTTTTCTATTTTATTTTAACATATTTTCATTTTCATTTTCATTTTTTTTTCATTTTTTTTCATTTTTTTTCATTTTTTCTTCTTTTAATTTTTTAATATCCATGATTCCCTTGTTTACTAGTTTTTACATTCAGTTTGATACCAAAAATGTGTATAAACCCTTTCTTATATTTATATGTGTGGTTGTTTTTTAATCATTTCATTAATGCATTTACTTAATATTTTTTAATACTTGATTTTACATTAATAATAAACTTTTACTTATAAATTGTTGTTGTTTTTTCTCTGTTTATCATTTATAATCTATATCTTTTTTAGGCCATTAGAATTGAATAATATAAAAAAAAAACATCAAACAAACAGTTATACACTTAGGTTACATAAATCTAGAATAAACCTTCAATTTCACCATCACCATTAACTTCAACATTCATAAAACCACATTTAGTAGCTAAACCAGGAATAGTTTGAATTTCAGCAGCTAAAGCATATAAATAACCAGCACCAATTGAAGCTTTAATATCTCTAATTGGGAAAACAAATCCGGTTGGGACACCTTTTAATTTAGCATCATGAGATAAAGAATATTGAGTCTTTGCAATACAAATTGGTAAATTATTGAAACCTTGAGCAGTATATTCTTTAATTTTTTCTTGAGCTTTTGGTAAAAATTCAACTGAACCAGCACCATACATTTTTTTAGCAATTTCTTCAATTTTTGATTCAATTGAACCTTCAGTTGGGTATAAGAAATCAAAAGATTGAGGATTTTCAATTTGAGATGGATATTCTTTATTTGCACATTTAATAACACCATGAGCTAAATCTTTAGCACCTTCACCACCTTCTTCCCAATGATTTGAAACAATTGCATCAGTTGCACCAGCTTCTAAAGAAGCTTTTTTAATAATTTCATGTTCTTTATCTGAATCATTTGACATTTTATTAATTGCAACTATAACATCAACACCATATTGTTTTGCATTTGCAATATGTTTTTGTAAATTAGCACAACCTTTTTCTAACATTTCAACATTTTCAGTTGTATATTCTAATGGTAATGGAGCACCAGCTTTAACATCAGCACCTCCACCATGAACTTTTAATGCTCTAACTGTAGCAACGATAATAATAACATCTGGAGATAATCCTGATGATCTACATTTAATATTTAAAAATCTTTCACCACCCATAGTAAAATCAAAGCCAGCTTCAGTAATAACATAACCAGCTTGTTCTTTTTCATCTTCTTTTGATAAACCATGTTCAGTACCAGCTAATTTTAAAGCCATTTTATCAGCTAAAACAGAAGAAGCACCAATTGAAATGTTTGCAAATGGACCAGCATGAACGAAAACTGGAGTACCTTCTAATGTTTGCATTAAATTTGGTTTAATTGCATCCTTCATAATAGCAGTTAAAGCACCTGCACAACCTAAATCCTCACAAGTAATTGGTTCACCAGATTTTGAAGAAGCAACAACCATTTTACCTAATCTTTCTCTCATATCTTTTAATGAAGAAGATAAAGCTAAAATAGCCATAACTTCAGAAGCAACAGTAATATCAAAACCAGTTTCTCTGATTAAACCTTTTTCTGTTGGTGCTTGATTAATAGTGACACCTCTTAAAGATCTATCATTTAAATCTAAAACTCTTTTCCAAGTAATTGTTTTTGGGTCAACATCTAATCTAACAAATTTCGAAATTTCTTCATCAGACCATTCTTTAGTATCTTTTGTATCTAAACCTAATTTTTTGATTCTTGGTAATAAACCAATTGGAATATTTCTTGAACCATCTTTTAATTCAGGACAGAGTCTTTTCCATAAAGCTTTATCAGATTGTGTTGATTCATGAAAAATTCTTGTATCTAAAGCAGCAGCTAATAAATTATTAGCCATACCAACAGCATGAATATCACCAGTAATATGCATATTAAATTCATCCATTGGAATAACTTGAGAGAACCCACCACCAGCAGCACCACCTTTAACACCAAAAGTTGGACCCATTGAAGGTTGTCTAACATTAGCAAAAGCTTTTTTACCAAAAGTGGCACCAATAGCTTGAGCCAAACCAACAGTAGTTGTTGATTTACCTTCACCTAATGGAGTTGGTGTAATACCAGTGACTAAAATATATTTACCATTTTTTTTATTATGTAATCTATCAATAACATCAAGTTTAACTTTACCTTTATAAGCACCATATTGTTCTAGTTCATGAGATTGAATACCAGATTCTTGAGCAACTTGGGTAATATGTTTTGGAGTTTGATTTCTTGAGATTTCATAATCTGAAGGAACAGGTTTGATTAAATTTAACTTTAAACGTTTAAAATCGGACATTGTTTGTTTAATTGACATGGTAAGAGGAAAGGAAAAAAAAGGAAAGGAACAGGAAAAAATTGGAAATAGGTTATTTGTAAATTGTTGGAAAGTTGTTTTTTTTTTTCAGTTGAAAGAAGTCGAAAAGAAGTCAAATTATCAAAATTAAATGGAAATTGACTTCTGAGGGTGTTTTTTTTATTTTTATTTTATTTGAAGTATTGAGTTCACACAAAAGTGAAGAAGTGGATAATACAATAGTTGGAGAGAATTGAAGAGATTGAAAGAGTAGAAAGGATATAGAAATGAGAAGAAGGAAGGAAAAGGAAAGGAAAAGGCAGGAGGATTGGTATTTATAAAAACGTGGAGCAAGTCATTTTCATTTTAGGCGCAATTCCTTATCAGTTTCTATTGGATATTGTATTATATTTTATTGTATTGTATTGTAATTGGATGGCATTTTTATGTAAAACACAGATTTAGTATATAGTAATAGTAATAGTAATAGTAATAGTAATAGTAATAGTAATACTAGTGGTGGTTCTAAGATAAATCACAATCGATGCGTCGATCGACTCATGGAAAACACATTTTTCACATTTATCCACTATAAAACTATATTCACTGTATATTGTATTGTATTGAATTGATTTCCCTTGAAAACACCCCATTTATAAACTATATGACCTCTTTAATAACACAGGAACTACTTCCGACAAGTGGACTCAATACAAGAACTATCGAATCAATCTCTGGATTATCTGCTGGGTTTATTTCAACATTAATTGCACATCCATTAGATTTTTTTAAACTACGGCTACAGTTAGATACAAAATCAAAATCACAGTTGAATTCTTTTCAAAAAATACGACATGATCTAGTTAAAGATTCTTATCTTCCTAATACCAATAAATTATCCTATAATAAATTAATCCAAAATGTTTATAGAGGAGTGGGTCCAAATTTAGTTGGATCAACCACTGCTTGGGGGCTTTACTTTATGTTTTATAGAGAATACAAAAATATATTGATTAATTATAGACAAGTGACAGGGCTAAATAAAGATAATTCATTAAGTGGAATAGATTATCTAGGTTGTGGATTTCTTGCAGGATGGAGTACTTCTTTACTGACTAATCCTATATGGGTCATTAAAACTAGAATGATCTCAACATCAAGAAGTTCCCCTGGTGCTTACACTTCCATAATTGATGGAATTAAACAAATATATCTTAATGAAGGTTTTAAAGGATACTATAAAGGTTTATCTCCAGCCTTAGTTAGTGTTTCTCAAGGTGCTATCCAACTATCCATTTATGATACTATCAAGAAGTACCTTATGGGTCATGATCATCACGAACTCTCCACTTTCCAGTTCTTATATGCTAGTGGTGTATCTAAAATGATGGCTACTTTACTATTTTATCCTTTACAAGTGGTTAGAACAAGACTTCAAAATAGTACCAGTATTCCAAGGATGAGTCTTTTGAAACTTGGTAAAACAATGCTTCATGAAGAAAAACTGGCTGGATTTTATAAAGGTGTAGTTGCCCAATTGTTGAGAGTTGTTCCTGCTACCTGTATCACGTTTGTAGCTTATGAAAATATCAAAAAGACTCTTTCTTAGTTCTTATTTGTTGTATATAGTATTTGTATATTTTGTTTTTGTTTTACCAGATTCAACAGTTTAAAAAAAAAACAGACCAAAAAAACTCTCGCTTTGTCGAAAAGTTCCGTTTATTCATTCGTCAAAAGACAACACCAAGACCGAATTTCTTTAAACTTATATATTTATTCACACTATTTACAACTAAAAGAAAAACATACAATTATGAGAATATTGCTCAGAACAAAAGGTGACAGAACATTAGCGTTGGAATCAGACACCCATGTTTTATTACTCCGTTATATCGTCTCCATTGGCAAATGTGCAATTGAATTAGTTTCCAAAGATAATTTTATTTCTAATAACTATAGATCTCTTTCAAGACATAAACCTCTCGGGTTTTTAGGTTTGATTAGTATGAATAAACAAATCTTTTTATGTGTTATTACAAGTAAATTTGATATTGCTAGTCCCAGAGAAGGAGAAGTTATTCATAGAATTAGAGATGTAGAATTTCATTGTTTAACTTCAGATACTTGGGATTTTGTTGAATTAAATTTAAATGGTTATCCAGCTGATATGGATGTTGATTCTCAACCAGGTGCTTACACTCCTCGTTTTGAACAACATCCTTGTTTTGAATTAAGAAAATTATTAGTTGATGGTTCTTTTTTTTATTCAACTGATTTTGATTTAACTAGTACTTTACAAGGTAGAGGTGCTGATCCTAAATCACATAAATTATCAATGGAAAGATTTCATACTGATTATATGTGGAATGCTTTTATGATGGAAGAAATTATTAATTTTAGAAATAATTTAGAAAATGATCCAAAATTAATATTAGATAATAATAAATTCTTAACAACTGTTATAAGAGGTTATGCTGAAACATTAAAAATATCTTTACCTGGTGCAGGAAATGCTAGAATAACTATCATTTCAAAACAATCTTGGAAAAGAGCTGGTACTAGATTTAATGTTAGAGGTGTTGATGATGATGGTAATGTTGCTAATTTTGTTGAAACTGAACTTATTTATAATGATACTAATCATTTATTTTCATTTGTTGAAATAAGAGGATCAATTCCTGTATTTTGGGAACAGGATACTGCTTTAATTTCTCCTAAGGTTCAAATTACAAGAAGTTTTGATGCAACTCAACCTGTTTTTGATAAACATTTTGAAAATTTAAATGGTAAATATGGTCCTGTTCATATCGTTAATTTATTATCAAAGACTAAATCTGCTGAAATTGAATTAAGTAATCGATATAAAAAACATTTTACAAAATTACAGAGTATTAAACCTGATTCTGTTTTTTTCACTGATTTCGATTTTCATCAAGAAACTGCAAAAACTTATGCACATGCTTCTAAAGTTTTAAGTGATCTGCATCCTTCATTAAATAGTTTTGGTTATTTTTGTTATGATAAAAGTTTAAATGAAGTAATCATGGAACAACAAGGTGTATTTAGAACAAATTGTTTAGATTGTCTTGATAGAACAAATGTTGTTCAACAAGTTATTTCATTAGCTGCTTTTGAAGAATTTCTAACTAATTTAAATAAAATTGATAATAAATTTGATGTTGAAAATAAACATCGTATTTTATGGGCTAATCATGGTGATCAAATTTCTCAAATTTATACCGGTACAAATGCTTTAAAATCAAGTTTTTCAAGAAGTGGTAAAATGGGATTTGCTGGTGCTCTTTCTGATGCAACAAAATCATTATCTAGAATTTATGTTAATAATTTTGTTGATAAAGGTAAACAACAAGTTACAGATACTTTATTAGGTAAAAGTACTGAACAAGAACAAGTTTCAATTTTTGATCCAGTTACGGAATACATTAATGAAAATATAACTAACTTTGACTCAAAATTTACAAAACATGAAGAAATTTCAATTTTTGTTGGTACTTATAATTTAGCAGGTTCTTCTACTTGCTCTGAAGATCTTTCTTCTTGGCTTTCTCCGAATGATATAATGGATGTTCCACCAGCAGATATTTTAATGATTGGTTTTCAAGAGGTTATTGAGCTAACAGCTTCAAATATTTTAAAAAACGATGCATCCCCATCAAAATATTGGCAAACTGTTATTCAAAAACATTTAGATCGTATAACTCCAGAAAGTAAATATGCTCTATTAAGAGCTGAACATATGTCTTCTGTTCTACTTTTATTTTATGCAAAAGCTGAAGCTGTTTCTAAAATAACTCAAGTAGAAGGTAAATCTAAAAAAACTGGAATGGGTGGTATGACAGCCAATAAAGGTTCTGTTGCAATTAGATTTAATTATGGCTCTTCATCATTTTGTTTTTTCAATTCTCATTTGGCTGCTGGTACAATCAACATTGATGAAAGATATAATGATTTTGTTACAAGTTGGAATGGTATAAGGTTTTCAGGTAATAAACTAATTAGACATCATGATAATATTGTTTGGCTAGGTGATTTGAATTATAGAATTTCTAAACAAAATGAAGAAGTTAGATCATTAATTGAAAGAGGGAATATGAATTCACTTTTAGAATTTGATCAATTATCATATGAATTGAAAAGACGTCAAGAAATGAGAGGTTTTAAAGAATTACCAATCACTTTTAAACCAACCTATAAATTTGATAAAGGAACTAATGTTTATGATACAAGTGAAAAACAAAGAGTTCCTTCATGGACAGATAGAATCGTTTATAAAGGAAGAGAAATCTCTCAAACTATTTATAGTATTGCTTCTCGTATTACATTTTCTGATCATAAACCTGTTTATGGTATTTTCACTGGTAATGTAAGAATAGAAAATTCTGAAATTAAAAAGAAAGTTTTGGAACATTTACAACAACAATATAAATCAACTGCTGTGAAATCAGAAGGAAAATTAATTGAATTGAATGAATTGGATTCTTCAAGTTTGGATAGTGATTCTAGAAAATCTTCTTCTCTTTCTTCATCTTCTACAACTTCAATGTTAATAGATTTAGATGATGATAATAGTTTCTCACCAAAATTACCTCGTCGTACAACAACTAGAAAATCTTTACCTCCTCCATATAATGCTGATGAAATTAAATCTATGCTTGTTCCTGGTCTTTCCCAAAATTTTCAAACAAATTTGGTAATGAATGGGAAACCATCAGCCCCAGCTGCACCACCTACAAGACGTCAAAATACAGTTCCTGCATCAAATAAATTTAATAAAACAATGTCTTCCGATGTGACTTTATCTGTTATGCAACCAACCAGATCAAGAACAGGATCTCCTATACAACCACAACCACAACCACAACCCATTAATTCTTCTTCTAGTTCCGCTCCTCCACCTCCACCTCCACCTCCAAGAAGAGCAGCTACTACTGTTGCAGTTGCCACCACCACCACCACCACAACTCCCCTCTCACAAAAAGTAGAAATTCATAAAAAAATCGCCCCTATAGTGCCACTGAAACCAAAAGCTTTGGATAATCTTGTGACTGGTTCAAATAGCAATGATGCTAATCCGCCCATTGAAAAGAAACCAATTAATTCTTGGGCCGTTATGACTCCAACTAAAAAGTTATAGATAGATATATATAATTTACTTTTTTAACGTGTATGATTTCAATTATAGATTTTACTAATCTCTTGTCATGCTTTTTTTATCAAAAACATAAATAACTAACTAAACAGGATGAACTAAAATACAAAGTAATAAAAGTAATACAAAAATACTCACACTTACACGAACACACAAAATAATATTAAAGATTTCTATAATAAACAGACACATCAAAAGTCATCATCATCATCATCATCATCATTAATGAAGTCGTCTTCATCTTCATCATCATCTTCGTTGTCATCATCGGAATCCAAAGTGTATTTTTTGCTTGGTGCTGCCTTTCTAGTGGAGCGTGGAGCTCTTTTAACAGGAACAACATCTTCATCTTCGTCGTCATCTCCCATTGAACGATCTTCATCTAAGTCTAGATCATCTTCATCAGAGTCAATAACGGCAGACTTTTTCTTGCGAGACTTTGCTTTGGACTGTGGCTTTGGCTTTGTAGCTGTAGTTGAAGTTTTAGTACCGGCGGCAGTTGGTGTTGCTTTTTTTAAATTAGACTTCTTGAAAGCAGATGAAGCAGGCTTAATGTCATCATCATCATCATCATCATCACTCAAAGTAACTGGATTAGAAAAAGCCGACATTGCTTCACTGAATTTAGAAGCTGAACCTGCTTTTTTACCAAATACGGAAGACTTAGAACCAAAAAAACTTTTAAAACCACCAGCATCCTTTTCTTCTTTAACTTCAGGAGTTGATTCTTTGGATGATCCCAAAGTACTTTGCTTAAATTTCTTGGTTACAGCACTAGCAGCAGCAGTTGGTTTCTTTTTGGATGAAGTTTTTGTACTGCTTAATTCTTCTTCTTCTTGCTTAATCTCAGTTATTTTTTTAGAAGCGGACGTTGTTTTAGCTTTTTTAGTTTCCCCAGACTTAGAAGTAGCTTTGGTTCTTCTTTTACGCTTCTTACCACCGTTAGCATTAGGAATCAATGTTTGACGATTTTCTTCATCTTCTTTCAAGAATTCATCCCAAGAAACTAAGAATTCATCTAAATCAATATTCCAAAGATCTTTAGCACTTTTACCTAACAAAATATTCAATTCAACTTCTTTTTCATCTCTTTGTCTCAATAATTTCTCATATCTTTCACGTGTTAAAGACCAAATTTGCATTCCTAATAAATAGTCGTAATTTGATAGTGGATTTAATGCAGCGGCATTAATAACAGCAGCTGATGTATTAGCTGCGAGTTCTTCTAACTCTTCTTCATCACTAGAATCAAGTTCAGGCTTGATATTTGTGACTCTAACAGGCATGTTATTTTTATCAAAACCTGGAAAACCTAATTTTAGTAATTCCTCAATAATAATAGCTCTCTTTTTATTGTTAACAACAAGTTCATTATCAATAATCATTTTAACAAAACGAGCTTGGTATGATAATTTTTCTAATTGATTAGACAGGTTTTCAGCTTGATAATCTTTTCTACGTTGATAATAATCCAATCTAACATGATAATATTCTTCAATAATATCATTAACATTATTATATTTCTTGATTCTACCTTGTGGATCAAATGCAACCATATTACTAGTACTGATTGAACTAATTAATTTAAATCTTTCTTTCAATCCAATTCTTCTAGTCTTAGCCATTTCTTCATTACTTAAAGTAATAACAAATCTAATACCAATACTATGCTGTTCTTCCATATCTTTGATCCATGGCTTGACTTTTTCACTACCACCTAAACCTTGAAGTAAGAATTCTTTCATTTGAATGGTCCACATTTTAGCTGGCAATTCAGTGATTTCAAGAACATTATCTTCAAGTTCTTCAATATTACCTTCAACTCTAAATTTATCTTGAGCAATTCTAGTGACTGTACCTTCCCAACCTTTGAACCATGGTATCATATCTATCATTTCTTCACCACTCATTAATGCTCTAATATTTCTAACAATATCAACTGGATTATAGGAAGGAATATTACTACTCCAACCGGAACCAATACCTTCAGAACCATTAACTAGAATCATTGGAATAACAGGTAAATACCATTCAGGTTCAACAGTTTGTTCATCATCTTTCACATAATTGTACAATGGATTATCAAGCGGATTGAAAACTTTTTTGGTAATTGGCATAAACTCAGTAAAAATATATCTTGGTGCAGAAGCATCCTTACCACCAGAAGCTCTAGAACCAAACCCACCATTTGGTCTTAAAACATTTAAATTATTAGCACCTACGAAATCTTGAGCTAAAGATATAATAGACATCATTAATGATTGTTCACCATGATGATAACCAGTATTTTCAGAAATATAACCAGCCAATTGAGAAACTTTAATTTCATTGACTAAATTACGTTTGAAACAACCAAATAAAATCTTTCTTTGAGATGGTTTAAACCCATCCAGAACCGAAGGAATAGATCTAATATTATCAGCCATGGAGAATAAAATCAATTCTTTATTGATAAAATCTGAGATTGGAATTTCTTGAAGTGCTGGATCTAAGAAAGTACCAGGAACAAAACCTCTTAACCATTCTTTACGATCATCTGCTCTCTTCTTTGAAAAAGCTAAATCAATTAAAGATTTATCCTCTTCTTGTAAAGCATGGAATTGCTTCAAATGCTTATCTAACTGAGAGAAATATTCCCTAATTTCTGGACCAACAGATGTACCCAAACCCTTATAATACTTTTGTTTATAAGAACAAGTTTTACCAGGACCATCTCTCCAAGTTTCATATTCCGGCATATTGTAAAAGGCAATAACTTGACCTTTATCTTGACCATTCAAAATAGTAACTTTAACAATTGGTGTAATGAATTCGATCAAAAATTCTGGAACTTCTAATAAACCAGGAAAAGAAGATTCTAAGAAATTGATGATTAAACCTTTAATATGGGAACCATCATGATCTTGATCGGTCATTATCATCAAATGACCATATCTTAAAGACTTTATATTGTTTGAATCATACTTCTTCTTATGTTGTAAACCCATGATTTGTTTGATTGCTTGAATTTCACCATTTTTCATGATTTGATCAGCACTAGCTTCTCTAACATTTAACACTTTACCCCTTAGAGGAAAACAACCATAATGATCTCTACCAATAACGGCCAAACCACCAACAGCAAAAGAAAGGGCAGAATCACCTTCTGTTAAAATTAATGTACATTTATAACCATCTTTAGTACCAGCTTTATTTGCATCTTCTAATTTTGGATACCCAGTTATTCTACTTTTTCTACTACCATCAGTTTTTTTTAATGCTTTATCAGCGTTGGCAGCAACAATATCCATTACACTATCTAAAATTCCTGTATTAAGGATCTTTTTAACAAATGGCTCAGGTAACTCCAGCTTTTTACCACCAAACTGAGAAGCTCTTGTAGTTAATTGTTCTTTGGTCTGTGAAGTAAAAGCTGGATTTTCAATCAAACAATTAATAAATAAAAACATATTATTTCTGATTTGAAAAGGTTTAATCATGGCTTTCTTATTTTTTTTCTTGATTTGTTCTAAAATTTTATTAACTAGTAAAGTTGAAACATTTTCAACATGAGTACCACCAGAAGTTGTAGCGATAGAGTTAACAAATGAAACTTGATTGAAATTACCATCAGAAACAGAAAACGCAATTTCCCATCTTTCGTCAATTTGTTGATACACAATGGTTGGCAATTTTTCGGCAGCTGTACCAGGAGGAGGAGCAAGAGCAGGTGTAGGGGTAGCCGAATCTTCTTTAACATCAGCGTTCAAATCAGGAATGATTTTATTAGCTTCTAAAGCTTTAACATACAATTCAACATATTGTTTGAAATTTGAAATCTTCAAAGTTTTACCATTTAAACTAACTCTGACACCTCTGACAGAACCACACATATCGTAAACTCTTCTCTTCAAAACACCAACAATATCATCATCTAGAGTTTCCATACCAAACTTTGCTAAATCAGGTTTGAAAATAATTTCAGTGTATTCTTCTTGCTTTTTCATATTAGTGATTTTAGCTTTCCCAGCAACACTCATATTGTTTCTCCAAGTTTGTGAATAAACTTTTTGATTTATTTTATCTGCAGTCTTAACAGTGAATTCAGTTGAGAAAATATTACACAATTTAGCACCAAAACCATTTCTACCACCAGTCACTTTCTTTTCATTATCATCATAATTGGAAGAAGTTAATAAATTACCAAAAATCAATTCTGGAATATACATTTTCTCTTTGGTATGAATCTCAACTGGAATACCTTTACCATCATTTTTAACTGAAATAGTATTATTTTCAACATCAATCTTGACATCAATTTTTTTCATAGTTGGATCTCTAACTTTATTATCAGCAGCATTAACTAAAATTTCATCAAAAATCTTAAATAAACCAGGAACAATACTAACTTTTTTCTTTTCCATCACCTGACTCTCTTCATGAATAATCCATTGTTCAGATTCAAATCTTTCAATGGAACCAATATAAGTATCTGGTCTTTTCAAAATATGTTGTAATTGAGTAAGTTTTTGATATTGATCTGAAGCTGATGTTTTTTTGGAGTTACTCGAATAGCTAGACTTATTTGAGGGGGTTGTATTAGTAGAGTTTGCCAAAGGTTGCTTTTTATTTGATTTTGGGACAGCTTTAATAGGAGAACTCTCCAATTCAAATTCAAAATCATCATCGGAATCACTCATCTTGTAATATATATGTGATATGGTTGACCAAGGTTTGAGTGATGAAAGGAAAGGTCAAACAAACAACTAAAACTATCAAAATAGATCAAATCAAAACGTTAACGGAACGCGTAAACAAAAAAAAAATCAAAAAAACAAGGGTCGCCAATCGGCGCGTCGTTATTCCTGTAAGTTAAGTTAAGTCCGATCTCTGGTAGCGGTATTAAGAAAAAACCTTAGTAAATAGGTGAAAGTAAAACATTGTTCTATACCAAACCTCGAAAATGTCTTTTCTTAGTTTTTCAGATTGTCATTCCCATGCTCAAACGCTGTTTTAGTACTTTATCTTCCAAGTGTTTCAAAATGACAGCAAATCCTAGAACTAACTATAGAAAAAGTGGTCGATTAACACCTTATAATAAAGCAAAACCAAATTCAAACGGAGCAAATCAATCTAATACAGTTACAATTGATTCCGTTTCTCACTCTGGAAATTCAAGAGATGCTATTGATAAATTATCACATATTTCTCTTTCTGAAGAACAACAACAATTGAGGTCTAAAATAATAAAATTTACTAGAGACTCTTTGAAAAATTACAAGCCTGGTGATAAGTCCACTTTATTTGTTATTCAAGGTGACGCTGGTACTGGTAAATCTGTTATTTTGAATGCTTTATTTAATGATATTCAAAAGATTTCAAGAAAAGGTGAAAAGTCTGATGTTTTATATGGGAAAGATAATTATTTAGTTGTGAATCATCCTGAAATGTTGAAATTGTATCATAGAATAGCTAGATCATTTGATTATTTAAACAAGAAAGATTTAGAGAGACCTACTTCATTAGTGAATAGATTGACAAAAGAAAATAAAACTTGTGATGTTATTATTGTTGATGAAGCTCATTTATTAGCAACTGCCAAAAATGGATTTAAAAGATTCTATGGTGATAACCATCTTGAAGAATTAATGAAATTGGGTAAGGTTTTAATTATAGTTTACGATGACAAACAATCTTTGAGAATGGATCAGTATTGGTCAAGTGATGGTAAAAATGGAAGTTCACTTGATGTTTTTTTGAAAGAATCAAAATTGTATGAAATTTACTATCTAAAACAACAGTTTAGAGTTACTGCTTGTGAAGATGTTCAAAATTGGATTCTTCAATTATCAACAACAAAGAAAATATCACCTCATCCTACTCAAGATTTGGAAAAAATACGAGCCGGAGATAAAGATGCTTTTGAATTCAAAGTTTGGGATAATTGTCAAGAGATGTATGAAGCCTTAAAAGAAAAAGATAGAGAATATGGACAATGTCGTATGTTATCAACATATGATTTCCCTTATCGTATTGGTAATAAAGATTGGTTTGTTACATGTGGTGATTTCAATTTACGTTGGGATAGATTTGCTCCGAGTAACCCAAAACCTTGGAGTGAAAGAGATGATACTATTGAAGAAGTGGGTTCTGTTTACACGGTTCAAGGTTTTGATTTAAACTATGCTGGTGTTATCTTGGGTAGATCTGTTGGTTATGATGAAAATACTGATTCCATCAAATTACTTCCTGAATATTATGATGATCGTGCTGGATTTACCAAAAGACAAAACATCACTTCTGCAGAAAGTGTAAAAGAAAAGATTATTTTGAATTCCATTAATGTGTTATTGACTAGAGGTGTTAGAGGGTTATATGTATATGCCTGGAATAAAGAGTTGAGAGAAAGGCTTTCTGAACTGGCAAAGGAAGCTGGTGCATCAACCTAAATAATAACGAAGATGTATCACCTAGTGAATATATACATTACAATAGTATAATAATAGACTGAATAAATTAAAGCGAGTAACTTAAATCCGGTACATGCCATTCTATATGGAATAAAGAAAGTAGGGGTATGCCTCTTCCGGAAAAATGTAAGATTATACATGTAAACTTATATACAATATTTGGTGATCTGCTAAAGTTTTTTAAAGAGGTAATTTAATAAAGTAACCACAACTATAATCACCACCACAATTTCATTTTAGTTAAATACTCTAATAAATGAATTAAGTGAATTAAACGAATAAATTAAAAGCATTAAAAGCTACCACCCACGATTTTAACTAATTTCGGAGGAATGCCCCCGCGCCACACTTATTTGGAAGGTTTGAGGGGCACATGTCAAACTATTCCGGATCCGGATCTCAAATAGCGCCTCTGTGGCACAGTCATTTGTTTTAAATTCTTCTACTTGTCTATTAGACCATATTTGCAAAGGTAGCAGAGTACAAGTCGGCCAAATTTATATATACTAGTGAAACTGATAATCTGTAATAAAAAATAATATTTCAATCGATACAATAAAATAAATAAATGGAAGACTAGAGAAAAATCTCACAGCATCTTGAAACGAATTACATCATGGCTCATACAGTGGAAGAAACTGGAGTAAACTGGAGTAAACTGGGAGTTCGTGCATATATAAACATAAATAGCAGCCATTTCCCCATTGTGGTTTACATTAATTCCTTTTAAACTTCTATTGGGATAATCATAAAATAAAACTACTATTAATATGAATCCTAAACAAAGAAGTCAATTAATTTATACAATCGCAGCCGGTGTTGCTGGTTTGTACATCTACGATGTTCAGTCCAACCATGGTAAGAACATTGAGAAATTCGGGTTGTACAATTGGAATCCGGCTCCTGTTGAGCCATTCCAACAGGTCATTTCTTCAATTACTCCTAAATCCAACGAACCAGCTTGGTCTTTAGATAAAGCTTCTAATGCAATCCAAGACTCTGTTAAGGATGGTTACGATTATTCCAAGGACAAGGCACAAAGTGCATACGATTCCATCAGACAAAAATCCGAAAATTCTTATAATCAAGCTGCTTTCAATTTAAAGGAAGTTCAAAACAGAATTGAAGAATCCACTAAGAATGCCAAAGATTCTGCTGTTGAATTGACTCAATCTCAACGTGATAAGGCTCAATCTGAGCTAGAAACTGCTCAAGATGCTCTCAACAAGGCTGCTTCCGATTTGAAAGCTTATGGATCCGATGCCATTAAAGATGCTCAATCAAAATATAACGACTTTGTTTCTCGTGCTCAAAATAAGCATGATGAGGTCAAATCTACTATCAGTGATTACATTGCTAGTACTAAAGAAGAATCTCAAAATCAATACAATGGTGCTGTCTATCATTTGAAGAATCTACAAGAACAAGCTTCAAAAAGCAAAGATGCTGCTGTTTCAGGTTTTGATGAAAAGATTAAAGAGGCTCAATCTAAAGTTGATTCTTCTAAAGAAGCTTTGAAAAAGTATGGTAATAAAGCTCTTTCAGAAGCCGAAGCTACTTACTTTAGTTTTGTTCATAGAGGTAAAGCTCAATCTGAAGATGCTTATAACCAAGCTATTTTGAATTTGCAACAAGCTCAAAAAGAATATGATGAGAAATCTGGTGCTTTCTTATCTTGGGGAAAATCTAAAAATGAAGAATCTGCTAAGAAGTTGGATGAGGCCAAAGCAAATTTAACAAAAGCTAAAAACAATCTATCAAATTATGGTGAAGAAGCGTTTGAAGAAGCAAAATCTAAGTATGCTGACTATGTTGAAAAAGCAAAACAATCTTCTGAAGATGCTTATAACAAGGCTTCTCATAATTGGAAAGTTTTACAAAATAAAATCAAAACTTTGGATCAAGCCAATCAAGAAAAAGCTAAAGATTCCATTAATGAAATTAAATCAAATTTTGATTTAGCTACTGAAAATTTAAAGAGATTTGGAGATGATGCTGTTAATTCTGCTAATTCAAAATATGAGGATTTCGTTACAAAGTCTAAGTATTCAGCTGAAGATTCTTATAATCAAGCTGTTTATAGATTTAAGGAAGCTGAAAATCAATTTAATGAAGCCAAATCTGGTTGGTTTTCATGGCTAAGTTCTGCTAAATCGAACTCCCAGAAGAATTTGAAAGCAGCTCAAGATGATTTATCCAGGAAAGGACAAGAATTACAATCATATGGTGACTCAGCAGTCGTTGATGCTCAATCCAAATACGATAGCTTTATTAAACAATCAAAGAGTTCTGCTGAAGATACTTACAACTCAGCTAAATTCAACTTGGAATCGGCTCAAAAACAATTTGATGAGACTAAAGGTAGTTTGTTCAGTTGGGGTAAATCTAAAAACCAAGAAGCCCAATACAATTTAGAAGAAGCTAAGAAAAACTATGAAAACTCAAAATCTGAGTTGAATAAATGGGGTAAAAATGCTTATGAACAAGCTCAAAAAAATTATAATGATTACGTTAAGAGCCTTCAATCGAATGCTGGTAAAGCATATGATGATGCATACAAAAAATGGACCGATGCTCAAGCAGAAGCTAAGAAATATGGTGACTCTGTGAATGCCCAAGCTCAACAGTCTTTGACTCAAGCACAGAAATCATTAGATGAGGCCAAGTCAAGTTTACAATCATTTGGTGATGATATCTATAAGAAATACGAAGAGAGTTATAATTCTGCTGCTGGTAGTTTTTCTCAAGGCGTTGATTCCGTTAAAGCCAATGCTCAAGATCAATTAAACAAGGGTGCTGAAAGTCTTAACAATGCTAAAGATAAAGCGCAAAGCTGGAATGATGATATCAAGCAAGATGTTGGTGAAAAATTGAAAGAAGCTGGTGATTACATTCAAAGAAAGTGATGCTTTCTTTTAGAAAGAACTCTCCTAGCATGTGTGATAGCTATTTTTAACTCCTGATTTTAAGTTTCAAAATGTTGAGTCTCAAATTTATTTAAATTTCATTTGTATTTTAATTGTTTATGCTTTATGCTTTATGTTTAATGCTTTATGTTTATTCCTTTGAATTATTATTATTTCTGTATTTGTGAGAAACAAACATATTTCTTTTACAATTGATTCAATAGACTAATCTGTCTATGTACGTTGGGTGTATTTTACAGAAGAATTGAGGATTATTTAATGTAGTGAAATCAAATTCAAAAAAATGCAACAGAAACGCAATAAATGCAAGTGAAGTTAAGTAAAATCAATTAAATAACCGCAGTAGAAAGAAAAACAGTATCAAGATAGTAAAAATGAATTGGCACCTTCTTTCATAGCCTTTTCAATTCTCGCTCTCATAACTTCTTTCGAAGAATAGTCAGGAAGCTTTAAATAATTAGCACAGGTCATAACACTAGGTAAGTAGTCGTCTGATTTATATCCATCCTCAGCAGGTTTTAAAACAACAGTTAAATCGGGTTGTAAAGATTTGAAACCACCAATTGGCAATTTTGGGGAACCAGTTAAAAATTGTAAGAACAAACGTCTTTCTTTTTTATCAAATTCTGTCATAATTTCCAAAAGACTTTGAATACTAGGAGACTCTCCGGAATAGCCATGATCAGCATGGACAGCATTTAACAATGTTTCAAAAGACCAATCTTCTTCTTCGTTACCTAATAGTCTTACCATCTCGGATGAAGAAAAAATTGTCATAGATAGATACGGTAAAACTTTGCTGAAACCCTCGACAAATGCTCTTAATTGTGGCTCAACACCTGATCCAATGGTGAAATCAATCACAGTATCGATATATTCTTCAAGATTTTCTGGTGTTATATCAATATTTTCTCCATTTGTTTTGATTCTGACTTCTTCATAACCAGGTAGCACAAAGTTCAAAGCAAGATCACTCAATTTACAATCGTCCACCATGATATTTTCTCTTTCAGTCAAGGATAATCCATTATACTTTTCCAGATATTTATTTAAATGAAGTAGAGAGTGTGCAAGGACTGGATCAACTATCTTTAATCTTTCTATCAAAGCAACACGGCGCTTAAGAGGTGGATAATCCAATTGTAATTCTTTAGATAATTGAAAAAACAATGAATTAAATCCGAAATCAATAATTCGAGAGTCCATTAGTGATCTAGCAACAAATTTACCTAAAACAGAAAAACCATGTAGTATCTTTTCATAATGTGGAATCACTGGAATAAGTGGTCTTGGAAATAAACCATATTTATTATCAACATATGGATCAGTTTCTTCATCACTCTCGGCATTTATAGTATAATCCTCAAACTTTTTGTTATCCCTCCACATATGAACCCTTGACTTACTAAATTCTTTAGAAACATTGGCATAAAATTCCAAAGTTGGGCCTAAACCTGTTCCAGCTTCATCGAAATACTCAATCTCTAATAAACCAGGAGAAGCTCCGTAACTATCCATAACTTTTATTGCGCTTTGTAACAACCTCTTTCTTGAAATTCTTAGTTTATGTCTAACTGGTCTGCCAAGATGAGGAGAGCTACTATTTCCAGCTATTGAATTATTTTCCTGGTTGGCTTGATTTGTTCTTGTCTGCCAAAGGTCAATCAATCTTGAATATCCAAATGAAGTAGATTTCAAAAAGAATACCCTTGTATCAATTGGAAAAAGGAATGGAAACATTCTTGTAATGGTAACACACCAGTCAGGCATTGTACCACTTGCAACAATTAAAGGTTCTTCTAACTGACGGTTTAGTTTGGCTGTTATTTTATAATTCAAAAATAGAGCATCTGAAGCACCAGGACTGACAGTGGAGAAATTAATATCATGTAGAGTTTTGAGAAGTTGCAAAATATTTACAGTTCCAGCATCACCTAGAGAATCTAAATCATCAACGTTAGTTTCGGATCTATACAA
Source organism: Ambrosiozyma oregonensis (nom. inval.) (assembly GCA_003706315.3). Classification (NCBI taxonomy): domain Eukaryota; kingdom Fungi; phylum Ascomycota; class Pichiomycetes; order Pichiales; family Pichiaceae; genus Ambrosiozyma; species Ambrosiozyma oregonensis (nom. inval.). The sequence goes on from PPKY03000012.1 coordinate 55,789, forward strand.
ATCATCGTCAGACGAAGGGGGTTTCCCGCTAACTTTTCTGAAATTCACAATATGAGGACCATCAGACGAGACTTTTCTGGAACTTATTGATTGCTTCTTGTGTTTTGCCAATAATGATCTATAAACGGCACCATAAATCGTGGTATCTTGAGGAATTACTTCACCATCAATAGAGAATTCTAGGTAAAATTCAGAGTCATCATTGGCTTGTACACCACTAGATGAGCCAGAAATAGCTCTAACTAGCCCTCTGACTCCCTCAATTCTGGCTTTAAGGAACCCATTAATTGATTTGAATGTGGCTATGGCATGAGCCATCAACATCAATTGCCTATTACCTTCTGAAATGCTTTCATCTTCCGAAACCAACTTGATTCTAAGTTGTTTAGCCATCGATGATGTTCTTGATTGCACAGTAGAAGACCTGTTACTAAGTTCAGGGCTTAATATTTCAAATGATTCGGACCGATCCAAGGCTTCTTCAAGTTTTCTGACAAGTAATGTAAGAGGCAACAAATCACCAGTACCAAAAGGATTGAATGTAGAGCAAAAGATAGATTGGAATGCAAACCAACAACCCGAACCTTCACCGGAATTGTCTTTGTTCAACGTCCCCTGTAAAGAGTCTAGTATACCCGAAGAAACTAATTCAAAACTTGAAATTGAATTTTCATAAGGTTCAGTAAAACCTAAAGCAGCAACCAATTTCTTCCAAATGGTGATCCATTGATCTCTGGAATAATCTACCAGACCACTATTTTCAAGTAGAACGGAAACTTCATCAAGTGCTTTCAAATGTTTGGATTTGACTGTGGCATTAGAAGCTTTCAAACTACTAAAATCATCATTAATCTTGGAGCAAAGATCTGATAGCTCGGATAAAACTGTATGAAGAGTTGTGAAAATAACACCATCATTATCCATAGTGTAATCTCCTACTAACTGAAAATTTTTGGAGCTTGTTGAGCTTCTCGAGGTTTCACCATCAGAGGCACCAGATTCTTCCTCGTCATTACCATTATCTTCTCTATCTTCTTCATCATCCCGTTCCTCCTCATCATCATCATCATCATCATCATCATCATCATCATCATCATCATCATCATCATCATCATCATCATCATCATCATAATCATTTCTATCTTCAATATATTCATTGTAGCTTCTTCCTTGATTCTCCTGATTTTCATTTTCTTTAGTGTGAGGTAAAATGTCATTCAATGTTTTTAAAAAGGTCTGAGTATGAGCCAAAAGCCCTTCTCTTTCAAAATCGGTCAAAAATAGTTCAGGCGATTGGGAGATTAATAAGTGTGTAATCAACAAAGCACCATAAACTAAAATGCAAGGTCTCGTATCCTCAGTAGATGTTGAAGGAGAATCTATACCCGTTAATATACGCTTACCTTGTGTAATAATGGAAGCTAATAAAGAAGTAACATTAGAAGCATAAACAATAGAAGCCAACAATTTCTTTGATAATGAGCGAGAAACTCTCAAAGTACAAATTAAAGACAATCTTCTCACTTGATAATCAACAGTAGATGAATAGGTCTTCAGTAAGAGAGGAAAAATTTCTCCAACAAAATTTTCAAAAGCAATATTATTTTTCTCTGATGAGGTGTAAAGCTCAATCCTATATTTATTCATATCACGCCTAGCTTGGCAATTTTTAAAGCCCTGAAAATTACCAATATCTTTTAACGACTCTGTCGAACCGTCAAAATTACCGAAAGGAAGTAGGGAAGCAATAAGCTTAACAAAGGAAATAACTAATGTTTTAGGGGCTGCCATTAAAGCATCAATGGAAACAGTTTTAGCATCATTTACCGTGAATACTTCCATATCTAGATTCCCACCTGATGAGACCTTATCAATATCAGTTTTCTCATAGGCAGCCAATGAGGTAATAATAACTCTACCAATATCACAATTTTTTATTAACTTTATTGATAGGTTAGGAGAAGTCATGGAAACCGAAGTCAGAGAATTCAATAATTTAATGCATGTACCAAAAGACATAACACTATTAACCTGGTTTCCTTTACCAAGAGAACTAGGTAACAAAACACTTAATCTTTTCAATATATTCTCATTTAGTAGATCTTCCAGAATACTTGAGTCAGTTTCAAAACTTTTTATTATTTCAGATATTGAAATCCATGCACTTTCAGTACATTGCTTGTCATTTGATTCTGTGGCAACCCTCTCAATGGTAGGAAAAACTTCTTTCAAGTCTCCGATTCTCGTTTTGGATATATTTTCACACGAGTTAGCAACAATTGACAGTGCTTTTCTCTGAGCGTGAATAGTGAAAAAATCTAAATACATAATACAAGAAGGAAGACAACCTCTTTGCATAATATCAGGACCACAAGACTTCGAGATCATTTCTAAGGACTGTAAAGCTTGTTCAGCTAAATCTATATAGCTAATTTCTAACAGTTTTGCTTGCAAAGCTTCAATAGCTCCTGAAGCAACAACGTCGCTAACTGAATCAGAGTAAGCTTCCATTAAATTGTAGAGGCAACGGCATGCAACTAGTTGTAATTCTAAATCCTCTTGGTAAAATGGATTATTCATGATAGCAACTAAAGCTTTTGATAGTTTGAAAGATGATAGACTACGCTCAGCAACAATTCCAGTCATCATTAGTAATCTTTCAGCCAATTCGTTCAAAGTTTCAAGAATGAGGTAAGGGTCCTGTTCAGTTTCGAGATTTTCAATCAATTTTGGAATTCTAGACTGTGCACCTAAAAGCTCACCAAAACCTGTACCGGGAAATAAACTACTTAAAGCATTCCTGAAATTACCCAAATCATTTCTCTCATCTTCACTATTGTTATCATGCTCATCTTGGTCCTCGTTATTCTCGTGATCCTCGTTGTCTTCACTTTCTTCATTATCGGCAGATTTATAAACCTGATTACCTTTAGTTTCAGTTTCATGTTCTCTATTGGACATACCTTCATTGTCATTGATTCCACCAGTTATGCTTTGTAAGGTTTCACTCCATCCATTTGTATGTGGATCATTGGTTCTAGCATTGCTAGCTCCATGGCGCCCCATTAACATTCTTCCAATTAAATGAGCAGCATCTTCATAATCAAAACTTTCATCATCATCATCATCATCATCATCAAGTTCCATATCATTTTCAGAGACCAATCGCTGTTGAATTTGGGGCTCAATTTCTCCATTATGTATTGCGCTTTGAATAGCTTCTTCACCAAGATGGCGACGGGGTTGGGTTTCTGAATATCTTCTATATATACCAGAAAGTCTTCCTAAAGCTGCTTCTTCATTATCTTCGTCAGAGTCATCAGAATCTATAACTTGCTTGTTAGGATTCGTTGCACTAGAGCTTGTTTGAGCAGCGTCTTGATCGCCCATTTCTATATCTGAATCATCATTCAGCTGTTTTTGAAACCCAATATTTTTTTCTTCCATGGTTTCCTGCTTAATATTTGTGGACTTTCTGCGGGCCATTGTGAATCTAAAAAGTTTTCAAATGTAAGAGAAATGGGTATAAATGGGATCTATAATATTCAATAATTGTCACTAGTAAGGTTGTAGGTACAAAAGAAGAAGACTGAATATTGAGTAAGTTGCACTTGTGATTAAAACAAAAAAACTCAACTTGAAGTTAACAGAAAATATATTAAATAAATATCTATAAAAAATTCCGGACTACAAGAGATGTTCAAGTTTGACAAGAGTTAATCAAACAGCAGAAGGGCAAATCAAAAGAATCAAAACCACCAAGAATCGGTGCTCAAGTCAAAGAGGGAGGTGCGCCACCTTGCGCCTTCAATGTTTCTGCGCCTTTTAAGGAAATTTTTATCTTTTTTATTTTTTTATTTTTTCATTTGTGAAAATTTGCTTCCTTTAACTGAGTTTCTTATTTTTTTTTTCTTTAAAGTTCACAAATAACTATAAAAACATGCCTAGATCAAAGAGATCCAAGCTGGTCACACTGGCCCAAACTGACAAAAAAGGAAGAGAAAATAAAGAAAGAATATTTGATGAAATTAGAGAATCTTTAGATAACTTTAGATATACTTGGGTTTTAGGTTTAACAGATGTGAGAACACCAGTGCTTCAAGATATTAGACGAGACTGGGTTGGATCTAAACTGATTATGGGTAAGAGAAAAGTGTTGGAAAAAGCCCTTGGTAAAACTCCCCAAGAAGAGTACAAAGATAACTTACATGAATTAACTGAATGCACTGAAGGTGTTGTTGGTTTACTTTTCACTGATGAATCTCCAGAAACCGTTTCTGATTACTTCAAGGCTTATGTTAAGTCTGATTATTCCAGAACCAAATCTAAGTCACCAATTACTTTTGTTATACCTGCAGGTGTAGTTTATTCAAGAGGTGGACAAATTCCAATAGAAGAAGATGTCCCAATGTCACACTCAATGGAACCAACTTTAAGAAATAAATTTCAATTACCAACTAAAATTGTTCATGGTAAGATCACATTAGAAGAAGAATACAAGGTTGTTGAAGAAGGTACTGTTCTAGATGTTCGTCAAGCTTTGATATTAAAGACTTTTGGTATTGCTTGTTCTGACTTTAAGGTTAAGATAATAGCTTATCACGATGGTGAATCTAGTAAAGTTACTAAGTTTGAGCAAGAAGAATAAACAACTTATACATATATATATATCTATGCATTTTTCAACTAATTAACTAATTTTTAGTTTTTCACCTTTTTGCTGTATCACTTTTATTTTCTTCATCGAGATCTTTTTATAAAATCGTCGTTTAATGTATACTACTACGTTTATTATTCCGTTTTAATTAAATTCAATAAATATATATATATATATGAAAATTCAGTATGATTTTTCAAACTTTCACTGTGTGTTTGCTTACGTCACCCACCGCGTAAGCACTTTCGTGAAATTTGACTTAGGACTTCATAATCTCAAAAGTACATACTTCATGTTTTTGTTATGGATGAACCCTTACTTGTATCGTCAATTGTTCATAAACAGTTACCATCACTGATTATGTCTGGAAGTATAATCAGAGCTAATGGTTGGAAAAATGGTATTGAGGAACAATTTATTGGTCTGAACCCAGCTGGAAATACAATTACAATATACGAAACAGTTTCTAACAGTCCATCAAACCCAGATGCAGAATATGATGATGATGATGATAAGACGATTCGTAGGGTTATTGATCGTAATGGTTTTCAGCAAATTGATTGTGTTCAATACTCTCCGCCTAACCAGGGTTGTCTTGCTGTTGGTTTAAGAGGTGGTACGGTGAAGATTTTTGAGAATATATTTGATAAGCAAGGTAATCAGCATCATCTAGAACCCAAATTTTCAAGATCTTGTACATCTTTATCATTCAATGGAGATAATTTATTGGCAGCTTCATATGATAGAGCAAGACAAGATCAATCCATTAAAATATTTGATTTGCTGCGTCTCGATTCTACACAAGATCCAATTACTTCGTTTGCAACTAATGAAACCATATCATCTGTGAGGTTTTATCCTAATACTCCATCAGTATTACTATCTGGATCTTCTAAATTATTACGAGAATTTGATAAAAGAATACCTAACCAGGCAACCTTTCAGGTTACTACAAGATGTACAATGAACATTTCAATAAACCCATTCAACAACAACATATTTGCATCGAATAGTCAAGAAGGGATTATAGCATTATGGGACAGAAGAAAGATGACAGCACATTTATCTTTACAAGCGAATTTATCTTCTTCTTCTTTGACTTCGGTTGCTGCTAGTCCTATTCCTCATCTACATAACGTCGAAGCATTAAAATTCGACAAATTACCTGATTATCGTAAATCTAATAATTCGCCTTTCCGTTTTTCGCCATATAAAAAAAATGAATTTGCCGTTTTATTAAAAGAACCCAAAGGTCCTAATGGATCTTTATCAAAAATCAGAAGATATAGGTATGATTTCATGCCTGCTTTGCCATCGATGTTTAAGCAATATGAGAGTACTTTAGAGCAAGCCAAATTAGAAAATCCAAACTCGGCACCTTTTGTTAAGAGTCTGCCAATAGACCAAATGTTTGTTGCGACAGTTCATGCGGTAGTTCCGAAGTATGAAAGAGTTATATCATTTGATTATGCTCCAAATATCAAAGGTTCAAGAAGCATTGATTTAGTTTGTATGAAACAGTCAGGTACTGTGTATAGAATGTCGGTTCCAGAGAGTCAAAATGCACTTGATATTAATTCTTACAATAATTTAACTTTTAGTGGAACATTAGGTACTTGTACTAAATTTATTGATGATATTACAGATGAGCAATTTAAAATAAGTGATTCAAGTAACGAATCGAAGAAGAATGCAGAAGCTTCTAGAGTTATGGGTAATGATGATAATGCTTCAATAGAAGATGGTGACAGTACAGAAGTAGGTCCTAGAGATTTATATGAGGATGAGAGTAATCTAGAGTTGTTATATGATACTGGTCATTTGGCTTCTGACGATTTATTGAAAAATGATGTCTGTGCAGTTATCAGAAAGAGAGCCTATTTAGGATATAATATGGATTCTAGTAAGAATATGCAAGTTTTGGAAATGATTAAAACTAACACATCACAGGATCAGCTTAAAAACACCTGGAAATGGATAGACATTTCGTACCATTTAATTTCATCTGGCAAAATGATTTCTGAAAACTATGATTTTGGATATTTAGGTGTTTTGGGAATCTGGAATATGGATAAAGGTATGGATAACCAAATTGGTAGATTTAATGGATCTGGTAGTGTAACAAAAAAAGATCTTATTAAAGCGGCCAAAACAATAGTTGAAAGAAGAACGAATGAAATCAAATATTTAGCAGCCGATGCTATTGGATTCAATGGAAAGAGTAAAAAAGAAGTTGAAAGAAGACTTGCTATGTATGTTATTGGGTGGGATTTTGGGCCTACTGAGTTAGAAGGTAAATATGAAAGTCTTATTACAAATCATAATCATGCGAGAGCAGCTGGATGGGCACTTTTCCATAACGACATTCCTAGAGCAGCTCAAATTTTATTCGATTCAAAGATTGAAAGTTTCAAAATCATGTCTACCGCTATATCGGCTTATTCAGCATATATGGATACACAACAGAATAATCCTTGGAGAGAACAATGTCGTAAACTAGCATCTGATTTAGGAGATCCGTATTTAAGAGCTATATTTGGATATATCGCTGATGGCAATTGGTGGGATGTTTTAGACGAGTTAGCTTTACCATTGAGAGAAAGATTAGGTGTTGCTTTGAGATTCTTACCTGATGTTGACCTGGATTTATATTTAAACAGGTTAGCAGACACTGTTATCAGAACAGGAGAAATTGAAGGTGTTATAGTTACTGGTTTAACGGAAAACGGTATTGACTTACTACAATCTTATGTTGATAGAACAAGTGATATTCAAAGTGCAAGTTTAATAGCATCGTTTGCATGTCCCAAGTATTTCAAAGATGAAAGAGTTGATGAATGGATTTACGATTATAGAACTCTTTTGAACAGTTGGAATCTATTTTCAGTTAGAGCAAAATATGATGTTGCTAGAACAAAACTGTCTAAAAGAATTGACGGTAGTATTCAAACCAAGCCTGTACCAAGACAGGTGTACCTGCAATGTGTTAATTGTCATAAGAATATATCTCGAAAAAAGGTTATAAATGGGAATTCTAGAAATGGAAATGGAAATGGAAGTGGAAACACAAACGGAAACGGAACATTCAACCAAACTAAATCTGAATCTAGAAGTGTTTGTCCTCATTGTGGTTACCCATTACCGAGATGTGCCATCTGTCTTTTGTCACAAGGAAGTTCTATTCCAAAAGAAGTTGTGAATCTGGATTTAGTTGGAGAGATGAACAATATTAGTCTAGAAACAAAAACTCAGTTTCAAGAATGGTTCAGTATTTGTTTAAGCTGTAACCATACAATGCATGCAGGGCATGCCGAGGAATGGTTTTCCAAACACTTTGTTTGTCCAGTGCCAGACTGTGATTGTAGATGTAATGATAAATAGATAGATGTCTTATATTAATGAATGATGTGCCTATTGCGCCTCAATATACTGCGCCCTACGCCCTTTTTTTGTGCCGCAATTCCTTGTTGTAACTGTGTCCAAAACAAAAACTTCAAGCTTCAACACAATTCACCTGTTTCACGAGAATCTCCAATTTCTCGTTCTTTACAAAAGCCTCTATTGCTTCCCAAATTCTTCCATAGTTCTACTCAACTTTCACAGATTATTTATTATCTTTTAAGTTACGAGTTTTACAACAGCTTGATCTGAAACAGTCGATCTTTTTTTTTTTTTGAGATCAGATCAGATCATTTATCTCATCCACAACAAGACGTGCCAAAACAACATAACAAACTAATAACATCTATTTTACTCTACCCAAAATGTCTGACTCCATCTCTTCTGATCCAGTTATTACTGATATCTTGCAAAAGATTGAAAGAGAAAGAAAATTGGCAATGGGTTTTAGCAACCTGAGAAAGGAAACAAACAACGCCCTGGTCATACAAAAATGTAACACCCAAATTCGTGACGCTCAAAAGAATATAGAATATCTTGAACAAACGTTACGTAAGTTAACCATACAGCATACAAAGAAAGACTCTGTTTCTTCAGATGGATCAACTTTGAAGAGTTCTTTGGTCGGGAGTTCCCCTTCAAAGGATCAGTCAAATGGCAATATGGTCCATAAACCAACATTTACTATTCTTGACTTGTTAAAGTATGAATGCCCTTCGTTAGGTCATAGAATTCAATACATGTTACAACAATTAGAATTTAAAATTCAAGTTGAAGAACAATATAAAGAGGCAAATGAAAAAATCTACAAATTATACCAAATGGACGGGGATCGTCGTTCAATTGCAATAGCTGAAGATGGTCGTAATGACGGTAATCGTAGAATTCAATTAATGAAAAAAGCTTTAAAGCAGTATCAATCAATGTATATCGATATTGATGATGTTGCTCGTGAAAATGCTGTTATCAATACTTTTAGAAAAATCCCTTTATCAGGTTTATTGACGATTAATATTACTGCTATTAGAAATGTTGATCATATAGCTTCTCCCATGTTTTCCAGAAACCCAGAGTCCTTTGTTGTTATAAAAATTGATGATATTCAAAAAGCAGTTACTAAAGGTTCTAGAAATGATCGTTGGAATGAATCTTTTGACATTGAAGTTAATAGTGGTAATGAAGTTTCAATTACTGTCTACGACAAGAATGGTACTCAATCTGTTCCTGTTGGTATAACTTGGCTACCTTTATCAGATATAGCAGAAGAAATTCGTAAGAAGAAAGTTACTCAAGAGCGTGGAGCATCAAACAATTGGGCTAGTGCACATAATATTCAACAAAATTCATCTGCCGCCGTTCCGTCTGGCTCATCAATTGGTTCTAATGCACCTGGTTCACATTCTCATTCTTCAAGCAATAATGATGAATATGGAGGTACTACTGATGAAGCCTCCTCCTCATCTACTTTACATAATGCCCCAATTGTTTCGACTAACTGGTTTGAGTTAGAACCAAATGGGCAACTTCTAATTTCAATGAGTTTTGTTAAGACTAATGAAAACAAGAGAGGTGAAGGACATGTCTTTGGTGGTGGATTGGGCCGTCACGGTGCCATTCGTCAACGTAAAGAGGATGTTATAGAACATCACGGCCATAAATTTGTTCAAAAACAATTTTATAATATTATGTGTTGTGCTGTTTGTGGTGATTTCTTAAGATACACTGGTTACCAATGTGAGGATTGCCGATTCCTTTGCCATAAGAAATGTTATAAGAATGTCATTAATAAATGTATCTCTAAATCAAGTAATGATACTGAACCTGAAGAAACACAATTGAATCATCGTATTCCACATAGATTTGAAACGGTCGCCAATCGTGGTACCAAATGGTGTTGTCATTGTGGTTATATCTTACCATGGGGTAAGAAAAATGTTAAATGTTCTGAGTGTGGAATAATGTGTCATGCTGGTTGTTACCATTTGGTTCCTGATTTCTGTGGTATGCCAATTGAAAAGGTTGCAGAAATTTTAACTACAATAAAAGCTACCCAAGAACAAAAGAAGATGTTGCAAAAGAAACAACGTCCTAAAATAGTTGGTTCTGACCCTACCGTTGTGCCTTCAAACAAGAAAATCACTGAATTAAATTTAGGAAAAGATAGTTCGTACACTTTAGCTCAACCAGGTGCTCCGTCAAGTGCAGCTCCATCACCTGTGACTGGAACATATCCAGAAACAGCAGTTAAGCAATCTTCTTTTTCAAAGCATCAACAAGATCCTTTACCTCCAACTCCACAAGAAAGGCAAGAACATATTCATCAGCAGCAATTGGAACATTCTACACAAAAATCTGAACATGGTCAAACTAAGAATATTCCATTACCTAGACAAGAGACTCCTACAATATCAATTTCTGATTATTCAACTGATCCAAATTTCCATGAATCCAAGGCCTCTGATTTCCAATACTCAATTGCCCCTTCACACAATAATACTAGCTCAAATATTTCACAAAAAACTCATGAAATTGGAGAACAACAAAAAGATCAAAAGGATCAACACTCACATCAACAATTGACACAACAGCAACCACATCATCGTCATCAAAAGTCTCGTCGTCATCGTAAGAGATATGGATTGGATGATTTCAACTTTTTATCTGTGTTAGGTAAAGGTAACTTTGGTAAAGTTATGCTGGCTGAATCTATACATACAAAAGAATTATGCGCTATTAAAGTTTTGAAGAAAGATTTCATCATTCAAAATGATGAAGTTGAAAGTACTAAATCTGAAAAGAGAGTCTTCTTAATTGCTAATAAGGGAATTCATCCATTTTTGCTTAACTTACACCAGTGTTTCCAAACTGAAAATCGTATTTATTTTGTGATGGAGTATATTTCAGGTGGTGATTTGATGTGGCATGTTCAAAGAAAGCGTTTTTCGTTGAGAAGAGCTCAATTTTATGCTGCTGAAGTTTTACTGGCGCTTAAGTTTTTACACGAAAATGGTGTTGTTTACCGTGATTTAAAATTAGATAACATTTTATTAACAGTTGAAGGTCATATTAAATTGGCTGATTATGGTTTATGTAAAGAAAATATGTGGCATGGTAACAAAACATCTACTTTCTGTGGTACTCCCGAACTAATGGCTCCAGAAATTTTGAAAGAACAAGGTTATGATAAAGCTGTTGACTGGTGGGCATTTGGTGTTTTATTATATCAAATGTTACTTACCAAATCTCCATTCAAAGGAGAAGATGAAGATGAAGTGTTCAATGCTATTTTAACAGATGAACCATTATACCCAATTAACATGGCAAGAGAGGCTGTTGATATATTACAAAGATTATTAACAAGAGATCCACATCAAAGATTAGGTGCCGGTGAAAGAGATGCTCATGAAATCATGGAACATCCATATTTTGCCAATGTCAATTTTGATGATATTATGAGTTGTCGTGTTCCACCCCCATTTATACCAGAAGTCCATGATCCTAGAGATCCTTCATGTTTCGATGAAGAATTCACCTCTCAAGCTCCAAAATTAACTCCTGTTAATTCTGTTTTGTCAACTTCAATGCAAGAGATGTTCCGTGGCTTCACTTATGTTAATGAGGAAACAGCTCTTTAATATTTTAGACTTGGTTTTCATATATGATAATAATGTACTACTAAGTTTTTATATAACCATCTACTATATTTCCACAACTTTTTACTAACAAATAAGTTCAAAATTAATAAAATTAGAATGTTATCTACCATATGCTTTCTTGTGTTCTTTTTACTATCCTATTGTTTTTTCTTCTAATTTTGTTTTTTATTTTGTTTAGTTATTTTGAGTTTAAAGTCCTAATTAATGTGTTTTATTTTCTTTTTTGTTATTACCCCTGTCTTAATCTAATTCATTTGCTTGTTATTTATAAAAAATGAAAACAAAAAATGGAAAATGTAAGCCGCACATCCACTATTGTAACTTGCGAAATCGAAATCTGAAATCTGTTTAAATGTACCGGTGTACTTATGCCCGGCACCTATTATTCTTCATATATTATCAAGCATGACAACAAACAACATGGAAATCAGTATAACATCACTTCGGGAATTGAAAAATTATGATTTATCCAAAAAAATTAAAGAACTTTTTTCAACAGCTGAATCTAAAGGACAATTGGTCTATTCAGATAATGCAGAATCAGAAATTATTCAAGATGATAAATTAAAAATGTCGATTGAATTAAAGATAGTGGAGGGATTAGGTAAAAGACCTTTGAATAGACCTACTGAGCCAGGTACAAAAGAGAAAGTTTCTAAAGAACATATTGAAAAGGTTAAATCAAAGAATCCATTTATGAAACCTGAACCTGAATTAACTCTAATTAATGATTTAGTTAAAGATTATAGATTAATTTTGAATAAATTTCCAAATAATAAGGATCATTTTTTAATGGTTACTAAAAAATTTGTTCAACAAGATACTTTATTGAAACCAATTGAATTACAATTAATTTATACGATTTTAAAAAATTTAAATAAAACATCTGAAAAAAATTCTGAATCAAAGTATTTTGCATTTTTCAATTCAGGACCAGAAAGTGGATACTCACAATTTCATAAACATATTCAATTTATGCGATTACCAAGTTCAAAAAATTATATAAATTATCAATCAAAATTAATTTCAAATACAGAATTTTTCATTCCAAATGAAATTGATTCAAAAAAACGTCCATTAATTAATAAATTTGCAAGTTTTAAACATTTAATTTTGAAATTACCAACAGAAACTGATTATGAAGATGAGGAAGATTTAGAAGGTAAATTAGCTATTTTATATATGCATTTGATTAAACGTGTTTTGAATACTTTTAAAGAATTTGAAATGGATAGATCTCAAGTTAGTTATAATTTCTTAATGATGGATGATTGGATGATGATCGTTCCACGTCGTGCTGCTAAGTATGATGGTGTTTGGCAAAATTCATTAGGTTATATGGGACTATTTAGTGCTAAGAATGAAGAAGTTAAAAATAAGATGCTATCTTTAGGTTTTGATGTTATTTTAAAAGAATGTGGGTTTGAAATGGAAGAAGAAGAGGCAAATATTGTTTATAATGAATACAGTTATTAAGATGCATCAGAATTAGAAATAAGGAAATGAAAGAATATGTTAAATTATAAAATTATAAAAATTATTGTTGTTTGTTATTGTTACACTGTATATATTTGTACATGTTTTATTCATAAAAATAAAGTAATGATAATTTACAATTCTACAATTTATAATCGTATATGAACAAGTTTAAATTTATTTTTTGAATAAGTTTATAGTATGATATGTTATAGAGTTAGTCATAAAAGAACAATATCCCAGGGAAGTCAAGAATTAATAAACAGTTTTTTTTTAAAAAAAAAACAGAAAACCAAATATACACTCAATCTAATGTATAGCAGTGATCAGAGTATTTTTTTTTTTTTGAATAAATATGGATGTAAAATTATCAATTAAATATAAAGAAAATTAAATGCTTAACTTATATTTATTTCTTTAAAGATAAGTTGTTTAATTCATCCTTTTCAGCGAATTCTTTTTCAACTTCTAATAAGTATGGTTCTAAATAAGCAATATCGTCTTCTGGCTTTAATTCTTTAGATGGAGGTAAAATAGAAGCGTTACCTGATAAATGATGAGCAGTTAACATTCTGTAGTTTCTAGCGTATGATTCTTCAGCTGGTAATCTGGAGATAGCTTTTTGCATTAATGGGGTTTCTTCGATTAATAAATCATCTAATCTATAATAATAATAAGGAAATGAGTGTTAGTAAAATTTTTCAAAATTGGATATGAAAAGATTTCAAAATATGCTACCAGAATGAGAGATGAGTTATTCTATTTGCCATTACATAAAATATAGTATTATAAATTTGTTTAACCATTTGAAAAATTAAGAAGTTAATGTATATATAATCATAAGATTTATAATATAAGTAGAAGTGGGAGGTATAAATGGCTATAGTGAGTGATGTTTAAAAATAATCAATTGATACACCCTTATCTTAATAAAAATTAAGAAACAAATATTGGATACTAATGCTAATGGAAGGATGGGAAATGGGAAATGCAAAATGGAGAATACAAAAAAGTATAATAGATAAATGAAAACTTTTGGTCTCTTCTGGTAAAATGGTAAAAATCCTATTATAATTCTAATAATAATAATGTTGACTTACCTTAAACCCATCTTTCTGTAACCGGCGAATTTGGTAAAGACTTGAGCAGCTGGAACTATAATTTGTCTTAAAATAGGAGTTCTTAAGATAAATTCAGCTTGTTTCTTAACAGAGGTTAAAGATGCCATTTTGTATTATATATATGTAGTTGTGTAAAGGGTTCAAAGTGTAAATGACTTAGTAAGTGCTATGCTATTAAAGCTGTTGTATTGGTTTGTTTAATGATTTTCGAGCAGTGAAAGAAATTTGGTTTTTCGTGCCTGTGATTGGCCGGCTTAAAAACGTCGATTTTGCAATTTGTCGTCGCGTCGAAGAGTAGTTTTTAAAGGCGGTGCATTTGGTTACTTAAACATCCGTGCACCGACTGCCATGAGGCTGTTCCATTTTAGCATATTAAACTGATATAAAAATATAATTAATTACAAAGAATTAAATGCGAATGAGTAATGATATAAATATATGAGAAAAAAAACTAAAACAAATAGAGATATGAAGCAAATAAAACCACTAAACCTATTAAAGATGAATTGGTTGAAAAAACTTTAGAAGAAGCACCATTAGAACTACTACTGTTACTTCCAGTATCCTGAACAAAGTCACTAACATCAGTTGAAGTTGAAGTTGAAGTTGATTTTTTAGTAGTTGTTGTAGATTTGGTTCCAGAAGTGGTAGTAGTATTGGAAGATTCACTATCAGTTGATTCTTCATTTTCTTCATCTTCTTCATCTTCTTCATCTTCGCCATTTGAATCAAGACCTGTATCTAAACCAGAATATGATAAATCCTTAATTAATGTACTTTTTTTAACAAGCTTAACATAATCTTGAGTCCAATCATCTTGATCATCCGTATAAACATAAGCATTTGCATCATCTTCAACATCAGTTCCATCAGGAACATCATAACAATCAACTTCAACAGAATCTAAAATTGCATATAAATAACCTGGATCAGTGAATTCAGTGGCATTCCAATCAATTGCACCACCTGCCCAATCAATTGTACCCTGTGAATTATCTTCATCACCACCTGGCCAAATTGAAATTTGAATACGTGATGGAGTTTGTGGATACATATAAAACCCAGTTGTTTCATTTAAAGTATCATTTTTATTTAAGGTTCTCCCAATATCACCATCAACCCCCCATTCTAAAGTATCTTCAGTCCAATCAATTTCATAAGTATGCCAATTTTCATAAGTATTAGTTGTAGTTAAATTAGCCTCATTTGTTAAATTTAAAACACCTTGAAAATAATAATTTGTTTGAGGTTGTTCCAAAGCATTACCAATAATTTCTAAATCAATTTCATCTTGAACATTAGAAAATAAAATAGCAGCAGAAACGACACCTGCACCATGTGATGATTTAAATCTAATTGAAACTTTACCATACCAAATGAAAAAAGTAGATGATAAAACAGTACCAGTTTCTTCTTGTGGTAAAGTTAAAAGCAAATTATTATCGTAATTTAAAACGGTACCATCATAAACAAAAGAATATTCAGTTGAATTACCTAAATATTCATTGGTTGATTGAACCGTATCAGTTGTTAAATTATAAGTACCAGATTTACAAATTGGTTGAGGTAAACAAGCCGTATTATTAAATGAATATCTTGGATCACAACCTCCTAAACAGTATGAACCAGTACCACATTCTCCTGATGATGAACAACATGGTGAATCTTCTGGGCAAGTTAATGTAGAGTTACAGTAACTTGTACTTGCAACTACCAGTTTGGTAAAAAAAATTATTGATGCAAAATAAGATAAAAGTAGTGTATTTTTTTTCATTTTTTGTAGATGTATAAGTGGTGAAAAAAGCTATGCTTCCAAAATGAATGAATATAACAAAATGTTATAGAGTAGTATATAAAGAAATGTATAGAATTAATGAGGAATTTATTTTATGGATTACAGAAGCAAGGTGATTGAATTTTGATTTACTCTAAGCTTAAAATGATCAAATCGGGAACTAGTTTTTGAAAAACAGATTCCAATTATGGCAAAAGATACATAAACGCGTCTTGAAGCATTTACATTTAGTTTTTCTTCATCTGCCTCATAGGATACAAACTAAAAGAGATTTATATAATTTGATGGTGTAAATAGATTTTAATTCTTTTATTAACACCAGAAGGTTTAAAGAATGTATATATAGATACTAATTGGAAAAATTAGAAAAACTGGAAAACCGAAAAACCGAAAAACCGCCAAGACTTTTCCGGGTTTTGAGTAACGCGGTATTTCAAAAAGTTTTTCATTTTAATCTTCAGTTCTAAGTGTGATACAATTTATTCATTTAGGAAATCAAACTACTTGATTACATTCCATACCATTACAGTACTTACTAATGGTTCACAAAAGAAAAAAAAAAGTAGAGTGTGTAACTTTTGTGCTTGGAAACAGTTGTATGAGGGAAGTTTACCGGCAAGTGAAAGAATATTTAAATTAAATTGAGCCTTCAAAAACCGGAAATGGGAAAGAGTTGATGGATTATTATTACTTACAACTTGAGAATAAGGGATATAGTTAGAGCTACCCCAACTGTATTCATTGAGATGGAACAGCTCCCTTCTAGGCGTAGCTGTAGGTTCGTTAGTGGGATTTGAAAGGAGGTGGTAGCTAAGCGTGGATAAAACTAAGCATGGTGGCAGCTCGTTTTGGCGAATCAGAGGGCTGGAGCGGGATTCAAGTTGGAAGAGTTTAAAAACATGCTGATTTCTCCTTTTTTTTTTTCTTTGTTTTTTTTTGTTTCACAACATGAAAGTTTTCTAAAAGTATTTATATTTGTTCTTGGTTTTGTTTAATTGTACATGTTCATGTTCACAAAAATAGTGAGTGATACAATTAACTTCACTCCTCATTTGAAATAAGTCTTACTATGTTTATAATCGACTCATAGAAACGACCATCGACCTCATATAGTCACAATATCAATATCAATATCAGTGGTATGCGTCAATCGACGGGACGAACGCGTGATCTGACGCGTTTCAACTGCGCCAACAATTTTCCAAATCTGGTTATTGACGTTTCAAGTTGTTTATAATAAATCGATTAACTTACACAAGTGGAGGTAACAATATTAATATATAACCAAGTTGAATTAATAGGAAACGGTTGTTAGATTAAGGTCATGAATAAATTTGAGTTAAATTATGAAACAAAAAGATTTCATTTTGATCTGGACAAGGCAGCTTTGAAACAAAAACTTATTGTTATCAATCTACCTTCTCTTTTTCTATTTTGGTTACCCACTACAACTTTTTAAACACTAACTAATTCCTTGACCTGTATTTCCCTGATCACTAGACCAAATGGTTACTAAAGAAACTAGATACTAGCCAATCAGAAGCTTAGTTGCGCCTTGTAAAGTGTCCGTGTCTTCCAAAATGGCCACAATGGAAAGAAAGTCGCGTTTTTAGATTTTTTTGCTAAGTTTAGATCTCGGGTTAGTAAAAAATTTCCTATTTGAATAAAGGTTTTTTTAATTAGTAACATTATATATAAAACCAAAAGTAATCCTTGTATTTTTTTTGCTTTTGAGAAAAATTGGATTAATAAGATCTACCTGCGTTCATTAGCATAATTTTTATTACTTTTTGCTTTTTCCTGTCAATTAGAAAATGTTGAAAAAAATATTATTACCATTTATAATACTAATACTTCAAATTCAATTTGCAGTTGGTAGCGATATCATTCATTGTAATGCTACAGTAGGTAACTGTCCTGAAGATACACCATGTTGTTCATCATCAGGAGAATGTGGTAATGGTTCATATTGTTTAGGTAGTTGTGATCCAAGATTTTCATTTAATAGTTCAGCATGTTTACCATTACCAATTTGTCAATCTGGTACTTATAATTTTAGTACTGATATGGTTCAATCAACATCGGAATATCTAGGTAATGCCAGTGAATATTCATGGATTTATGATGGTCATATATTAGATTACGATGATTCAATGATATTAGCAATGCCACAACATCAATCAGGTACTGTTGTTTCGTCAGCATTTTTTGTTTGGTACGGTAAAGTTTCAATTAAATTTAGATCATCACATGGTGGAGGTGTTGTTTCTGCCGCAATTTTATTTTCAAGTGTTCAAGATGAAGTTGATTTAGAATTTATTGGGTCAACATTAGAAGAACCACAAACAAATTATTATTATCAAGGTATTTTATCATTATCGCATGGTAAGAATTTATCAACTACAGATACATATAATGATTGGCATACATATGAATTAGATTGGACTGAAGATCAATTAACTTGGGGGATTGATGGTCAAGTTGGTAGAATATTGAAAAAAAGTGATTTAAAAAATGATACAACTGGTGAGTATATGTATCCACAAACTCCATCACGTATTCAAATTTCAATTTGGCCAGGTGGTGATGAAGATAATGCACCAGGTACAATTGCATGGGCAGGTGGTGCAATTAATTGGGATATGCCTGAATTTTCTGATCCAGGTTATTTATATGCTCTGTTAGATTCTGTTGAAGTTGATTGTTATGATGTTCCTGATGGAACTGATGTTGAAGATGGTGCAAATGCTTATATTTATGAACCAGGACAAGATGATTGGACTGCTGATACAATTAAATTAGTTAAAGCTAATACAGTCATTAGTGATTTAAATCATAATGGTTTAGATACAGGATTAGATGAAAAAAATGAAGATAGTTCATCATCAGATTCATCATCTTCATCTTCTAATGATGATGATAATTCAACTACATCAAATGGTAGCAAGACAACAAAAGATAATGCTGATAGTTCAACAACTTCAACTCAAAGTAAGAAAGGAAGGACAAGTACCAGTACTGAATATTCAGACTTTATTCAAAATATTAATGAAGCAGCATCTTCAACTGGTGGTGCAGTTTCAAATAACATTGATATAGTCTCATCAGTTTTTGGGTTAATATTTTTACTTGGATCATGTTTATACTTATTTTGATTAAATGAGGAATGTCATTTTTTTTTTCTTTCTTTCTTTCTTTCTTTTCTATTTCTTCGTTCTTATATTTCTTATTACTGTGTATTAAAAAAGTGAATTTCAATTTATTTAATTTTATTTCTAATTAATATGAATTATGATATTAAGGAGTACAAAGAACAGAAAAGAACAAATGATATGCGTTATATGTTTTAAATGAAATCAAATAAATCTTTATAACAAGTTAAGCTACCTAACAATCAACCAAAGTAACTAATTTAATACTAATTTCAGAACAAGCATCTTCATCAATATTAGTGTAATACAAATTGTAAAAATTACCAGATGAACATTTGTAAAATAAATCATCATCACCTAAATATAAATAACCATTTGAATCAGTACTCCAACCAACAGCATATTTTGCACCAGCTTGGGGTGGAGGTCCATCAAATTGAAATTGATCATTGGAAACAATAGACCCAACTCTAGAACTAGAGTCGTATAGAATTGCATCCGTCAATGTCATAGCTAAAGCACCATCAGAATTACAATGTTGCTCAAAACCAGATTCAGTGTCATCTCTTTTCAATTTCTTAGAAGAAGAATCAGAATAATCTTCTAAACTCATACCATAAGTACCATTCAAAGTGGTCAATCCACCTTCAAGTCTAGAACCAACATCCATGGTAGTTTTCCAGTCATCATCAGCATAAACGGTTGAAGCAATTGTTAAGACAGTGGCGGCGGAGGCGTAGCAGTAGGATAAGAACTTCATTTTAGTAGCTATAGAGGTGAATAATAACTTGAATAAGAAGATAAAAAGGAAAAGAGGAAAAGAGGAAAAGGGAAATAAGAGAAATAAAGTGGGAAAAGGTATGTTTATATTTATGTTACACGTATATATGGATATTTATTTTGATTTCCATTTTTACCATGGATTGGCCATGGGGCAGCCGAAAAAAAGGGAACGGGGACGGGAACGGTTTGAACAGGGAATTGCTCAAGGCTCAAGGCTTTTTGCTTGGGCTTAAGCTTAAAGCTGCTGATCTTCTTGTGGGGCTGGGACTTGGTGGGGGGGGGAATGAAGGTAAGATAAGTCGCTCGACGCGTCGGTGGGTTGTGTTACATACCATTTAGTATTAGTAAATAGTCATTTAATTCACTCCAGTACCCTTATCAGTCCCTCAAAAAACCCTTAAAATGCATCCCCCTTTCTTAACTAAATCATGCCCAATCAAATAGAATTAATAACAGTTCCTGCTTCTGCTATAGACTTTTCTAATTCCCATTCCCACTCTCCAAATAGTTTTCACTCCCAATTGGTTTCAACTATCAACAGAGGTTATAATAAACCAAGGTTCACTTATAACGTTATTGAAACACCAAGGGTTAAAGATTCAATTATAGATGATTTTAATATAAAAGATCAAGATAATTTCCATTTTGGTTTCTTATTTGCAACTTCAACTTCAACTTCAACTTCATCAACAAAATTTAATTCAAATGATGATGGTAAATTATATACTAATAAACTTATTGAAAAATATCCAGTCGGATCATTTAATATTGATCCAACTAATGTAAAATATTTCAAATCATCTAAAAGATTACAAGAATTAATTAAACAATATGAAAATAATTTAGAATTTCAAATTTTAGGTACAATTGCAATAAAACCATTTAATGAAACTGAAACAAAAAATGAATTTGAAATTACTGCATTTACTTCATTTTATCCAGGTGTTTCTCCTTATTTATTATCATTTATTGATAAATTTTCAAAAATTGAATTAAATGCAAATAAATTATGGGTTGATGTTATTGAAGCTCATTTATTAACTGAATATTATGAAAAATTTGGCTTCAAATTTGTTAGGAGAATTCACTGTAAAGTTGATCCAATTACTCATTTATTAGTTGGCGAAGCATTAGAAGATGGTGTTAAAGCTAGTTGTGACTTTAACTTGATTTTAATGAGTAAAGATTTATAGAGTAAAAAATGATAGACTATATAGAATAGATAAATTAGAATAAAGTAGAATATAATTCACGTCGATCGACGATCGACGTGCGACGCCTGTTTTTTTTGTCATCGACAAGAATTTCCACTTCAAAAAAAAAATGGATAGCATTTCCAATTAATCTGCTGGATAAATCAAATATTCTTTAATAGATACATACACACACTTTCGTTACACTAATTTATGAACTTTTTAAAGTCAAATTTATTTAATTCAGGCTTTAAATATTTTTACTCAACTAGTGTTAAAAAAAGTATCAAGAAATTTCCACGTTCAAATTTAAAAGTTAAAAAATTTAAAATGACTGAACAAGAATTTAATAGAGAACAATTAGAATCAGTTTTAAAAAGAAGATTCTTTTATGCTCCAGCATTTGAAATTTATGGTGGTGTTTCAGGTCTTTATGATTATGGTCCATCAGGTTGTGCTTTTCAAGCTAATGTAATTGATGTTTGGAGAAAACATTTTATTTTAGAAGAAGATATGTTAGAAGTTGATTGCACAATGTTAACTCCATATGAAGTTTTAAAAACTTCAGGTCATGTTGATAAATTCTCAGATTGGATGTGTAAAGATTCAAAAACTGGTGAAATTTTCAGAGCTGATCATCTAATTGAAGAAGTTTTAGAAAGTAGATTAAAAGGTGATAAACAAGCAAGAGGTCATAAAATTGATGATAGTGAAACTGGCGATGATGCTGATAAGAAAAAAAGAAAGAAGAAAGTTAAAGAAATTAAAGTTGTTCAATTAGATGATGAATTAGTTAAAGAATATGAAACTGTTTTAGCTAAAATTGATGGTTTTTCAGGTGAAGAAATGGGTGAAATTATTGAAAAATATAATATCACAAATCCAGCAACTGGTGATAAATTACAACTTCCAATGGAATTCAATTTAATGTTTGAAACTGCAATTGGTCCTTCAGGTCAATTAAAAGGTTATTTAAGACCTGAAACTGCTCAAGGTCAATTTTTAAATTTTAATAAATTATTAGATTTTAATAATGAAAAAATGCCATTTGCTTCAGCTTCAATCGGTAAATCATTCAGAAATGAAATTTCTCCAAGAGCAGGTTTATTAAGAGTTAGAGAATTTTTAATGGCTGAAATTGAACATTTTGTTGATCCATTGAACAAAAAACATCATGGCTTCCAATCAATTAAGGATATTAAATTATCATTTTTACCAAAAGAAACTCAAGAAGCAGGTTTAACTAAAATTACTGTTAGTTCAATTGATGAAGCTGTCAAATCAGGTATGGTTGATAATGAAACTTTAGGTTACTTCTTAGCAAGAATTTATTTATTCTTAATTAAAATTGGTGTTGATCCAACTAAATTAAGATTTAGACAACATATGGGTAATGAAATGGCTCATTATGCTCAAGATTGTTGGGATGCAGAATTAAAAACTTCTTATGGTTGGATTGAATGTGTTGGTTGTGCTGATAGATCAGCTTATGATTTAACTGTTCATGCTGCAAGAACAAAAGAAAAATTATCAGTTAGAGAAGCATTACCAGAACCAAAAATTGTTGAACAATTAGAATGTTCAATTGAAAAGAAAAAATTTGGTCCAAGATTTAGAAAAGATGCACCAAAAGTTGAAAAATGGCTATTATCAAGAACAGAATGTGAATTAGAAGAATTATCAAAAGAATTAGAATCTAAATTAAAAATTACAACCAAATCAATTCCAGAAATTGATGGGGAAATTGAAATCCCTATTGAATTAGTTAAAATTGAAAAGGTTACAAAAACTTTGCATATTAGAGAATATACACCAAATGTCATTGAACCATCGTTTGGTATTGGTCGTATTTTATACTCTGTTTTTGAACATAGTTTCTGGACTAGACCTGAAGATTCAGCAAGATCTGTTTTATCTTTACCTCCATTAGTTGCACCAACTAAAGTTTTATTAGTTCCATTATCAAATAATGAATCATTACAACCAATCGTTCAAAAAGTTAAATTAGCCTTAAAACAAAACCAAATTCCATTTAAAGTTGATGATTCTGGTGCTTCAATTGGTAAAAGATATGCACGTAATGATGAATTAGGTACACCATTTGGTATTACAATTGATTTTGAAAGTATTGAAGATGGTTCAGTTACATTAAGAGAAAGAGATTCTACAAAACAAGTTAGAGGTTCGATTGAAGAAATTGTTGAAGCTATTATTAAAGTCACTTATAAAGGTATTAGTTGGAATGATGGTGTTAAAGGTTTAAAACCATTTGAAAGCAGTAATGATGAGTAACTAAATTAAGTATATATTAATACATAGTAAAATTACCTCTCATACACCCGTACACCACCCTTCTCAATAAAATCGCACTAAAACTAAAATTAAAATTAAAATCAAACTAAGAAACGAACCATCCATCTTCCTATTCAACTCAACTTTTCCCATTTTTAAACTCTCCTTTACAAACTAACTTATCATCATTACACGTCTCTTCTTTATTAAGACTCGTCTCTCCAACTTATTCACACTCATTTATTTAACTTCCCCTTTATTTTCCCTCCCCCAATTCATCTCAACTTCGTCTCCTTTTAAAAGGCCATAAACACGAAATTGACTGCTTATTCTTCTCCCTCCTTTCCTTTTGGTTTACATCCCCTCTTGCTCTTTTAATTATAAATTGAATTCTTATTATGCAAGACTCTCCCACTACAACGTCTTCTTCTTCACCACATATTCTGAAGTCGGATTCAAATACTTCAATAGATCCAAATACTTCCACTGAATCGGCTTCGTTGCCTCGTTTCAGAGGAACTTTAAACGTGAATGCTCTGGCTAATTCAACACTCGACTCTTCAACTCAAGATCATGATCATCCTCAACCTGTTCATTCCCCTGCAGATTTTAAATATTCTCCTCAACCACAAATTAATAATAGTCAACATAGTTATAAAGATTCCATTGATTGGGATTCTTCAGATGATGATGAACCTACAAATAATCAATTTGAAGAAGGTCAACTTGCTAGTGCAACGGTTGCTTCCATTGCTAAAGTGGGAGTTTTATCTCATAACGGCAACAATACCAAAATTAAAAATATAAATGAGAATGAAGAACCTCTTCGCTTGTTAAATCTAAATCTTGATTTGAATAAATCTCCTCTAGTATCTTCAAAAACAAATTTAATAAATTCTGAAAATAATAATAATGATAATAATAATAATAATAATAATAATAATAATACTTGTAATAAAAATACATCTGATGATTTCAATTTCTTACCTTCTCATAAACATTCACCTTCTCAAGATACTGAATATTTACAACAAGGACATTTCGAAGGTAAAGCTGCAAATTTCGAAAATGATATACAAATTTTAACTTCACAACACTTACATAAAAAACAAGCTTCTTTAGGTGCAATTGAAGGTCCTATTACTTCACCATCTGCTACTTGGTCTTCAACTTTTGATAATAATAATTTGAAAAAAATATCAACTGGTGATACTGCTGCTCAAATGCCTTCAATTAATTTATTAGATAAACCAACTGGAGGGTATTTCGAAATTAATGATTCTCCAATCAGTAGTGTTAATTCGAATGCAAATAGTCCTAATTTAGAAATACCTGAAAGAAAAGATTTACAAGATTTATCAGTTCCAGAAAGAAAAGATTTACAACATAGAATGGCTTTGCATAATAACAAAAATTATATTAATGGTAATAATACAATTACAACTAATCCAAATAAATCTTCTCCAACTCGTTATAATTCAGCTGCTGCAGGTTCAAGATTTTCTGAATATTCCAACGTTCAAGATATTATAGATGGTTATGATGATTCTAGAAATTATAATGCTGATCTATCTAATGAAAATAGTACTAGTTTCCAATCATCTGCTCAAATTTCAAGAGCTTCTTCAACAAATAAAAATACATCTGGATATTCTACTTCGGTTACTCCTATTTTACAACAAGGTGGTTATTATGATTCAAATTCAAATTCAAATTCAAATGTAACTCCAAAATTATCATCTCCTTATATTGGTAGAGATAATAGGTCAAATTCAACAAGTTCTAATTCAACTCCATTAACCAAACAGCTAGCTCAACAACGTAATTCTTTAACTCAGTCTTCAGGTTCTTTGAAAAGAAGTAAAACTAAAAAAGTTTTCGGTGGATTTTCATCTTTGTTCCGTAGCTCAAGATCAAGTTCTCATTCTCATATTTCAATTTCTGCTCCAAAAGATTTTCAAATGGTTAGATCTGTTCAATATGATCATCACACTCAAACTTTGAAAAATTTACCTGCTGAATGGGCAAGAGTTTTATCAGATCAAGGTATCTCAACAGAAGAACAAAATAAAAATATTGAAGCTGCAAATCAAGTTATGAATTTCTTTTCTAAAAATAACTTTGATGATGGTAATAAATTTATGCAATTGCAACAACGTGGTTCTTCTTCAAGTGAAGATAATGATACAAGTTCAGAATTCAAAACTCCAAACATTTCTTCTCATTCTAATTTTGATTTGAATACTCCATTATTTAAAACACCTAATACAACAACATATTCACCAAATTTATTTAAGAGTAACTCATCACCCTTTACAACACCCAATACAACAATACTGGATTCAACAAATGGTTCTGTCAAAGATGAAGAATTTATTCCAAGAAGACATGCTCCTCCACCACCACCACCATCCCCAGCTGTTCCATCTTCTCAAAATGCTTCTCAAAGTGTTTCTCAGCATGTTCCAACAACTAATTCTTTACATACAGTTTCATCAAGTGCAACAGCTACAACGGCTAATACTCACCATCAATCACTTGCTTCACATAAATCCCCTGCAAGAGCTCCATCCAAACTGTCATCTCCAAAACAAGCACATTCTCCAACTTTCCTAAGTAACTTATCACGTAAGTTTTCTCAAAAAGCTTCTCATCAACCACAAAGACCCGTCATTATCCATTCAGCTCCAGGTGCTAACTCTCCAAATGGTCCTCAACAAATATCATCTGCCAGATTGTCAAATGTTCATAGAGTGGCTCCTCCTTCTCCAATATTACAACAAATGCAAGCAGATTCTCCAAAATTCTCACCAATACAACAGAAACAACAATCATCATTATCTACCACAGTTCAACCAATTACCACTCATCGTGCTGCTCCACCTCCACCAAAACAACAAAAAGAATCAGCAAAGAAACAGCTGCAGCTGCAGCAACAACAACAGCAGCAACAACAACAACAACAACAACAACAACAACAACAACAACAACAACAACAACAAGAAGAGCCTCGTGAAGATGAAGATGAGCATGTTCATGTTCCGCATCTAATCAAACCAATTCCTTCTGCTGTGATTATTCCTGAACATCAAACTGCTGAAGTTATACAAAGCTCGCCTGAAAAGAATAACAATATTGTTGATCCTTCAACGAATTTGGGTTCTCCTAATGGAAAGGATTCTCCTAAAAAAGTCACTGAAATAGATACGGTTAAAGAACAAATCTCATCAACTTCAAATTCTGAAAAGGCTATGCCTCCTATTCCTCAAAGCAAGCCATCACAAGGTGCTAAACATCCATTAACTGAGTCTGAACAAGAAAGAAGACGTGAGTTAAGAAGAGCCAAAGAAAAGAAATACATGGCTAGATTGATGGAAATGTGTTCTTGTGAAGATCCTCATCAAATTTATCATGATCAAGTTAAAATTGGTCAAGGTGCTTCAGGTGGTGTTTATACATCATATGATGCTAGAACTGGTGAATGTGTTGCCATTAAACAAATGGAGTTAGAAAGACAACCTAAAAAAGAGTTAATTATTAATGAAATCCTGGTCATGAAAGGTTCTCAACATAAAAATATTGTTAATTTTATTGATGCTTATTTATTAAAGAAGGATCTTTGGGTTGTTATGGAATATATGGAAGGTGGTTCATTAACTGATATCGTTACTCATTCTGTTATGTCTGAACGTCAAATGGCTTGTGTTTGTAGAGAAACTTTACAAGGTTTGAAATTTTTACATTCAAAAGGTATCATTCATAGAGATATTAAATCTGATAATATTTTATTATCTCTGGAAGGTGATATTAAATTAACTGATTTTGGTTTCTGTGCACAAATTAAAGATTATTCAGCAAAGAGAAATACAATGGTTGGTACACCATATTGGATGGCTCCTGAAGTTGTTACAAAGAAAGAATATGGACCAAAAGTAGATATTTGGTCATTAGGTATCATGACAATTGAAATGATAGAAGGTGAACCACCATATTTAAATGAAACTCCATTAAGAGCATTATTTTTAATTACAACTAATGGTAAACCAAGACTGAATGATAAAGATTCTTTAAGTAAGAATCTACAAAATTTCTTAGACTATTCTCTTGAAGTTAATGCTGATAAAAGATATGATTCTATTCAATTATTAAATACACCATTTATCGCAAATGCTGATGATACTATATCACTGGCTCCATTAGTCAAATTAGCAAGAATGCAAAAATTGAGTGAAAGATCTGATGATGAAGATGAGTAGTTGTAATCATCTCTAATTTATGTTTAATTTTCCTGGTGTTGTTATATTGTTTTCAATTCTGCTTTTTGTTTAATAATTTACTATTAATGTCTTCTTTTTTGCTTTAAAATTACTTATTCTTATTTTCTCGGCTTGGTTATAGTTGTTTTCGTCTGTTGTTGTTATCTTGCCTGCATTATTACAATTATATTTTAAAGAAAGATATAGTTTTCTTTTCTTTTCCGATGTTGATTTTTGTTAAATTTCTTCTTTTTCCTTCTCCATCTGATCAAGCAGTATCCTTCATAAATTGTCTCCTTTTGATTTTTTATTTCAGTTTGTTTGTTCGAAAGAGTTTTTTTTCAAATATTTTCATTACTTTTAGGGCTCTATTCTATTTTCTTATTCTTATGTCTCTCTACCAATTTTTATTTTCTCTTTTTGATTTAAAGTTTTTTTCAGTTCTTATTCGTTCTAAATATATCATCTTGCTTGTTATCATTACTATATTTTCATTAAGATTTTGTATTTCTTCCTTTTATATTGTTGTTTCTTATTTTTTACTCAAAAATAAAATCAAATTTTGATTTTCGTTATGCTTGTTCATTCTTTAATTCTACTATTGATAATTGATCTCATTAATTATAAAGTTACAGCTACTCGAATTAATTCATTCATGATAAATACAAAAATTGCTGAACCTTATTTTGATTTGGGTGTCAAATATTTAAGAAACTCTTTTAAAAGTTTAATGACATTGTTAAATGACTTATTAAAACTACAACTAGCTTCAATTTCTCTAACTTTAAAAGCTTGACATCAAGCAATGGTTGAATTATTTACTAAAAATTTCAGTAATGAAATTAAAAAGTTAGATTTAGATGTTAAATCAGTCACCACTTTGAAAAAAATATAGAGTCATTGGTTTTAAAGATACTATATTCTCGTAAATACAGGCTGAATTTAGCTGCCCTTAACTGAAGTAATTTTGGTAGTGGTTATTACAACCAATGATGATATTTCTTCTGGAGTTATTCAATTGTTTTTGCTTTATTTGGACACCAAATTTATACAAATAATAATATAAAATCATTCTTTAAATGATACAGAAATTTCTATAGATTATAAATTTACAACACTAGACTCTCTACAATCATGGATAAAATCAATTACAACTAATGGGCTAATTAGATGGTCAACCAATACGTACAACATAAAAGAATGAAACTGACATTCCTCATTCCATGCATTCTTCCAAACCATCTTCTCACCCAGCCGAAAAACCAAAAACCCTAACAAAACCCTTTTCAAATGATTCATTTGCATCAAGCCCAGAAAAATATCTCCTTAAATAATGATGTCTCCAAGCTAAAGTGAGCATTACAGTGAATTTCATTGAAGTACAGAAAAATTGACAACTTTCACCCCAATTGGAACAGGTTTCACAAGAGCGGTCTTATTTCTATCAATATATGAGGATGATAGAGTCTTATAAGTATGAAATCCTATTATCAAATCTATCAATCTACCAAAGACTTGATAAAGACTACAGATCCTTATATCGTTAGCATACTCTTCTTTTGTTTTCATAAATCTCTTGGAAAACTTGTTGATTTGGTTCAAAAAATTTGATTCATCATGGTTATGGTATTGTGAATATATCTCCAATGCAACTATGAAGATGTGAGTTAGTTGAACCATAAATCTGATAGTCAGGCAATTGGTTAAAGTCCTTGTGGTCTTTTTAAGAAGCTGTCTTTTTGTAAGGTGGGATTTTTACTTCACGGATTATATGATTAGAATATTCCATTTCAACAGAGATGTCCATTTCAAGCGCTGTAGCACAGAAAGATTCAAGAGAACTTTTATATTTAGCAGATTCACCATTTCTAACGCATTCATATCAGTCTTGTTTATATTAGTGATATTCTTGGTTGAACATTTCATATTACCAAAGTGTCTTTTGTCTGCATTTAATCTGTTAAAATTGTTTCCTTGATTAGCTGAGTTACTATGAAGCTCTTTGGTACCGGATGTGACTTTCTCTTGTTACCATTTCTAAGGCTATTGGAGATTCAGTGGCTGGTATTGATACAGTGTTCTTGAAATTGAAAAAATGACATTATCTGAGTCCTCAATATTGATTGAATATGATGTGAATGATGTCTCATGGTTAGAGCCATCATTTCCTATCTGTGGTAAACTTAAAGCATTTCTAAACTTATAATCTGGAAAATCACCAGTAAAATAATAAAACATTGTCGAATTCAAAAAAAGAGCTATTCTTGCTGGTCTTTGGTTACTACCTTCTGGAAGTAAATTTTTTTGTAATCTATATGAAAGTAGCTCTGAGTACAGTTTATCCCAAGGTCTACTATATTCAAGTTTTTTGCTGTTTCGCTTTAGTTTTCTCTATTTAATGGTAAAGTTGAATCCATTTTTTCTAAGTTTAGACTTTAAAATGAATTATTTGTTAGTGTTTGACACGATATCTGTTGACTCAGATTAAAGAGTTAAAAGAAAATGATCCAAAGAAAAGAATAAGTCGATGCGCCACATTCATCTTGTGGGGCATCCAACTTGTTATTTGTTTGTATATTTATTTGATTTTAATTCTATTCACTAGAATCATGAAAATGATACAATTTAACATTAAAAAACTTCAATGAACTTAATTATCATGTATAGTAAATATTACAATTCTAATAATTAAACATAAATTAATTTCTTTAAAGTTACAGCAACAGTATACAAAATATGAAATGAACAAAAAAAAATTAGGAAATTAAATAAAAACACATAGAAAAAAATAAAAAAGGCAAAGTAATAGGAAATCAATCAGCAAACAAATAAAAAAACAAATTAAGTAAGGTACAGATAGTTATAATACTGGTCAAAATAAGGACAATAAAATAAAATAAAACAAAACAAGCAATAAAAAAAATTGAAACTGAAAATTGAAGAACGAAAACTAAACAAAAAAAAAAGAATCCCCTTCAAAGAATACAAGATTGAATATTATACAATAAATTTAACTATCAATTATCATCACCATCACTATCACTATCATCTAAATCCATGGTTTCATCAGAAACAACAACATATTTAGATTGAACAAAAAACAATTTAGCTTCAACATCTCCTTTATTTATAAACTCATAGTAATTACCCATAGGAACTTCAAAAGCACATCCTTTACTCACAACAAAAGTAGAATGTGTTAAAGTAACCTGAAGTAATCCTTCAATAACATAGAAAATAAAATAGGTATCATCATTAGATTTAACTGCTTTTCTATGACCAACAGGTATAGCTAATATACCACCACCAGAAAACTCACTATCTTGATCAAACAAAGTCATGATTTTGAATCTTTCTTCAGAATTTGAAATATGTGCCACTGTTTTATAATGATTTGGAGCAAATGCAACTGTTCTTTCTATTTGATTCTCAGATGCTGGCCCTTCAAAAACTGGAATACTTAACATACCATCAATTGACCATTCCCCTCCATCCATATCATTGATCTCTGGGGAATTTGATTCATCTTCTGATTCACCACTTGTTGTATTATCTGTTGAATCTGATTCTGATAACTTTTCTACATTAACATCACCAGGTTCTTGTGTATGTTGTTCTTTCTCTATTCTTGAAGATCTTCTTGCAGGAGATCTTCTTGCGGGTTTTGTGGTTATAATTTTTTTGGTAGTAGAAATAGTCTTCGTCTTCTTAGTTTGATTGATTGGAGCTCTGCGTGCTTTTTTGGTAGCAGGCTTTGTAGTCTGTGTCGTTTTTGATCTTGTAGTTGCTCTTGTTGTTCTTGTTGGAATTTCTATTATCGACTTTATTGGTTTTGCTGGCTTTGTAGATTTTGATAGCTTTGTTGGTTTTGTTGTTGTCGATGTTGTTACTTTCGTTTTGGCAGAGGCATTGGAACCATTCTTGTTGCTCTTTGTTGTTCTTGCTGTAGAAATTGGCTTAACTGGAATAACTACTCTGTCGGTTTCTTCTATATCTTTCCCAATAGCAACACCTGTAATTTCTTTAACCACAACACCATTCTCCAGCTTTGATTCATAAACAACCTTTTCATTTTTCCATGAAGCCACTGGAGCAATTCTATGTCTTGAAGATTTTCTTATTGGGACTTCTGGAACAACAGCTTTCTTCTTCTTAATTGTTGGCTTCTTAGTTGGCGTTGGTCTCTTTTCCTTTGAGAGTTCTTCCTTACGAGTAACATCAATTGATTCACTAGAGCTATCACTAACATTTCTGTTGTATTCATCAGTTCCTTCTGTCTCTTCAATATCTTCAGGTTCAGGTAACTTTCTTTTCACTCCTTTACGACCAGGTTTCGATAAAGCTATTTTTTTAGTGACAGCAGCCATATCATGAGAACTTAAAGATTTTCTTTTGACAATTGGTTGTTCAATTTCAGTTAGAGAACCATCATGGTCTTCGTCTTCGTCCTCTTCTTCTTCTTCTTCTTCTTCTTCTTCTTCTTCTTCTTCTTCTTCTTCTTCTTCTTTTCCTTTTCCTTTTCCTTTTCCTTTTCCTGTTCCTTTTTCTTTTTTTCCTTTTTCTTTTACTTTTTCTTTTACTCCTTGCTCCTCTTCCTCTTTCTCTTCTTCTTCTTCTTCAATATTATTATTATCATCATCATCAGTATCAGTATTTTCTTCTTTTTCTTCTTTTGATTGTTGTTGTTTGAGACTCGAACTTTTTGTTTTCTTTGTCAGTACAGGTAACGCTTCGATAGAACCATTACTCAATGGCTTTGAACGATGTTCACTATTTTTATTAGGATCAACAACTCTTAATTTTTCAAACGCACTTAAAATTTTAGATTTCTTAATCGGAGAGGGAGCTAAAGCTGAAGCTTTAGAATTTTCATAATTAGAAGGATTTTGATTTTTAGATTGTGAACCGTTTTTGGAAACAGAATGATGAGAATTAGATTGAGAACGAGATGGAGTACCGTTAACATCTGATTTATTACGATTGAAAGTAAGAGGTCTAATTGGAGAACCTAAATTTGTAGCAGAACTAATTAATTTATCACCTTCATCTTCATCTTCACTATCTTGACTAGCACTATCATCAGGAGAATTATCAGTTGGATGTTCTAATCTCAAACGCTTTGAAGAAGGACTACCATTTTCATCACTAACATGTAATCTTGAAGTTAAACTGAATCTTTTACTAGCTCTTTTAGGCGTCAGTATCTTTCCATTTGGTGATTCATATTCATCATCAGATAATTTATTATTGAAAAAATCTCCAATGCTTTCTAATCCGTCTGCATTTTTGGTGGGTGTCTTTTTCAATTGATATCCAGTTCTTCTACCTTGTTTCCCAGGAATTGAGAATCTCTGACTATTTCTTTGGTTATATCTTTGGCTCATGGTGATGAAGGTTGTTAAAACACGACGCGACGAGAGGGAATTGGTACAATCTTTCACAAATTAGAGGGAAATCAATGGCAAAAGTTAAGAAAGATAAATCCAAAAGTTTCAATGTATCTCAGCAAAATAGATGATCCAAAGTCGGAATGGTTGTTGTAGGCTAGAGTTGTTGTAATTGTTGTTGTTGTTGTTGGAGATTACCATTAAAGAAGCGTCAAAACGTCTTTTCGTCTTTTCGTCTTTTCGACCTTTCAATCTCTTTTATATAGGTGTACGGGTGTCTGTAGTTCCTTCCTATTTTATGATTTTAAAATTACTGGTACAACTATTACTTTTATTAGTAGTTCTATAATGTTCTATACAAGTACTTGCTTTGCACTCACACTTTTTTCTCTCAACAAACCTTTAATTTCAATTGTTCCCTTTGTAAATGTTGCTGCTTAATTGTAATTTTACCGTCAACAGCAGACATTTCATCAAATAAAGCACCCCATTCATATTCTCCTTTCTCTAAAAACACAACTCCTAAATTGAACTCAACAGATTCGCCAGCCTCAACGTCTTGATCTCCAATACCAAATTGTAATACTCCATTAAACAAGACTTTACGTTCAAGAGATCCAGAAGATGATCTACAAATAGGAATGTGTCGAAGCATACCAAACACCCCCCATTTATGTCTATTGGTTAATTTTATATTAATGCTATAAAATTCACCAAGTTGAACTGAGTCTTGATCAACTAAATTTCCTTCTGTATCTAATAATGTGATATTAATTCCAATTTTTTCAACTTCTAAAATTTCAACCATTTTTGAAGAGAATCTAATACTTCTTAAATCAATAGTTCCTGATCTTTTACAATTGTCATCAACAGAATCTTCTGCTACTCTCCAACAAGCACGTAATCGTTTCATTAATTCATTTCTATACCAATATGCCTGATTAATAAATGTTTTTTCTCCTTCTGGAGTTTTATAATCAAAAATAAATTGTTTATTTCTTAAACTTGGAATACGTTCATTTAAAGAATCTAAATCAAAAGACATCCTTTTGATAGGAACCAAAACTCTGGCATT
This sequence comes from Ambrosiozyma oregonensis (nom. inval.), assembly GCA_003706315.3. NCBI lineage: Eukaryota > Fungi > Ascomycota > Pichiomycetes > Pichiales > Pichiaceae > Ambrosiozyma > Ambrosiozyma oregonensis (nom. inval.). Next base: position 90,031 of record PPKY03000012.1, read on the forward strand.
TTTCTTCGCTTGTAAAGAAATGGTTGTTCCAAAAATATTATCAGGTATATTTTCAATTGGTCCATTATTTTCTTGGAAATCAGGATCATCAGAACCTGTTAACAATGATTGTAATGAAACTTCCATTTCTTGAGACCATGAATTAATAAAATCTAAAGCTAATAAACAAAAATCAGATAGCTTGTAACCTTTTTTAACCATTAGCTTCAAATATGACCAACAACTATCATTATTTTCAGACGATAGTATAGTGTTTGAGGATAATGGAATGAATTCACAACCAACCAATTCAACACTTGGATAAACTGTAACATTAACAGGAACAATCATAGTTCTTGAATTATCTTGATCATCATCATTTTGTTGTTCTCCTCCTGTAATATTAGAATTAGAATATTCTAAAATCAAACTAGCTTCTTTAACACCTCTTTTACCCCAAATTTCCATATTTAAAGTGAATTCAGAATTTCCTAAAATATTATGTAGCGCATCTTTATTTAAAATCTTGAATGGTTTTTTTTTAATTAAATAATATTCAATTTCATAAACTTCATTTGGAGGTAAATTTCTATTGCTTAAAAGTTGATTTAATGGTTCAATGGTTGAATCATTAAATCTTGAAATTAAATTATTGATTTCAACATCTGATGTATTCTTCAGTACAACATTAAACTGTTTACATTCACCTTCAAGTAATGTTATCCATTTATTATTTAAATTAACATCCAACAATTTTAAAAATGGTTGAGCATTCAGAACTTTCATTTCAATGATTTTATAGCTTGGTTCATTAGCAGTATCAGATTTTAAGCATTGTAAAGCAGAATGAAATTTTAGTTTTGGAATTGAATTGTCAGGTTTTAAATCAACTCTAAAAATTTGCCTATTTGTTGAACTAACAGTAGCAAAAACTCCATCAATTTTCAAAACACCATTACCTGACGGAACAATTACTAAAGCAACACGAGTTGATGATTTAGGTTTCAAAATAACAGGAGTTTTACCTTGTGATGAATCAACGCTAGCTTTTTTAAAACTAACTTCTGTTCTTATTGGGAAATTATCTTCTGTTGATAATTCTATATCATTGATTTCAATTTCAAAAGGGAAAGAATTTTTAAAAGTAACAGCAGCATCACTGATATCATTTTGAACTAAACTGTTTTTCGTATTAGTAACAATTTCCAAATCTTGTATTAGTCCTGAATCCCAAAATTTTGGTCTATTATTAGTTTGCTGTTCTGAAATAATTGGTTTAATAACATCATAAATTTCAAGTAATTCAAGGTCAGTAAGAACAGGTCTATAGTTACGCAATAAAATAGAACCATATTTAACAGTAAATATAGAATTATTAATTTTTTGAGAAAACCTCCAAACTTGAATTAAAACTTTTTTTTGAAGACTTGTTGGTTTGTTAAATATATCTTGATCGTTTGAATTAATTCCATAATTTTGGCAATATTCATCAAGAAAGTTAGCTAAATTTTGGCACATATATGATTTGGTTGGACTTAGAATATCAGAAGTTAATACAAGTTCAATAAGTTCTTTAATGAATAAAGCTTTCTTTCTATTTAAATTCAATTTATTGTAAATACCAATCATTTCATTATAAAGATTAAATTTTTCAATCAAAGAAAGTTCTTTAAAGTGTTGATTAAATAGTGATGAAGTTAATTCAGTAATTTTTGGTATATCAATATTATTACTATCAACTTGTGAATTCAAAGGTGATACATTATAAACAATATTACTTAATGTATTAACGTTAAATTCGTCTATTCCTCCTTCCATTGAAATTGAAACTATAAACTTGAGATATCTTAAATTGATATCACAAAATACAGGTTGTGGAACACGATTATCTAATTCAGAATTCATTGCCAAATTATAAGATGATATGGCAATTTGATATAGTTTCATAATTAAATTTGGAATTTTATTTAATGGGAACTGTGGAAATTGTGATGAAACTAATTGTGATGCAACAGGTCCATTAAGCGATCCTTGTAATGAAGGTCTAGGTGATGCAGTAGGACTCGTAATTGGGAATGGAGAATGTGTTCCATCTCTTGCACCATTTGTTGGAGAATTGACTGACACTGAATTATTATCTAATAATGAATTAATAAAACTCGGTAATTGGAAAGGTATTTCTAAATAAGTAAGAATTAATGAACAAATAGCAATACCTTCTAATGCTGAACCTAACCATAAACTATCCTGAGATGATTTTAAACATTCAGATGCAATACAAAAATCACCTAATGCAGATTTAGCATTACCTGCTAATAAATTAAAATTACCTGAAAGTTTACTCCTTCTTCCTCGTATCACTTTTTCGCTTGCTGTTTCAAATGATCCAGTTAATCTTTTTCTCGGTTTATCTCTTTTCACAGTTGGTGTTCTAGATGGTGTAATAGATGTTAAAGAAGCTGGTGATCTTGGAACTATATGATTATAGGATGATGCATAAACTGATAAGGCAATTAAAAATCTTGAGGTTAAATCACAAATGGCAGTTTCTAAACTTTGGGGATTTGAAGATTCAACAGTAAAAATGTTTTCATTATTAAAACTTGTTATTTGAGAAGGTGTATTGAATACTATTATAAAATGTGAAATTACATTTGAATATTTTTTCTGAAGTTCTTCTCTATGATGAATCAATTGATCTTCAGTTAAATCTTTTGACCATTTTGTAATTCCAATTACTGAAAAAGTTTTTCTAAATGGTTCAAAATCATGTAATAGTAATGAATTTGAATCATCCATGAATCCTAAAAAATTATAGAATAATCTTCCTTGAGGAAAAGCTTGTGGATTAAATAGTATTCCATGTTCTGGACTAAGATCAACTAATCGAACTTCTTCAATTTTCTTCAATTGATCAAGATATTGATTAAAATCAGTTCTTTTAAGGCGATTAATTGGAGCTATAAGAGATCTAACTCTAGCTGGATTCGCAAAAGAATGTGGATCCATTTAAAACAACTTTTATCTTTCAGATTAAAAAGTATGAAGAGTAGAACAGTGGGTTTTTGAAAAATTATAGTATAGTTTAGTTCTATTAGATTAAATTGTAGAATTGTAAAGATCCATGAGCTGTTTGTTTGTGTTTCGAATCTCGAGTAAATGAAAAACCGCGCCGCGTTAACAATCACTATTATTTAATTTACTTATTTTCATGATCAAAGGGAAATCTATTTAATAATACAAATTATATCTCAAAATTTCAGTTTTGTTGTAGTTGTATTTTTAATTAACAACAAATAATTTTTTGAGACTCCCCTGAAGCCAAAAGCCATTTTTCAATCTGCACTCAGGTAGTATATGTTTTTAATACACTAATGATTCTTCCCATTCACAATTCCTCCTATTCACAATTTTTACCTTCTTTGCCTATAGAATTATATAACTATTTAATTGATTGATTTTTTTATTGGTATTTCTCATTGGTTAAGTGTGTGGTAACTTGTTCAATCAACAAGAGAGTAAAAATATTTCAGTAAATATTCTAGATGGTAAAGTGGAAAACACTAACATTACCAATATTAGTTTAGCTTGCATTCTATAACAACTAACTATCTTAACTCCCTATATTATAAAATTTTGAAATGAACCAAACTAAAAAAGTTAAAGTCAAAATAAGTGGAAAATAAACAAATTTTTTAAAACAAGAATAAATTTAGAATAAAAAAAAAAGAGTTGTTCAGACCTCATAGATCATTCACTCTGGTTAATGTATAGAAAGATATGGCTATATAATTGACTGATATTTTTTATGGTGGTTTTTTTTTATTGGTTTAGGGCGTGATAACTTCTTAATCAATGATTTATGGCTAAAATATGAAAGCAAATATAGAAACATTTTTATTGTATAGAGTAGCACACGGAAAATATTTGAGCAGAAAAAGGGAAAGTTCAGCGTAAGTGGCCGAGTGGTCTAAGGCGGTAGACTCAAGATCTACTCTTCGTGAGAAGTCGCAGGTTCGAACCCTGTCTTACGCAAAGAGCTTATTTTTTCAATTTTAAAAATCGAACAATTGCTTTCTTTAATCTTAACATTTTTAATGCTTTTTAATGTTGCTATTTTTTCAAAGTAATAAGATTATATGCATGGATGTACACTCCATTTAGAAGTTAGAAAAAAAGTAACGGAAAAATACTTCCAGTTTATTTTATTGAATTAATGGAGTTCACAAAGCAAAACAAACCTTGCATGGATTAATTCGTATAATTCCTAAGAAGTTTTAAAACTAAGGATTATTTCATGATGAATTGATGATGAATTGATTATTGAATATCTAGATTACAATAGAAGATTTTTGACTTCTTGACAATAGAATAGTGTACATCATTATAAATCATAATCTGTAAGCCTAGGAACGATGTCTGATCTGATTAACGAGGAATCATTGTAAGGCTGTGGGTGGTTATAGAGAGAGATAGCCGTTTTATCTTGACGTTTCTATTGATATATTATGAATGATTTTTTTAAAGTTTGCAGGGGATAGAAAGGGGTTAAATCATTAAATTATTAAATTATTAGATTATTAAATTATTGAATTCCAATTGATGTTTGAAATTGGATTGCAACGTGGTTAATGTTCATATGGCTAAAAGTAATTGAATAAACTGTAAGGTTTGGCTCGGAAATGATACGTTCTCTGGTAGCAAAATTTCATTTGAAAGCTGAGCAGGGTTTCTGTGTGGCACTCGTGAGACGGGAGGTGGCTGTGTTACTGGTAATTTCAGCCATGCAAGCGCAGCAGTAACTGCCAGTAACACAGCCCACAGCGGTCTTGCGGGTGCCACAGTGACTCCCAACTCGAATTCGAGCGGACAACTTTAGCGGGGATGTATTCGTTTAACTTGACGGCCAGGCGTACGTGTTCAAATCAGCGGTGTTTTAGCCTTTTGTATAAATTTCAGATCAACTATTAACTATCAAATGGTTTCATATTAATTGATTCAATTGATAGAGTAAAAGATTTTTAATTAACGAGCCTACATGAGAATAGTCCAGTAGGAGATCAGGCTATGTCACAAAACGAACAATTAATCAAGTTAGTTCTAACTAACCCAATTAACCCAATTAACTATTCAATTGTGATCTAAAACACGGCCTGGTGATTTGAGCGCCCGATAGGAGCAACTAGGTTGCAGGTCGGTCTTATTGTTTTCCTACAATTACAATTAAAATTTCAGTTTCAATTTCAATTTCAGTTCCACCATTCCAAATTCATGTTAGTATAATTTCAGATAGATGTTCGGTCTGTTATATTGAGATCTAAATAGTATAAATATCTCCATAAACCCCTTCAATTTATTTTGTCATTAGATCACCTTTTTTTTCTTCGTCTTCTTCTTCTTCTCTTTGATCTTCATATACCTATAATACATATAAATAAACAGATACATACAATGTTTGGCAGAGACGACGACGATAACAACAACGAAAGAGGTTTCGACAACGAAAGAAGTGGTAGAGAACATGAATCTTTTGGTGAAAAAGCTAGAGATTTCACTGCTACTATTGGTGGTGCGATTGCTGGTGGTTACGGTGGTTCTAAATTATCCAAAGATCATTCAACCTTAGGTGCTATTGGTGGTGCTTTAGCTGGTGGTATTGCTGCTCATAAAGCCGAAGAAGCTTTAGAAGACAAATACGACGAAAGACAAGAAAGAAAGCAACAACAACAAAACCAAGGTCAAGGTTACGGTAATGATAACTCTTACGGTGGTAACAACAGAGATATCAATGACAATTACGGTAACAATGACAATTACGGTAACAACGACAATTACGGTGGTAACAACAGAGATAACAATGACAATTATGGTAATGATAACTCTTACGGTAATGACAACAAGAGAGACTGGTAAGTCAATTTTGCTGGTTGTTGATCGATTATACTAGTATATCTATTTACTTTACTTTACTTAAGAAAAACTCTTTACGATTCTGAATTTGAAATTTATCTGATGTTTGAAATAAACTTGTAAATCCTAGTAAATCTTGTAAATCTTGTGAGAATTGCGAATCTTGTGAATTTCAGTAAATCTTAATAAATCTACAAAACAATTAAATGAAGTGATGAGCATCAACAAATGGATAGTGAGTGATTCGAAGATTTAAGATTCAAGATTTATAGAAGAAACAATTAATTACGGATCCGGGTCCGGATATAGTTTTGTGAATGTGTGTGATTTCCGGACTATGCCGTGTGGGGAAATTTATATTTTTACTATTTTTACTATTTTATTTTTCATTATCATTTAAATGCACTTTGTTTCTCGCCTTTACTTGAAATTACTTGATTATTTCTTAAATACTGTATTTTGTATTATCTTCTTGTATATCAAACATACTAAGACTTGGTGAGATGACAGTTGGAGACTGACAAAAAAGCCATACGTGGAATTGAGAATTGCAAATTATTTAAATACAAGTCTGAGTGATTACACTAGTAAATTTACAATACGGCAAGGCTGAATGTTCAAGCCAAGGGATGAAAACATAAAAATTTGGAAATTCCTCTATAAGGCTATCAATATCTGTTTGATATGGTTGGAATGACAGCAAAAAGCAAAAAGGAAAAGGTTAATCGAGAAAATGCTACACTATAATTGTTTTTAAAAAGTTATCTGAAATATCCAGATTTGATCTAGATTTATTTTAGTTCAATAAAGAAGCAATAAATTTAGCATGGAGGATGTTTTTGCTTAATGTGTCCAGTTTATCATTCACCAATTGAAATGCTTTTACATATGGGACATTAAAATGGAAGATAATACATGAATCTAAATATATATAAATTGTATTCTTTGTTGTATCGTACCTATATTAAATAGAATTAGAAGAAAATTTGAAAGAAGGAAGAGAAGAAAAACAATTGTGTGTTAATTGTAATATTGACAATTAAACGGTACGGCCAATCAAATTCTGGTAAACCAAATTACATGATCACAAATATATGGGTCAGTTTATTATAATATAATAAATTTCTAATTAATATATATTCCGGAAGTTTCGAAATTATTAAAGAAGTAGAAAATAACAGATAATTAATTATTAAAGCAGGTTTATTTATATGATGCATTGAAAGAACATCATTTAAAAGTATAAAGTTGTTAGTTATAATTAAAATTGAGGAATCATGCATTTGAATACAAGACTATGCTATTAATTAATTATTTTCAAAACTCCGAAATTAATTTAAACTATTATTATATATTAATCATAATATTAGTGAAACTACTACTAGTATTAGTACTAGTACTGGTAATACTAAAATCAAATTAAATCTTAATCTTTAAATTAATTCAATAGTAAAGGTTTTATTAATAAGCTTGAATATAAATTTAATCAAATGAGATTAAATTAGAGACAGATGTGAAATGATATTCTATTGCATTACAATAAAACAAAAAACAATAAATAATAAAATGAAAAAAAAGACAACCAATAAATTAATATCAATCAATATCAATATCAATATCAATATCAATATAAATTCGTTACATCATTATAAAATTAATTCCGGTTAAACCCACCACCGAGAAAAAGCCGTCAGAGTAGGCGTTTTCTTTAACTGGAGAGTAAACTTCCTCGAAATTAAAATCGTACGACTTTTTACAATTGTTTTACGTACGCTTCCAAGTTTCTTGTTTGTTCAGCCGCCAGAACAAATCGAAAGAAGCAATTAATTTCTCAAACAACCCCAAACGGTGATTTTCTGTAGTTAAGTTTCGATTCCGTTCAATTTAGTTTACAGTTCACTGGGAAACTCACAATCAAAATGGAAACCCAATTAATTACCACTCACAAGATAGTAATTGTAAAAACCCGTCTAAATTGAACCGATTAGCTTTAGCCGTGGTGCGTCCCAGTTGCGTTTCTTTTCCGGACACCTGCAATTCGGACCGTGACAGCGATTCGCAAATGGCCAATCAAAAAGCGCAGCCATGTAACACGTGATCTCTGTAGAAAAAAGGGGAGTGTAACAGCGGCTCTTGAAAGTTCTTTGGATTAATTGCATTGACGTACCATTGGCTTTAGCTAACAATCCACAAATCCCAACAAATCTCTAATCTTGGGCTATAATCCATGACTCTTTACTAGTCATTTAGATTGTGAATATTCTGTGTACCCTTTAAGATCCTACCAGAAGAATCAAGAATTTGGGTTGACGGCCGCGCGGTGGATCCCGGATTATAAGTGAGGTGGGAGGCCCTCCGTAGGTCCATCCGTAGCTCTCCCCCTAGGCCACCCGCAGGCCACCCGTAGGCAAACAGTGCATGCGGCGGAAGGCCCGTGCGGCCACCAATGAAACCGTAGCTCCCAGTTTTGAGTTCCCTGCCTTAAATGGTTTTCATTTTCGTATATTCTTATTTATCAAAGACAAACAGCCAACAACCCTTTTCCTGCTTTCATATTAAGTTTATTAATCACTTCTTTCAGTCTCATTTATTAAATTAAATACTATCATCACCAGATCTTGACTTGATATCGATATCTTTTTTCACCTCCCTTTTGTTTGTTATCTTTCTCAACTCCCATTACCTTACATATTTTCCCAAGTTTCATTTTAAACCCCCCCCTATTTTAATCAACTTTACTTTTCAAGAATCATCATGGCAACTCTTGATTTTGACGATTATGACTCTATCCTGTCATCTTTACATAATAATCAAATACAATCAAACAATAATGATCAACAAAATTTTCAATCTTCAGTGCCCGTTAAACAAGAAAATAGACCTCTTGAGTTGAATAACTTGTATAAAACAACTTCTCAACTAAGTGATCACCTTCAACATCAAGATTCACAACGACAACAAGGCTCAAGATTTAGTAGTATTTCTCATAATTCTCAACTTGATTCAGAAATTAATTTTAATGAAATGAATGATGCTATGAGTAGTCTTTCTTCATCTATTTTATCACCTTATTCCAGTGGTTCTTCCCCAGATGATTTTTTCTTAAACAATCAACAACAACATCAGCAACAAGATTTTAATGATGATTCTCAAAATGCAACATTTTCAAATCCAATGATGATGAATAGTCAACCTCATTATGTTCCTATGGGTGAATCTATGTCTACTTCAACTGTTACATTCAATAACCAATATTTATATGATAACAATAACACTAATAAAAACAATAACATCAATAGCAACAGTACCAATAACAGTAACTTGGATAACAACAATGTTCCACCTTTAAGTAATTCCGTTTCCACAGACTCAACTCCATCTAGTGGTTCTTCCACACAGCAACAGCAGCAACAGCAACAACAACAACAATCACTTATAAATCATCAGCAACACAAATCATCACTTTCTAGAGTTAGCTCCATTGCTGAAGTCAGCGAAGATGATATTTCTTCAGTTAAATCAAGAACTGGGAAAAGATCTATGGCAAATTTGAAAACAAAATCTGCTGACAACTCCGGTGTTTCTAAACCAGGAAGAAAGATTAAATCTTCTCATAATTTAATCGAAAAGAAATATAGAACAAATATTAATTCTAAAATCATTGAATTGAGAAATTGTGTTCCTGCTTTAAGAATCGTCATATCAAAAAATAGAGGTCATAGAACATCTTCTGTTACTAATGAAGGTGGAGAAGAACAATTTGATGATGATGATGATTATGAAGGAAATGGTTACACTGATGATGAAGAAAAACTAGATGGATTAAAACCTGCAAAAAAATTAAACAAAGCTACAATTCTTTCTAAAGCAACTGAATATATTAGACATTTGGAATATAAAAATGATACATTACTTGAAGAAAATGCAAAATTGAGATCCTTAGTTGAAAATGCAAATTCTTCTTTAGAATCAATTTTAATTAATCAACAACCTCAACAAATGCAACAAACTGCACCAATGTTTTATCGTCATGATTCAAGTAATTCATCTTCTCCTTTTAGTAATGGTCCATCTCCAAATAATGTTTCTCCAAGAAACACATTCAGTATGGATCGTCATATGTCACCTCATTCTCAATCCCAAAATATTCAGCAACAACAACAACAACAAATCCAACAACAACAACAACAACAAATCCAACAACAACAGCAAAATATGCAAGCATCTCAAACCTCTCAAAATGATCAACATTCAACCCTTGCCAGTAAATTGATGATGGGTGGTATGGCATGCCTACTTGGATCATCTTCATTTGATGATTTTTCAGGCGTATCTGGTGCCAATGGATCCAATAGAAGAGGATTGTTTTCAATACCAGTCTTCGCATTTCATACATCATCATCATCAACTTCTTTCAATTCAAACTTGTTAAGACCATTTATGGGATTGTTTAAGTTAATGATTAGTGTCTTTGTGTTATATCAGTATATTTTATTACCAATAATTGGTAGTTTTGAAATAAGTGTTGCTAATGAGAATGGGAAGGTTTCAACAGCGACTACCCGTAAACAATTGTCATTTTTTGAAGTTTGTGAAAAACTTTTCAGTGTAACAATAGATCCAATTAGCTTTTATAAAAATATGACATATACCTCGGTCGAAAATGTTCAAGAATTTGTTGTGAAATCATTAATTAGCCCTAATCTTATTCCATCCCCTACTTTTTATATTATTGCTTTTAAAGCCCTTAATCTAGAAAGTACAAGTTATAACAATTTCTTAAAAGCTTTATTATTTAGAAGAATTTCAGAAATCAATAAACAACGTTCAAATGAAACAGGTTCAAATACACTCTCTTTATGCTCATTTTTGATTAATAAGCTATTGATTAATAGATTTGGTACAATGTTTTGGAGAGTTGCAAAGATAAGATTAGATTCTGATGAAGATTCAAATGTTTTAATAAATTTATTGAGTAATTATTCATATAAAGAAGTTGATTGTTCTTTACTGTTAAGTCATTTACAAGAAGAAGATTTTGAAGATTTTGCTGAATTAGTTACTATTTCATTAGTTGATAAATTATTAAATACAGCAATGACAAAAATGATATCTTTAGAAGCATTAAATAAAAAATTAATCGATGTTGAAAAAAATGTTGAATCAGATGATGAATCTTTAGATATTGATGCTGATATTGATGAAGCTGGTAATATTCTTAATTATGAAGATAAAGATAAATTAAGTTTAGCCATTACTTCTTTAAGAATTCAAATTAATGATTTGTTGCAAACTAGCATTCAATCATCTAATCATATTTCAGGAAAACATTTATGCCGTTGTTTAGTTTTACAATTTATGATTAAACCAAGTAAAGATCATTTAAGAAAATGTTTCAAGTTTTTAAAGCAAACTGATGAAAATGAAGTTGACTCTGATCTAAAAGTTGGTTTAGTTTGTTGTGTCTTAAAATATCAATTAATTCATTGTCAAGATACAGAAATTAATTATGAACAATTACTGAAATGGTTAAATAAATTAAAATTACCAAATTTTACTAACAATTATGTATCTGGTTCTGCTTTGAGATTATTTGAATTTGTTGCTTTATTTAATGTATTCAATTTACTTTCGGTTGATTTAGTTGAGCACTTACATCACTATTCATTAGAACAAAAGGAAAGAGAACAATTACAACAACAACAACAACAATATCATAATGATTTCGTTAGTGAAAGTGATATAACAGCAAAAGATTTTTCATCAGATGGTGATTATGAAGAAGATGATGAAAGAGAAGATGAAGAAGAAGATGATGATGCTACGAAAACTTATGATACAGATGTTATTATTAATAAACAGATTATAACGGGAAAACCTGCAATTTCAAGATTAGATTTCAAGTTATTAAATATTTTAGCTAATATGAGAATATTTATTGGTAATAGCAAACATGACAAAGAGTTATGCCTTGGCTTGAACTTACAAGATTATTTGATTGAAGGTTTCATTGCGTTTATTGAAAAATTGAATGGATTTTAAAAATATAGCACATCACACACTACAATTCAATGAACACCATAAACTATACTAAGTTAAGCTAAACTAGAATTATAAATTAAAGCTTTACATGACACAGAATTTTATCAAAAGAATTATATTCTGCTCTTTTCTTCTATAACACCAACTACTAAATATTCATTTATTCCTCACAATCATTTATGAAACGCCAACTCTAATTTATTTCGTTCTATACCACTGCCACTGTTATATTATATGACTACACTACCAACCCTATCTTATGCTCTTGTTCTTTTAATCTTTCTACTATATATCTGTTTTTTTCTATTTGCTTTGTTCATTATTTGTGCGGTTTTTTACCTTTATTGATTACTTTAAAAGAAAAGCGTTTTATGTTGCTTACCAGATTCCGTTCCTTCAGTTCGTGAAAGATATATAATTCTATAACTTTATTGCTCTTATTTTCTCTTTTTGCCCCCCCCCTTCTTTCTGAATTATTCTTTTTTCCCTTGTATAACTCTGTGTTTGATTTTAATAACAACTCTATTTATTCGCCCCCGTCTTTAATTCCTCTTGTATATTTTTGCCACCTTCGCCTTATTCTTTAACCTGCGCCTCGCGCTCTCATTTTCAACCAAAATCCATTTGAAATCCATTTCAGAGATCTGTTCTGTTGAAAGTTGACCCTTGCCTTGATCTTCTTTAATAACTGTTCCCCTATCTAAACAAGCCATGTATCCTTACGGAAATCAGCAGCAACAGTACGGTGGGTATCCTCAACAGACCGGTTATGCCAATAATTGGTCTCAACAACCTCAACAGCAGCAACAACAACAACCGCAGCAGCAGTTTGGAGGTCTTCAAACTCAGCCAACTGGTTATGGTTTCGGTGGACAACAGCCACAACAACACCAACAACCACTTCAAAACCAAGCTACTGGATGGAATACACAATCTCAACAACAGCAATCACAAGCAACTTTGGCTTCTCAAGGCACTGGTTGGAATATTCAATCTCAACCTTTGGGTAATCAAGCTACTGGTTTTCAACCAACTACTTCGTTCGGTCAATCTCAGCCAACTGGATGGAATAATGCTAGTCAACCAACAGCTGCTCAACCTTTAACTTCTCAAAGAACTGGGTTTCAGCCAACTACTTCATTTGGTCAACAATTGCAAGCACAAGTTACAGGTTGGCAACCTCCTTCTCAACAAGCCCAGGTTCAGCAAATTCAGCAAGTTCAGCCAATTCAACAACAAGTTCAATCTCAACCTCAACCTATCTTAGCTCAGCCAACTGGATTTTCTTCTGCTGTTCAAACGATGGCTAACCAAGAAAATCAGGATTTGAAAATTCCTCAAATTAGACTATCTTTCATTACCATAAATGATCAAACTAAGTTTGAACAATTATTCAGAATGAATGTTAAGAAAGGTGAGACTGCAATTGATGGACAGTCTGCTAAACAGATTTTGTTTCAGTCTGGTCTTTCTGCTACTCAATTAGCTGATATTTGGGCTCTTTCTGATACTAACAAATCTGGTCAATTATTATTCCCGGAATTTGCATTAGCTTTACATTTATGTAACATTGCCATTAAAGGTGAGTCAATTCCATTAGAATTACCATTGAAGATCAAAAATGAAGTTAGTAGTTTTGTTGATGTTATTAGTTTTGGTGTTGCAGATACTCAGAATTCAAATTCAAATTCAACTGTTCCTGAAAATACTCCTTTCACTTCCGAAGCTAGACAACAGCAACTTCAACCTCAACAAACCAATGCTCAACTATTATCAGGGTTAATGACTCAACCAACTTCCATACAACCTCAGGCTACTGGTTTCAATGGGTTACAACCTCAATCTACTGGTTTCAATGGGTTACAACCTCAATCTACTGGTTTTAATGGATTACAACCGCAATCTACTGGTTTCAATGGATTACAACCTCAAAGAACCGGTACTCTGATTCCTTTAACAGCTCAGCAAACAAGTGGTTTGATTCCTGTTCAAAAGACTGGTGGGTTCGGTGCTCCTCCAATGACTAGTTTCACTGCTCAAAAGACCGGAGGTGGTATGCCATCCACTGAATATCCTGGTTCAGTTCCTCAAACAACTGGATTAATGTCTCAACAAACTGGTTTAGCTCCTCAACAAACTGGATTATATCCCCAGCAAACTGGAATGGCTCCATTAACGGCTATGCCTACTGGTAAACCAGGTCAATGGGGGTTTGTTTCTATGCCAACTGGTGGATTGGCTGGTTTAGATATGATGCAATCTCACTTCATGCCTAATGCCAATACTCAAGCTCAGCAATTACAAAATGCTATTGGATCTAACGGTCCAAGTTCAGCTCCAACTAATGTTCCATGGGCCATTACCAAACAAGAAAAAATGATTTATGACAACATTTTCAAAAGATGGGATACATCAAGACATGGATATGTTGATGGTGCAACTGCTATTTCAATTTTCAATCAATCTGGATTAAGCAGAACAGATTTAGAGAAAATTTGGACTTTGGCTGATCAAGGTAATAGAGGAAAGTTGAATAAAGATGAATTTTCAGTTTCTATGCATTTAATTTATAGGAGATTACATGGATTAGATATTCCTAATTATTTACCACCTGAATTGATACCACCTTCTTCTAAGTTATTACAAGAAAGTATGGATGATTTGAAGGGTAAGTTAAAGAGTGATGCCACTGGTTTAACTAGATCTAAACAATTCTCTTCTTCTATTTCTGGTTTTAGAGATGGCACTAGATTCAAGAATGATGATGATGATATTGGATATGTTAGTAATTCAAGACATAAAAGAAGAGGTAAATCCGGTGATGAAGATGCCGCTTCTTCTCCAACAATTGATAACTCTAAACTTTCTATTGACCAATTGAAGAAAAAGATTCATGAAAAGAGAATTGTTTTATCAGCAATTGATGCTAAAGATGAAGATACTTCTGAAGATTATGGTAAACAACAGACTTTAAATGAAATTGAAATGTTAAAGACTAGAATTAAAGCTACTCAAGATAATTTAAATTCAAGTTCTGATAATGGTTCAGGTGCTTCTGTTGAAGAAAAGAAACATGTTACTAGTAAATTGAATCATTTCTCTGATAAAGTTCCTCAATTAGTTAGTGCTCTATTTTCAATTGATGACAAAATCAATGCTGCTAAGATTGAATTGTATAGATTAAAATTACAAAAGCAAAATCCAGCTGGTATCCAAATTCGTGGTACTGGTCCAAATGGTCAAGTCACCGATGCGGATAAGCGTATTGCTAAACAAAAGGCTATGCTACAAGCTAAGATGGCTGCATTGACAGGTAAACCAGCCCCTAACTTTGATGCTTTTGAAGAGAATGAAACTAAAGTTGAACAAGAAGCTTCAAAGATTTCAAAAGAAACTGAAACTCAAAAGATTATGGTCAAGGATATTTCTCAATCCATTACTCAATTAATTAACGATGTTTCTAGTTCTTTATCCCTATCCAATGCTTCCCAAGTTGGATATTCTAAATGGGATTTAGGTCAAGGTGTTCAAAGCCTTGAAGTCAAACAATTTATTGAGTTCTTAAATGCTTCAAAACCTACGATTGCCAAGCCACCCACTACAACAACCACTACTACAAGTGTTCCTGTAAGTAAGGCAGCAGCAGCACCATCACAATCTTCTGCTCTAAGTAATCCATCTACTTCTTCTGCTCATGTTTCAAAGCCAGTTGAAACTGAACATAAACATATAGTTTCTAATGCTTTGAGTTCTGCTGAGCAAAGAGCAAAAAGAATCAAAGAACAAGCAGAAAGTAGAATGAATGCAAGATTAGCTAAACTAGGTTTAAAAAGATCAAAGCCAACTGAAAATTCATCTCAATCACCAGCTACTCCACCCACTCCATCTACTCCTGTTAAGGATGAGTTAAAGTCCGCTCCGGCTGCAGTTTCACCTCAACCAGTTGCAATTGAAAAAAAGGCACCACCCCCACCCACTTCTCGTCACAGTATTCAGGAACCAACTCCGATTTCTGTGACCAGCGTTGAGGACTCATCAAGCGACGATGATGATGATGCTGAAGAGGAAGCTTTACGAAAGATGATTGCCAAGAAGAAGGCATTGGAATCCAAAGAAAGAGAAAAAGCTGAAAAAAGACAAAAGAAGAAGGAAGAAAAAGAAGCTAGATTGGCTAAATTAAGAGCTGAAATGGCTGCTCTGGAAAAGAAATCCGCCCAAGACTCAGATGATTCTAGTGATGATGAATGGGGTGATAAAGAAGATGATAAATATATTGAATCTGCTGAATCCTCTGCAAAATCAATGTACTCTGCTCCTGCAGAAGCACCAGCTGCACCTGTTAAAGCAACATCCTCTCTCCCTCCAGCACATTCTGAACCAAAGCATAGTTACAATCCTTTTGCTAAGATGGTTGCATCTGAACATAATAAAACTCCAGCTTCAATTACTCCATCAAATCAAGCTACACCTTCTATCCCAGTCGCGAATGCTTCAACTTCATCTGCTTCAAAGAACAACAATCCATTCTTTAAACCAGAAAGAAAAGAATCTGACATTGATGTCGATAGATTACAGGCCCAAAGAGCTGCTCAAAGAGGTATATCAGAAGACAATGGTTGGTCTGATTCTGATAAAGAAGATGATTCTGAAGATGAAATGCCAACTGGTGCTAAACAAGCAGATCTAGCTTCATTATTATTTGGTGGTATGAGATCAAATACTCTTACCGCCCAACCAACTGGTTCTTCCAAACAAGTGACACCTCCTCCTGTTGAACATCCAGTTGTCCCTTCTGCTTCAATTGCTCCACCAGTTCCATCAGTTCCATCAGTTCCACAAGCTCCACAAGCTCCTCGTGGTACTGAATCTGTTGGATCAAGTGATGAATCATTTAGAACTCCACCTTTGGCACCAGGATCTCCTACTTCAGCTCCTCCAATCCCTCAAGCTCCACCAATCCCACAGGCTCCACCAATTCCAAATTCTGGTGTTCCACCACCACCTCCATTACCAACATCAGGTGCTCCACCACCACCTCCATTACCAACATCAGGTGCTCCACCACCTCCACCACCTCCACCTCCTGGTATGAATGCTCCTCTACAACCTACTGTTACCGGTGGACCTCCATCAGCAGATTCCATTAATGCTTTACTAGGAGATATTAGACTAGGTGCTCAATTAAGAAAGGTTGATGAGTCTCAAAAGCATGTTGTCGAAAATAAATTGGCTGGTAATGTTTTATAATATTTTAATTTTTTTTTTCCTCTAGCAAAAAGTTTGGATTTAAATTGTTAGTATTTACATTTATTTGTAATTTTCTGTTGTGTTAAATTGAGTTTTTTTTTTGATTTCACTTCTATTACCTTTTTTTTCATTGTTCATGTTTACTTGGTGAATTGACTTTGTTTCCTATTTCTTATTTCTTATTACTTATTACTTCTATACTTGATACATATTTGTTTTATCCTAGTTTTCCTTTTTGTGTCTCACTTGTGCGTGGTACTTAGAATGTTTATATTTTTTTTATACTACAAGTTAGTAATAATAATCTAATCTTGATAATGTACTAAGAGGAGACTATTTGAACATCGTTAGTTCAGTAATAAGATTACCTGGAATTAGGATCTTACAGGTCAATAAACGATAATACAACAGATGGAATAAAACCAAAAAAAATAATACAAATAAAGAATAGAAAGATCTAAAATTAGGGGAGTGATGATTAAGTAAATCTACATGCAAAGAAACAAATTAAATTCAGATAATAAAAATAATAAAATAAGTGGCTAGTATTTTTTTTTTTCAAGCAATTTCTTTAAAAAACATGAAATCTTTGCCCAATTGAGGCTCCATCGCCACCAGTGGCCCCAGAATTAATACTGTGATTATCCTTATCACCAACCAGCTTATGTAACTGTCTTAAATAATCACCAGTAGACATCTTATATTCTTCAGATCTATCTTCATACAACATTTCTCTGAACTCAGCAAAATCGAGATTGTCTAAACCAACTCTGACAATTCTAACTGGGAAAAAATCAGTGGAATGATTGTAATTTTGATTTAAAAATAGGCATAAGTTTTTAACTTGAGAAGAAAGATGAGTGTTCAAGTGTGGTAAAGCAGAAATTTCTGGGTTGACTTCATTCAGTGTTTTTATTCCTTGTCCAAACAAATCTTCTAAGAATAATGGATTCACATTATTATGTAGAATTATCATTAGTTGTTTAGAATTGAATACTAAGAAAGCTCCACCTTCTTGTAAGAATTCTTGAGATAAGAGAACAGTATTAGGCATTTTGAAACGACCTGTAGCCTCATCAAATGTACAATCGTCTTCGTTTAAGTCGTGTAAACTAACCAGTAAAGGGTACAAGTTGACCGAAAGTTTTGGAGCTGGGAATGATTGCATATTAAAAAAGCTTTCGACTCGTAAGTCAGGGTTGTTAACTAATGGTTTTAATAATTTAGACTTCAGTGCAGCTAAAAAGAAAGTCGGTAAAGTCCTTAATCCATTTGGCATAACCAATTGATCAGGCATTGAGTTATTAGTAGCAACTTGTGTTTTGTATGAAGCTATTATATCAGAAAGTTGGGCACTCATAGTACTTCTCAAAGAGACCAAATTCGAGGAAGGAATTCTTGCTAAATCTTGTCTTAATAGTAATGCTAAAATAGTATCTTGATCAGCAAAATTGAATACAGCTGAAATACTTTCTGTAACAGAAAGAATAGAATTAATAACCCTCACTTTTCTAATACCATCACGAGAAGTATATAGTAAAGCAGCCTGGAAATGCGCATCTTTTTTAGTGTCTAACTTTCCATCATATTCAAAATCACAAACAATTGAAGTATCGTCATGTAAAATTGGAACTGTTGGTGCACCTGAAGTGACTTCATCAATTGGCCCATAATATCTCTTCACTTGTAGACCTGCAGAACAACGAACCTTCAATTGACCTTGATAACCTTGAGATTGCCTAATTACATTTTTCATTGCCTGGAATAAGTTTGCTTCATCCATGTTGATGTTAAATGCGTTCCATAATTTAACTGAGCCACCAGTCTTATGAGCAACAATACCAACGTTCATCAAATTAACAGGGGTTCTAGAAGCAACAAATAAATGCAAACCAGCATTAGATTTTGTGTATTCTTTGACTAAATCAGTATAGAATTTATTATCAGCAGTTAAAATTTCTTTTTCAAATTCAACAGCGCTTTTAGAACCTGAACTTTTCAAAGCTAAAGCACCGGGACCCCATGTAGGTAAGCAAGATAAGAATGCAATAACTTGTCCACCTCCAACTTGTTCTAGTAATAACTTTGCAGCTAAAAGTGCAGCACCATATGCAGATTCTGGTGCTTTCATATACTCATTTCCTTGCTCAATATATCTTAAAGTAGTCGAAATGGCATTTTCAGATTCTGAAGGATCGGCAAACATTCCATCAAAAAAGGGTAAAAATGGATCATCGACATCAGAAACGGTTGAAATATTAGCTTGTTCTATATCTGGTGATAAATCAAAGAAATGTAAACTGGTATCAAACGCAATGATTGATATTTTAGAGCCCGGTGATAACGTTTCCGTATCAAACAGTAAACCTTCAATTGAATTACAAACAGCCTCACGTAGTTGTAGTTTAACAGATTGATCAGAGACATCAAGCAAAAAAACGTAGTGCAATGGTTTCGGAGGATCTTTTTCATCAAGATTATATGAATCAGGAACTAAGAAATCCACAACACCATTTTGAAGTTCGGGCTTGTCAGAAGCAATGGTTCTCATACCAGACATGTCAACATCGGAAATATATTCTTCAGGAACTTTAGTGGTAAAGGAACAGAAATTACAAGTCATGGTATAAGTGGTATGAGACATACCAGGATTCAAATAAGCACGACAACGACCGCAACGTGGAACAGCTGAAGCCTTACGTAAATCAATTTGAGGCACATTTTCTTCTCCAAAAGGACGAATGAGCATTCCAAGAGGTATTTTTGAAGAGGCTCTTAATTGTTCAGTTGTTGGAATACTATACAGACTCATTCTTGCAAAATTAGGAGATGCAATACCTTGATCTATAGCTTTAAATTGGGTACCTGCAGCTGGAGGAAAAACATTTTCAAATGTTAAATAGTTTGATTGCTTATAATTTTCATCATTAAATTTTCTTAATCCTGGAACCGTCATTACTTGATCATTATCTAATTGTCGAAATTGTGACTGTTGGTTAGGCTGATATCCATTTATGGATTGTTGTTGTTGTTGTTGCTGGTAGTTGAGCTGTTCCTGTGCCACTGATATTGATGAACTGGTATAACCAATACCAGAGAGAGATGGTGATTGCTGTTGAGGATGTATAAATTGGGCATCTGGTGCTGGATATGGATAAGGAGAGGATGCCTGACCAATCGTTGGAACATTATGGATAGGCCCATGTATACCAGCACTATTAGCAGCAGCATTTGGATCAAAATTATCATCGTGCTCATGGTATTGTTGGAATTGATGAAGACTGGTTGAAGATTCATTGGCAGCTAGGTCCATGAAAACATGCTGGTCTCTTTTTCTTCTATTTGAAGCTTTTGCATTACCAGAGGGAGTAGGAGCAGATGACTGAGCTCCTAAATTCATTTGATTTAATTGACCAGCTAATTGATCTTGCTGATAATTATTATAGCTCATGATTATCGAAGAGTATAAAGTTTATATAGTAAGGGTCGAACAAATAAAACTTGATTTGAATATTAAGATGTATTCTGAAAAGGTAAGTGGATTAAGTAACCTTTTAAAGAAAACAAAATACCTATAAAACAAGATAATGAGAAATAAGAGCAAGTAATTGAAAGTGATATTCTAATCACTTGTGAGTTGTTCAAACTTGCTAGTTGTTCTTTGGTTCTTTATTATTTGTTTGTGTTGTCCATTATTCGGCTCGATCTTCAAAATCATCGACGTGTCGCGGTCAGTTTGTATTGAGTCTATCGGCGTATAGAAAGGAAGGAACTCATAATTTTACTTTGTTTACTCTTAGTTTACGTGAATCTCTTTTCATTTTAAAACACCAGTATACACACTTTTCTCTGTGTTTGGGAAGAGAAGCTGAAATTAGATAACTCATATATATAGATTTTTACAATGGGTGTTTCTGGACTTCTTCCCCTTCTTAAACCTATTCAAAATCACGTCTCGTTAGAAGAATACCGTGGGAAGACTTTAGCCATAGATACCTATGCCTGGCTTCATAAAGCTGTATTCACCTGTGCAATGCAGTTATCATTGGAGCAGCCCACCCAAGCTTATATTAACTATGTGATGAAAAAAATACAAATGTTAAATCATTTTGGGATTACACCTTATATGGTTTTAGATGGAGATGCTGCTCCAACGAAAAAAAATACAGAATCTGAGAGATTAGAAAAGAGAGCATATCATAGAAAAATGGGGTTAGAAGCTATGGATAAAAAAAAATCACAAATAGCAATGCAACATTTTCAAAAATCGTGTGATGTGACTCCTGAAATGGCAAAATCTTTAATTGAAAATTTCAAATTGCATGGTATTAAATATGTTGTTGCTCCTTATGAAGCGGATTCTCAAATGGTTTACTTAGAAAAGATTGGTCATGTTGATGGCATAATCAGTGAAGATTCTGACTTATTAGTTTTTGGATGCCAAACTTTACTAACTAAATTGAATGATACCGGAGTTTGTATAGAAATAAAGAGAGAAGCCTTCAACAAAATTAAAAATCCTCCTGTCCATTCATTTTCTGATGATCAAATCATGATGATGGCTATTTTATCAGGTTGTGATTATTCTAAGGGTATCCCTGGAGTGGGGATTCAAAAAGCTATTTTAACGATCAAACGATTTCAAACTTTTAAAAGACTTATGTCGGGAATTAGGTTTGAAGGTAAACTAAAAGTTCCAAAAGACTTTGAAGAAGAATATAGAAAAGCAGTTGTTGCATTTAAATACCCGATAGTGTATAATCCTGATACACAACAGCCAACAAATTTAAATGAGATACCAAGTTGTGAAGATGATTTGAAAGATGAAGAATTTTTACGATCATGTATTGGTATTCGATGGGAAACAGACATTCATCAAAAGGTAGCTTCTGGTGAGCTAAATCCTTTTACTAAAGAGCCTTTGATTTCAAGAGAGATTCTGCTTAACCAATCAAGGGTGAGACCGGCATTGAGAACTTTCTCACAACCAGCTGCCCCCAGATCATTACCCAAGCTTAATCCTACTTTTAAAATAGAAAGAACTAGATCGTTAGCATCCACTCCGACATCTACTCTGATAATTCAACCATCTTTAACAGCTTTGAAACACAAAGAGTCAAATAATAGGATTTCTTATATACCAAGAAAAAGAGCATTACAAACAATAGATAGTTTTTTTAAAATATCCAGTAATAATACAAAGATTCCAACTCCAGTGATTAACAGAAAACTAAATTTCATTAGTTCAAATTCTTCTGTGGTTGATCCTATGATTAAAAAGAGAAAAATTTTATTTGGCTTGGATAATCCAGAAAATGTTCCAAATAATGATAGAGGGTTAGCTAAAAGTAAGTTTTTCAAATCAAGCTCTGCTTCAAACAACAGCGACAATAAAGAAAATATTGATCCAAATGGTATAGGTGATGTGATTATGGTAGAAGTTAAAGAAAAGAAACTTAATTGTGTAGCTCTAATAGAGCAACACCGCAATGATGATGCTAATCAAACCGAATGCGTTACATTTTCTTCTAGAACAGAAAGTATCGAAGAAAACTTCCCCAATCCTGATAGTTCTATAATTCAAGATGATGATGAATATGATGATGTCAAAAATCAAGATTACATTCTTAAAGATGATGATGATGATGATGATGATGATCTTCAAAAATCAAGAAAAGAAGTTCAGCAACAATTCATTAGTAATTTCAAAAAGAGATTTCAGTTTACATCGCAGTTAGACGAATCCGTTACCACCATTCCAACACCCCCAACTAGTTTCAAGAGTTCTACTGAGACTCGTAACCCATTGGAAGAAAAAACAATTAATTACAATATAGTAAAAGAAACACCAGTGAAACGTCACTTAGAAGTTGCTAGACTGAATAGGTATCATCGTAAAGTATCTACTCCTACTCAGAATCCTGATTCGTTGTCTACTAAAAGTCTGAAGTTGGAAAACTTCCGATATGCATAACTTTCTTTTGCTCCTAGCAAAGATCATTTCATAAAATTTCCTTACTTGTCTTTGGAAATTATTTCCTAATCTAAAAAGCTTTTTTGTTTGTTCAGAAAATCATATTCATTGTATTAATTACATATATATATATATTGCATTTGCATTGTCATTTTCATATCTGTTTATACTATTATTTAATTGAAAAAGGAAAAACTCCAAGAATCGTTTTGTAGCCGCACAGAAACGCGTTAAACGGTTTTTGATCTAAACTAAAATTTGCCTAGCTATAAGTCGATCATATATTTAAGTAAATACCTTATAGAGCATTTATAGTTTATACATAATCAATAAAATTAGATTATAATCACATAGGATATAGGACATATGAATGAATGATTGAGTTGAAAACAGAAGAAAAGCTAACCATACTATCATGCAAATTTCCGAAAATTGAACAAGCTTCTTTACTTGAACTGTTAATTGCTTGTAATGGTGATACACAAAAAACGGTAGACTTAATATCATTTCAATTTCCCATTGATAATCCTGAAGTTGTTTATTGTGATATTAATAAAGCTGGTTTAAATGAAGTCAATGATGGATATCTTGATGATAATGGTGCTGATGATACTGTTGATACATCTTTTTCCAACGATGCAAATGTAGTCAAGACCCAGTTGTCTAGAGAAAGAAAAATCAATTCTGGAAATACAATTATTAAGGAAGAAGAAGAAGAAGATGATGATGATGATGATGATGATGAAGAGCTTAATGTTGAGTTTGAAACTATTCCAATTACAGAAACTAAAGTTGAGCCTATAACATCATTAAAAAGGGAACTCTCACAATCACCTCCCATTTCTCCAAGTTTACAATCAAAAATAGCTAAGTCAACAACTTCACCTTTTTACAAACCCAAAGTGGGCTCTAAACCAAAATTACAACCCACACCCAGAACAATTACATTATATACAAAGGAAGAAATTGAAGCTTCAATACCACAGGCCCGAGTAATTCCTAATTTTTTACCATCTGATTTATCCAATACGGTATTGAAAGAGTTACTATCTAAAACATCCATTTTCAAGCATAATGAGTTTTATATAGCTGGTACAAAATGTAAATCTTCTCATAAGACTGCAATTTTTGTGGATGAATTGCATAAAGATAAGCAATATGACAATGAGTTTTATCAAACTGGTACCACCAAGCGACAGTTTAGTTATTCAACCAACTTGAAATTGATAAGATATATGATTGAGAATGAAGTTAATGGAATATTAGATGCAAACAGCCCAGCTAAATTTAAGTACCAAGTTCAAAAGAATTGGGAAGCAATGTTATGTGTAGCTAATTATTTTGAAGATAATAAGAAACACTTAGATTGGCATTCTGATAAATTAACTAATATTGGACCTTTACCTTTAATTTGTTCTTTAACATTAGGAGCCACTAGAATATTCCGATTAAAGAAAATATACAAATTAAGTAGTCTGAAAAAATCCAATGATAATACAATCTATAACATTCCATTATCGCATAATATGTTATTAATCATGTTACCTGGGTGTCAAGAAGAATATAAACATTGCGTACCAACTTTATCAAATTCACTATTTCAAGAAAATAAGATTTCTGGAGACAAAAGATTCAATTTAACGTTTCGAATGTTTCATCTTAAAATTACTTCAAATAATCCATCATGTCCAGTTTGTAAGAAATCAATGATATTAAGAAGAATGTATAAGAATTATAAAACTAGAGGATATTATTTTTGGATGTGTCAAAGCACATACTTAGGTATGGCATGTAAAGGATTTTATTATGGGAAATTTGATGAGATTAATAATCCAAAAGATAATCGAATATTTACGACTAAATTGAATGAAGCTACTATATGGATAAGCGATGATGATATTGAAGCGAAAGAGTATAAAGAGGATTCAAACAAGCAATTGTTTGATATAAAAATGGGTATTAGAGAAGAAATAACGGAATAACTTCAAAGAAAAGTATTTTTAGCCGCTTTGCCATCAGTATCAGTTTAAGGCGTAGAAGAAAAAAAAATGCCATCGCATCGAACTAAATAAATTATTCACATGCGTCATCGTTCCTGAGATGAAATTGATTTGAGCAACCAATTGATAAGAGCTAATCAGAACTAATTGGCGATTGAAGTTTATATATATAAATATATATATATATTATTTAATTACTATGAGATTGCGAGATCAGTTATTTAATGAAACCATAACTTATGCTAATTCCTGGGTTCCATTCAGTTATGAATTGGGAGATTTAACAGATTATTTGAAATTAACAACAGAATCACAATCAAATTCGTTAACAACACATGGCAACTTGACTCATGATGATAAGCCAAATGAAAAGAAGTTAAGCAAAGGAAGTGTTTCATCGAAAGTTATAAGAAATAGATTGAATGGGCTAGCAGATAATAATACATCGATGGAACCAGAAGACTTCAAAATTGAAATGGGTATTCCAAATAATAAGGAAATTGAAGAAAATTTAATTGATTTAGAAGAATTGAAAACTTCATTAAGGTTATTGAATCTGTCAATTAATAGAAATGATGAATTAACTAATAAAAGGCAATTCTTAGCAAGATCAATCAATCATTTAATCAACTCTGTTAATATTAGTGATAAGTTATTAGTTAAGATGATATTTGAAAATTTGGACGAGTCTTTTAAATATGAGATACTGAGATTGTATTTAAATGATAGTGATCTAGTTCGAGACTTTAAATTGATTGAAGAAGAAAAGACATTGGATAGTGTTAACAATGATGAAACTCTTGTTAATGACTATGACTATGACGACGACCATGATAATGATCATAGTTTCAATGTACAACATCTCTTTTTGCCATCTTCTTCTTTCTCTTCAATTGAACCGAATAATTTGGACATGTTAATATTCAGACTGATGAATTTATGGTGGATTTCAATGAGATTATTATATCAAATGTTTATTAATCCTATAGTCAACCTTATTTTAACAAAAGTGACTCAAATCAATGGTAAATATCATATTTTAGAGAAATTTCTTAGAATTTGTGTGGATATTTTACTAAGTGTTTTAGGTCACTTGATAAGTTTCCTAAATTCAGCTTCAACCCACAATACCTATGATAAGAGAAAGGCAAGTACTGGATTAGGACATCAGAGTAAGAATAGTTCACAAAATAAGAATAAGAACAAGAATGAAATTGGAACTGAAAATGGGAATGGGAATTGGAATGTGAAAAATGGTCAAGGAAATAATAGTTTCAATTTTGGAACTAGTGAGCTCAGTTCAATGATTTTAAGAAGACTTTTGAACAACAGTGGTGATCCTTCATATTAGTTGTCCCTCTAATAATGGGAACACTAAAATAAATGGTGTATTTTGAATGATATTTTTTGAAATGCGTGTTTTTCGTTGGGTTTGATTACTATATTATTTTCATATGTATGTTACATATAGGTTTACAATAAATAAATAAAATTTAAAGGAATAGGTTTTAAAAACGTCGATCGACGTATTCTCGTCGCGAGAGAATGTGTGGGGAAAAAGACTATTATAGAACAAATGGAGGGATAAAAGTTGAGAAATATGGGTCAACCCTTTTCTAAAATAGCATTCATTCATTCTTTATTTGGTACATATGAAATTAGGGCATTTGAATTTGTAGATAAAGGAAAACTAGAGGCTTTTTTTCAAAAAAAGGAGTATGATTAATCAAGAATCGATAATTAGTAAAAAATGCTTTTATCTATTTAGAGAGAGGAGAGGTACGTTTCCCATTTACCGTGTTGTGTTTTTTGTTTGGTGGAAAAAACTTGCCGAGTTTGACAGCGCGTTGGCACGCGGTCTTATCAGGGAAAAGCATAATAGTAGAGGAATACCGTGTTTTACTCCGACTGTTTGGCTATCCTAATATTTAATATATTAATATTTTGATATTGGCATATGTCTTTAAATGTTATAGAAGTTATAAAGTTTTCAATAGTTTTACTGGGCTAATTAGACCGTAGGCCGTAAGTCTGAGACGGAATTGAACAGCACGAGGGGACACCAGGGCAGACAGAGCAAGCAAGAAAGGGCTTACGTCATCTTGCTCCTTGTTCCTCGCGGTCGAGTAACGTGCCTTTGTCCGTGTACGGGTTTATCGAATTATCCGATATTTGTGTTTCAAACTAAATTAAAACTAACACCATATTTATTTGATCCAGGAGAAAAAGGGCAACACTCCTCTTAGTTTTTGGCTCTTCTTTTCTTTTGATCATCTGTCATCAGTTATTCAGCTAACATATACTGTCTCCCAGTCACTCTTTTAATATCAGGATCCAGTATTTCCCAGTGGCCTTGACTTGACCCAGACCTTGTTCAAGATCTCCAATACAGTTCAATACGCCCTAGACTATGTCCCCTAATCCACAGTTTATTCAACCATCACCAGCAACAAGCTCTACAAATACAAGTCCCTACACTCCTTCTAATAATCTAAAGATGTCTGTGAGACATACTTCTCACAATGACGCCGACCTCTCAGATATATCAAATTTCACTCCCCCTGCTTCAACTAAAAGATCTCAATCTCAATCTCAATCTGAAACTGAAGCTCAATCTAACCATCCTCTTCTAGACCTGTCTCATGACTTATTAAACTATTCCTCTTCAACCTCAACTTTAACAGCTTCAAATTCTAATAATACTACCCAAGGATTTGTTGCTACACGCTCTGCTAGCATGATGAACTTAGGTTCCAATATGGATTATGATTCTGTTGATGATGATCCAAGACGTTGGGTTGAATCCATTTTGAAAGAATCTCTGCTTGATGACGATGATGATGATGATAATACAGACTCTGATAACACAGATTTTAAAGAAGGCATTATTTCTGAAGAACTACTCAAGTTTGATTTCAATTCTCCAAACACAATTGACTCTCGTGCAACTCCTCAGTCAACAACTACAACCGATATTCCATCAACTGTTAACAGTAACAAAGCATCTGCCTTAAATGCTCCTTCGATTAGCTCTCCTTTATCGAATGAATTACCCCTAAGATTCTCTAAACCAGAAGGTGAAAAAATTGGAAATCCCGCAACAGATACAACTGAAGGTAAGATTAAAGCTTATAATTTATTAAGATCTGGATTAATTCATTATAATCAATTATTAAAATATGCTCATGCTGAGGATACAATCTGTACAAGAGCTGATTTTCTTATCAAATATGTTCAAGATAAATCTGGTTTCAAACTGAGACCAAAATCTCTTATTGAATATTTTGGTCAAGTGAGGCATGAAGAAAAATATATTGCTTTATGTAAAGAAGTTGGTGATACTCAACTTGTAACTGATGTTAAAAATTTGTTGCATGAATCTGAAAGAAGAAGAAAATGCTACAATAAAAGAAAATCAACTAAAGCAGAGAGAGATAGAAAATCAGGTCTTATCCCATCTTCAAACAATCAACAAACTCAGCATTTACCAATGACTCCAACCCATCTCTCCTTACAACAAAACTCTCCAAGCACTGTTGTCTCGATGCAAAATCTACAGCAAACCCCTACTATACCTAAAACAAGTGTTCGTGATTTATTATTGGATTTGATCAAGATTGGATATGTTTCACATGATTTGCATGATGATGTTCCTCCTCCTTTTCATGGATTAGCAGAATTGAATTCAACTATACGAGTGTTTGAGGATGAAAAATACATTCATGAATTACATAATAAGAATTCGAATTTAAAGCATTGTATTGAAGATTTATTCACAAAGAATATTATTGTGAATCATTCATTAATGTATACAAGGGTTCCCTTAACTCCGAATCAAAATATGTCTGTTGATTTAACCACTGATAGAATGATTTCCTATGTTGTCTGTTTATTAGATATGACTCCATTTTTATCTCTCAACGATGTTATTTCGGATGATAATTTTTCTAGATTAATTCAATTAAAATCGATTACGAAATTATACATTGGTCAGAATTTAATTTATAAAAAGATTGAACCAACAACAGGTTATGTTATTCCAGGTTCACTGAAAGCAAAAATAAATATTCCCCTACAAACCAAATATTGGGCTGGTGCAATTAATGACTATGCAAATGGTGCTATTGATGATGCAGATTTCAATGAAGTTAGAATGGTTCATACTTTGATTCCCGATGATGACATGGTAAAATTAAGAATTGAAAAGGATCAACCGATTGCTTCTTTCATTTGGGAATTTTTTGTTAATTCAATTCCCGGTTATGTTCCACATTCCGTTTTAGTTTGGAAAGATGTTCCATGTATTAATGAAAAGAGAAATAATGGAATGATAATGCAACCTCCTCCATTTAAGATTCTTCCAAGCAACAAGTTACAAAGAACGTCATCATTAAATATGAGACAATCATTCAAATTGGGTAGAGGTCATAAGAGAACGAGATCTAGATCATTGAATGAATTAGATAAAATTCAACATGTACCAAGGCCTTCTCCGTTGTATCAACAATTACAAGCTAATAGATCGGTTGATGCTTTTGAAACTGTTGGTGGAGCTTCGAGTCTCAATAGCCCGATTTCTCCATTTGACCCACGTTTTATTTCTCCTGATTCTATAACTTCTGCTCCTCCTTCTCAGTTATCTTTTAATTTGGCAGGGACTCCTGATTCAAATCATACATCTTTTTCTTATAATGATAGGGCATCATTAGAGGCTGAAAAAACCAGAATCAGGGAACAACAAAAATATCAACAACAACTATTCTACAAGCTCAAAGAATCAGCTGATCAAAATGGTGGCCGTGTTCCAATGTCTACTCCAAATACTCCAGTATTGATGCAATCCGCTTCTCCGCATCCCCAACATCAACAACATCAACAACATCATCAACAACAACAACAACAACAACAACAACAATTCAATCAACAACTTCAACAACAACAACTCAATCAACAGCAGCAAATGTATGGACAATTTCAACTTCAGCAACCACCACCCCCACAACAGCAGCAACAACAACTTCATCCCCATACAATGTCATTATCAGCAACATCAGCTATTACTCCACAATTACAACAACTACAATTTATAAATGATACGGTTAATAATTCATCATCATCTGATTTATCACAACTACAACCACCTCCAAGAATGGCTTCTTCAAATCATGATATCATTGGTGCTAGTAATGGTGATCATGGTTCTCCTACATCGACAATTTCTGTAATGTCAAGTGATTCAGTTGATGAATCAATGAATAATAATCGGGGTTTGTTGTATTCAAATGAAAGTTTAATCACATCAAACTCAAATGTCAGTTTAGCCAGAGGTGTTGGAAATACGTCATTAAACAGTAACGGAACTCCTTCTACCAGTATTGTTGTTAATAATAATAATACTAATAATAACAACAATAAAAGCAATAACATCAAGAACAATAATAAATCTGGTAGTAGCCCTCTTGGTTCAAAAGCCCCTAATAATGGAAACACTGGTGATGATGTTCGTTTTTTCTTCTATAGACCTCCTGCACCCCATTCCTAGACTTTATTGATTGACTCAAGTTCATGTTATGTTTCTAGTAGTAGTTGTATGTTGTGGTTTTTATTTTTAGATACGTTTTATTATTCTTCGTGTATTATCATTGCTTTCTATGTTTCATCGCATGATAGCATTATCATTCTTTTTGGGTCACCTATCATTATTATTATTTGTTCTATCATTCATCAAAACATTCCATATTATCCTTTTTTATTTCATCGGTAAAATTGCTTTTCAATGTCTTTTATTCATTCCTATTCTGTTACTATTAATTCTCTCGAGTCATCTCATGCATTTTTTTTCCACTTCTATTTTTTCATAAATATGAAACTTTATATTTGTCATTTTCCTACTCTTAAGCTCCTATAACTATTACAGTCACTCATTATTATCATTCTTCAATTATAAAACGAATTTTTTCGAATTTTTTATCGAAACGATTATACATATTTGTATGTATATCCAAAAAAATCATTCTCCTAGATTGGGTTATTATGATATACAGGACCCACCTATAAATTGGACTTTTTTATTTTATTCTGAAGACTCCCCTTTCAGATTTTCATATCCCTTATTCTATCAAATTTTTCATCTGTTAGTTATATAGTTGCTTACTGGTACGGTATTGCCTCATTATCATACTTATATTTTATTACTGTTTACTCACCCATATATTTCCATAAGTATGTCAGTACTTTGACTATTTTATCATTATCACCTTTTCTGCAAAACCATTGGTTATGTACTCACTTTTTATATTCACTGTTTCTTTGCTGAATTATTTTTCTTTTTCTTGTTTTCTCTTTTGTGATTCGGCTGTGTTATTATCAAGGTTTATTGTCATTATCATCTTTATTATCAAAAAATTTTGCTTTTTTTTTAGTTAGCCTATTGATTCTCTTTTTATTTTACTGCTCCTCCTCCTCCTCCTCCTCCTCCTCCTCCATTTTCTTTTCCTTTTATTGAGTTGTATTTTTATAATGGTTTAGTTTTTTTTTTATGTTTTTAGTTTAGATAAATTTTAAGTTTATCTATCATTTTGTTTTAAAAATTTAAAATCATTTTTTATATGATGTTATTCCGCATTTGTTTACTTGTTTCAATTTCCATTTTTCATTACTTATGTTTTATCTGCGTTTTCCTGTTACAATTTCTATATGCCCAAATTGTTTTTTTCTCTTATTTTTTCTTATAATTATATCTCTAAGACTTTTTTACTAATACTAATACTCATCTATCGACTTAATGTATCTGTTTTTGTTTGTAATAAATAAACATCGTCCTCCTTTTCTTCGAAAATCATTTAAATTACTGATAGTAATGTTCTAAAATACATACAAAAAACGATCAGATTAAGAGAAAAAAGGTAACCTTCAATTTCAAGTCAATTGTAATACTAACTAGGTTAAAGTAATTTGTTTTGAATAGTATTATTAATAAAATCAAACATAAAAAAATACAAAAAGTAAATGCGGCTTCTGAGGATTGAACTCAGGACCTTCAGATCTTCAGTCTGACGCTCTCCCGACTGAGCTAAACCCGCGTTTGCAAAAGGAAAAAGTGCTATCTTGAATATTTTATTGTTTGTCAGTCTTGAGCAGCTAGGTCGATTGATGCGGCGATATGAAATTTTATTGAATTTTTTTAATCTTATGAAAAAAAAATTTCTTTTAATAATAAGAATTGAAATAGATGATGATATAGATGATATAGACTTTGAAAAATTTAATGAATTAAAGAAGTTATTGTTGTTTTGTTTTATTTTGTTTTGTTTTGTTTTGTTTTGGTTTGGTTTTGAGTAATTAATAAGTGATTATTTTATTTAATTTTATTTATTTTTCTTCGATAAACTAATAAATTAAATATTAACAAAGTGGTTTATGAGTAGGTTTAGACAGACGACTGAAACCAATTATTGGATAATTATTAATAGATCTTTCAATAATCGTACACCAAACATCCTTTGTGTCATATACAGAAAACTTACGTCTAGATCCAAAAGTGGTTGATTCGTTAACAAAATTCTTTAACAAAATTCGGATTTTATAACGAGATTTTATAACGAATACCACAAGTGTAATCCAAGTGATTGATTTTCTGACTTTGGTTATCAAGTTGTGTTACATCCAGCCGAAGATACAGTTTAAAACATTCAGACTTTTCCAGTTCCCCAGTTAAAGAAGGACCTACAAGCATTTTTAGGCCACCTAGGCTATAGTTGTGAGTTCCTGGTCGGTTATTGAAAAAAATCCCCGTTTTTTTTGGACCGAAGTGTGTCCGAGAAGTTTTGAGAAATTAAGGCCAATTGAAGCTAATGCTTTTCAGATTGCTATTGGAGGTGTTATGTAGTAGATGTTTTTTTTTTAATTATAGTAATTTAAAAATAATGAAATTAATGAAACCACTTTTAGGAAAATACTTTTAGTTTCAGAAGTGTATTAATCAAAAAGGGTCTAACAGGTTTAGTAAGTCGATCGACGCGCCTACTATATATCCATTCTACAGTCAAAATTTTATCATGGTATTTACAAATCAAATGAAAATGAATCATCATGCGGAAACAACAATGGATTCTTTAAATTAAATAAATATCTAATTTTCTGTTGTTGCCGCTGCCGGAGCAAGTGGCTAAATTGGGCTTTTTGGCCTTCCTATTGTTCAATGGGCTATTTTTCACAAGAAACCAAAAGTGCCATTGATAATAGTGAGGCATGATAGGGGAGGGCTCTTATCCTTATCTGAGAGTAAATTAGAGATCAGCATATGGTTTTTTTTATGTATTTGAATGATGTGAATATATTTGAATGAATATACTTATATTGAATGGGGAATTCCGATTGCTAGAGAACACCACCAATTTGAGTGAATTGTGGTTTTAGAAAAAGGCTAAAGGCTAAAAAACAAGGAATTAAATTGGCCGCTTCTTTCCCGGGAAGAGCTTTCGAAGGCCACTGGGCACCAGCCACGCTTCCCTCGCCTAACAGGCTATATCCGTGGTGGCGCGAGAGAAATTGGGGGACGCCTTCTGTACCGCCACAGTGGAAATGCCTTTTCTAACCGACGGCCAGGCCGAGTGGCTTTCTAAGAGATCGACTAGTCTTTTCAATTACTGGCTACTTATCAATTAACAATTGTATATATATAAATACTGATATATATTATGAATGGAAATGTAAGTGTATCCACTACTGTACTTTTATGCTTCACTTTTTGGTCTTTGTATTACCAGATATCAAGCTATCCAGCTATCCAGCTATGCCCTCTCTTCTAGGGGCTTCACTATCAAGTTACATTCTACACTTTGTAGCTTTCTTTAAACGTCTACTCCATTCTAACCCTTACAATATCAAACATTCTTCTCAATCATGCACTTGGAATGATAATGAACGAGAGCATAAACATAAACGCAATCATAAACACAAGCATAAACATAGAGATAGAAAACATAACAATGAATTCCCAATACATTTGAAACATGAACTACTACCAAATTCAAATTTAAATTTACATTCAAATTTAACCCTTTCAAAAAATCAATCTCATGAATCTGAATTAATTGAACAAGACTCTTCAAGAAATTCATTAGATTCAATATTCTCAAAAAGTTCAAAAAATTCAAAAAATTCAAGATTTTCAAAATTTTCAAAACCTTCAACAATTTCAACTTTAAGTAGTATTCAAGAAAATGACTTGAAAAACACAAAACATTATGAATTTAGTACAAATAGAAATGAAAACAAAAACAATACAAATACTGATTTTGAATTTGAATTATTTCCTGAAATAAAGTATAATCAATTTAATCCTAAGAGTTCTGAATATATTCCATTATCAATTTATTCGAAATGTGATGGTTCAATGCATGATTCATCAAATATTTCTTCACCTATAATTATGCATCAACTGAACTATTAAAATATCTCATTGATCTGGATTGGTCTCACGATTTTTATATTTTTTAAGGTATTTTTTCAGCTTCAGTTTTGGCTTTGGTTTTGGTTTTGGTTTTCTAGCTTTCTCAACTTTTTAGTTCTATATATTTGCTACACAATAATTTTATTTTATTTTTTCCTTTTCCTTTTTTTTGCATATATTCATATACCCTTAATCATCATAATAATTCTCATTTAGTGGTATTGATTGACCTTTACTGATAAGTACAAGTTTTTCGCATTAATTTACCAAATGAACTATCATTACGATTAATTTAATTATCTGCCATAGGTAGAGTAGTAATTATCTAGTTTTAATCTTGTTTTATTGTTTTAACGTTGTTTCAAGACGTATTATTTCCTTATCTTGTTGATTGATGATGGTTTACATTTTATAAAGTATGTAATATATAATAGTTTATTGTTATTCATTCAAATCGAGTTTATAAACGTGATGCAAAAGAGTTTTATATTTATTTAATGACTATAAAATGCAAAAATGAGTAAAATTAGCAAAAAATGTTTCATTAACTAGACAGAAATATTATATTGTAAGAATGCGAAAATCGTCAAAATTGTCACGACTGTCTAATAGATTGATTGATTGATCTTTAAGTATAGTTGACTTCAATTAACCTAGAAAAACCAATGGATTCTGGACCCATTACATAGTAATAACGACCATGAATATTTATAATTTGAGGATTTATAATACCTGAATTAACAATAACAGGTTTCATTATTATTTGTGTTCCATGGAAACTAACAGTGTAGAATACTCCCATTTTGTATTATAATGATGTTTATTATGGACTCCATATAAGGGGAAACAAAAGATCCTTAATAGAAAGGGAAATACTGTTACTTTTATACTTCATCTCAAGATTTTATTTCAAAATGAAAGAATGACTGATAATATAGTTTGAGCTACTTATCAGTTAGGGGAGCAAGAATCTCAAAAAGATATATTTCAAATACTTGTGAATCAATATAGTTTTATACTAGTTTTATACTAGTTTAGTTTTGATTTTCGTTTTTTTTTTCATTTATAAGTTTTAAGTAATTTAAGGTTGATTAACCCAAATGATTTTTAAATAGTTTAGAAAGAGAAATATTACTGGTTTCATCCAATTCAACTTTATCAAATATAATTTTAGTTTATCTTTCATCTAAAATAAGCATTTGATAATCCCAATAATCTGGTAAATAACATAAATTTTTCCAATTTATGAAATAAACATTCAAATCACTCTTCACCAAAATATTTTCAGTATTTAAATTACCATGACTTGGAACAAATTTAGAATTTTTCGGTAACGCTAAATAAAGTTGTTTGAAAGCAGATTTATTTTCAACTAGAGATGAATTCAAAGCAGATTCACTTTCAATATTCAATTCCCCAAACAATGAATTTGATAATGTTTTATATGGTAATTTAATATCAAGTTTTCTTAATTTGTTTATTTCTAAAAGTATATTATTAACTACAATAGTTAATTCAGATTTACTCATATTAGAATGCTTTAAAATTGAACCTTCAATTTTTTCTAATTCCATATATAATTGACCATTTTCTTTCAAAACTTTAAGAATTTTAGGACAATTCAATCCATTATTTTGAATTATTGAAGTATTATAAATCTCACGATCTGTAGTTTTCTTGATGACAGAATTTCTTTTAATGATAACATTTCCAAATGTCAATTCGTACATTATAAAATGTCAATCTGTGTATGATTTGACGCAGTTAATGAGTGAATAAGTAAATGACATAGTAGATAAATGAATTTGAATGTTGATTATTTGAATCTATCACTATTTTGATACTTCTAATTAAATTTATAAAACAAATATACTATGGATTGTCTCATATCCAAAACATTATCAATCAACAAATTAAGCAGATTTCAAAACAGTCAGTTTTACTAACCAAACAAGAGCTAGTTCATTTACATAACATGACATAACATAACATAGCATATCGTACTAAAATATAACACAACACAATATAACACAATATAATATAACACAACATACTATGATATATCATTTAATAGGGTATAATAATAGTAAATAGAGGCATAACCGCCACGCACTTCAGACAGCACACAAATCTAGCCCACGCCACTTATGCTCAAAATTTTTCAGATTTCCTCAAATAAACTCATTATTTCCTTCAAACTTATCGATTTATCAAGAAATATCAAAAATTATCAATATATTCCCAATACAGTCATGGCTTCATCCGTCTCTAAAGGAATATGGTCTAACTTTGCCAAAAGATCTCAATCATTAGCGGTTAAAAATGAAAATCTTAGAACAGCTTTATTATCACCAAATTTACCATTTGGTCCAGCCTCATTAAAGAAAAGATCAAGTAAATCTAAATATTCATCACCATTTGGATTAGAAGATATTTATCCTTTAGCATATAAATATTTAGAAACTAAAAGTGAAAATATATATAAAGAAATTGAATCAATTGATAAAAAACTTGAATCAAGTTTAGACAAAACAGAATTGATTAAAGAAAAAAATAATCTATTAATTGAAGCTGAAAAAAATAATCCAGAAGTTATATATAATTCTAATTATTTAACTAATTCTATAGATAGATCACAACCAGTTTATAGACATTTTTTAGAAGAAAAATGGAAATCATATTCTAGAATGTTAATTATGCAAAGATTAGAAACTTTATCAATTATACCTGATTCATTACCAACTCTAAATCCACAAGTTGAAGTTAAATTAAAATTCCCACATAATAATATTGAAACGTTTATTGAACCAGGTACAATCTTATCATCAAATGTTACACAGAAACCCCCTTCATTAGAAGTTATTGAATTTAAAGAATCAATTGATGATTTATATACTATTTTAATTATTGATTTAGATCAACCAGATTTAAAAAATGATTCTTTCAAAACAACATTACAATGGGGGCTTCAAAATGTTAAATTATCAAATAAAGATTCTATAATTGATGCTAAAAAATTAATTGAGAATCCAGAATATGAATTTATTGATTATTTACCACCAGTTCCAGAAAAAAACACTGGTAAACATAGATTATCTGTGTGGGTTTTCAGACAAGATAAAACCATTGATGTTGGTATTACAGAAAGAGACGATTTTGATATTAGATCATTTGTTGAACAAAATGATTTAACTCCAATTGGTGCTCATGTTTGGAGATCTGTTTGGGATAGAAATACTGAAAATGTTAGAAGTTTGTATGGATTACCTAAAGGTAGAATATTCTCTAGATTTAGATCTGGTGAATAGAGTTTTCACTTTAAACCATATCAAGTATTTTTCAATACTTTTACTTGATATATATATATAGTTGTATATAGTTTTTTCGAATGTAATGATATTTGTCATAATTGTCATATATAAGGATTTTATTTATTTATTTGGTAAAAATTGCTGCGCGAGAAGTTTAAAGAATTTTCAAAACAAATATAGAAAGTTAATGACAATGGGTTATGGATTATACAAAATAGAGATATTGATATTGGTTATTCCTTTTCTTCCTTTTAATAGGCTTAATAAAATAATAAAACTTTTAATCAAAGAATTATACATATTCATTATTGATAAATTCATTAAGTTAAGAAGAGATTCATGACGACTATAACTAATAACATCAAAAACCAATAATTTTAAATTCAATATAATCATATTAAAATGAGTTTAGATTTCAATTTAAGAAGAAAACAATTATTCGAATTAAATGAACAAGCTTGGTTAGGTACTTATAAATTCCCAACTAAAAAACTTGATACAAGTTTAAAAAAAAATACAGCATATATTAAAAAAATTAGAACTACAATATCAATTGATTCATCAAAATCACTAATTGAAAGTTTATCAACAACTTCATTAGAAAAATATTTAAACGAATTATTGTCAGCTACTTTTGAAGGATTATCAAAAATTACAAAAAATCAAGATTTATCAGCTGCAGTTGAAGTTGTTTCTGCTTTGCATCAAAGATTTAATGAACAATTTACACCTTTTCTACAATTAAGTTTTGTTTGGGCTTTTATTCATCCAAGTCAAGATAATTCAGAACTTCCTGAAAAAGAAGAAAAAGAAAGAGTCATCAGAGAAAGGAATTTAGTTAAGTTGTTTATGGAATTTCATTTAGCTGGTTTATTTAGATCAATTTTTGATATGCCAAAATCTGAATTACCTCCTTATCTATTAGAAAAAATGAATAAAGGAATTGTTGAACCAATTGTTATATCCGTTTTAAAACAAGTTTTAAGATTCAAATTTGGTCAAGGTGTTTCTTTACCTGTTGCATCAAGTTTTTTAAAAAGATTTTCAGGTCTAATTATTTTCACCGATGATAAGGATAATCAAGAAGGAGAAGGAGGAGGAAGTACATTAGATGAAAATATTAAAAAAAATATTGAAGATTTATTCATTCAACAATCAACAACAGCAGTTCGTGTTACTGAAGATTATTTTAAAAGAATTAATAAACAAAAGGATAGACAAAATCAAGTTTCAATTAAAACAGGAAACTTAGTTGAAGATATTGAAGATCGAATTGATAAATTACAAATTTTATTTGAAAAATTTAAAAATTATTGTGATTATACTTGCCAACTTTTAAATATCGAAAAACCAAAGTTAGAAGCTGAACAAAATGAAGATCAACAAGTTAAAGTTTCTTTAGTTACTAATACACAATCTTTAGCTGATTTACTTTGGGATAATGAAGATATTAGAAAATTTTATATGGATGTTCCAAAACTTGATAGTATTTTATCTTCAGATACTTTAATTAATGATAATAACGATAATGGTAATAATGATGATAATGATAATGATAAAAGATCCTCTGAAATGAAAAGTACTTCAAATAATAATGAAGAAGATATTGGCTCTAAGATGACGGAATTATTAGTTCGATTAGATCAAGCTACAAATGGTAAAGAAGTTGATGAAGTTGTTACTGCATATTGGCTATCTGGATTAAATAATAAAGCTTCAAGAAGTAGAATTTATAGACATTTTATTGAAGCTAAAGAAACAACAAAATTAAAAAATTTTGCAAGATTTTTTGCAATTAATGAATCAACTGATTTTGATTCTTATAAAGATGAATTAATTAATCATTTAGATAAAAGATTTAGATTTCAAATTCATACTGATAGATTAGATTTTGTTAATATTGTATTTTTTTGTGAATTGGTTAAATTTAAATTAGTTCCAATTTATGTTTTATTTCATAAAATTAGAACTTTAATTATGAATATTACAACACCAAATAATATTGATATTTTAAGTTTAATTTTTGAAGAATGTGGGAAATTATTAATTAATGATCCTGAATATAGTGAGAATACCAAGTTAATGGTTGAATTATTGAAAGAGAAAAGAAATGAAAAAAATATAACAAGAGAAGATAGACATGCTGTTAATCTTTTTTTAGCAACTTTGAATCCACCTTCAATTAAAAAGTTAAATTCAAATTATAGAGAATTAACAGTTGAAGAAAAATTCATGGACCATTTAATTAGCACAGAATTGAATTCATCAAATTGGAAAGAAATTGCAATGTTATTTAAAGAAATGGATTGGTCAAATTTATTAATTGTTGAAAGAATCAAAAAAATTTTTGTTGAACCCGATCAAATTAGATTTGATAATGTTTCAAATTTAGCATTTATGTTTCATCATCTATTTAGTTCAACTTATAGAAAAATTAAAATTGAAATTGTTGATGAATTAATTGAAAGAGTTATAATTGGTTTAGAAGATAATAATTATAAATATAATAGAATTAGATTAACACAAATTAAATATTTAGCAGAATTAATCAATCTTAAGATTATTAAAAGTGACGTTACAATCAATTTATTATACAAAATTGTTTGTTTTGGTCATATAAATAACAATCCATCAATTAATGAAGAATATTGTGAATTAGATCCAACTAATAATCATTTTAGAATTCAATTAGTTTGTGATTTTATAATGACTATAGATACAAAAATTTTAACCAAAAAAGTTTCAAATCAATTGAATGTATTTTACAAGTTTTTTGATTATTATGTTTACACTAAAGATCAACCATTACCTTTTGAAACAAATTATAAAATTCATAATATGTATTTGAAAGTTGATGAATCACATGAGAGACCAGTTAGTTATAAAGATGCAGTTAATAAATTACAAGAAGCATTAAGTAAGCAAGGATTTGAAGCTTCACAAAAGGTGAAAGGCGAAGGAGAAGGAGAAAGAGAAG
The DNA here is from genome assembly GCA_003706315.3 of Ambrosiozyma oregonensis (nom. inval.). Lineage (NCBI taxonomy): Eukaryota > Fungi > Ascomycota > Pichiomycetes > Pichiales > Pichiaceae > Ambrosiozyma > Ambrosiozyma oregonensis (nom. inval.). Next base: position 130,925 of record PPKY03000012.1, read on the forward strand.
GAGAAGGAGAAGGAGAAGGAGAAGGAGAAGGAGAAGGAGAAGGAGAAGGAGAAGGAGAAGGAGAAGGAGAAGGAGATGAAGACGATGAAGATGAGGAAGAAGAAGAGGAAGAGGATGAGGATGATGAAGTTGAAGTTGATGATGATCTACTTGAAAAAGAAATTGAGGCTGAAAGAGAGGATTCTTCTTTATCAGAAAATGAAAGCGAAGATGAAGATAGTGAAGGTAGTGAAGATGAAGATGAAAGTGATGATAATGATAATGATAATGATAATGATAGTGATTTTGAAGATGAAGGTGATGAAGAGTCTGAAAAATTGAGATTAGATAAGAACGATGAGCTGTTTGAAAAAGAAGTTGCAGAAAGATTCAGTCAAGCTTTAGAAGCTGAATTTAGTAAGCTGACCAAAGTGAGTATTCAATATAATGTGAATTCTAATTCTCAAAAGAATGTTAGATTAGACAATCCAACATTAATTTTATCTAAATTACAAGCTGGAAATGATAACGATCAAGGTTTATCAATAGAAAATCAACAAGAATTAGAAACACAATCACAACAATTACAACAACAACAAAACACATCAATAATTCAGCAAAGAAATGAAATCATTCGTTCAACATCCAATATAGGTTCTTCCGATAAACCTAAAGCTAAACCTAAATTTACATTTTTAAGTAGAGATGGTAGAAAAACAAACACCAGAGAATTAAACTTACCAGAGAATGCTAAATTTACAAGTAATTTTGTGAAAGAAGCTGAAAGACAAAAGAAAGAGAAGGCTACAATTAAATCTTTAGTGTTAAATTCTGTTGAAAAACAAAGTCTTTTAACATCCAAAGAGAAAGAGAGAAAAAAATTAGCTGCTATTTCTAACATCAACAATGAATCTTCAATAGTTGAAGAGGAAGAGGATATTGGCAAGACATTGAACATGTCAGCAGGGCCATTTCAGCGTTATCGTTCTCGACAGTAGTAAATAGTATGAAACAGTATATTTATCTATTTAGAAGTATATCTATCTATAATAGTTTATAATGATATATAATATAATGATGTATCCCGTGTACGGGTGTGCCACTTTTTAAAACAGTTTTTCATTGGCTGAGAAAAAGCGACTTTGCTTTGGACAAATTCACCAATTTACCATTAAAAAACCATACTTTTCTTTATAAGTGGTATCATACTATTCCATCCCATTCCATCAACAATGTCTACCTTAAACGTATGTTTTAATTATCAATCAATATTTAATTATCAATTATCAATTAGAAGAAACTCATAATCATCAATTACATACTTAGATTTGCTTATTTCATCTAAATCTCTCCACTTTTCAATAATACTTATTACTAACATTTTGATTTCTTTTTCCAATTTTAGGTTTTAAGATATTCTGCTTTAGTTTTCGGTGTTGCTTACGGTTTCACACATACTCAAACTTTAAAAGCTGAAGGTGCTAAGAAACAAGAACAATTTGAATACAATGAAAAAGTGAAGTTAATTAACGCTGCTAAAGCTGAATACAAGAAATTGAATCCACCAAAAGTTGCTGAAACCTCCACTGAATCTGCAAACTTAGATGACCCAGAATTTGATTTTGGTAAATTCATTTTAGGTTCAATTGAAAAATTATAAGCAAATAAAAAATAAAAACTAATTTATAAGAAAGTACACCTAAAGCCTACCTAGAAGGCCCATTTTTAGATTATATTAATTGGTTAAGTGTCTTTTGTTTATGACTATCTTTTCTTTTTGTGTTTTTTATTCCATATATTATCCAAACTTGAATATACAAAAAAATTAGGAAAATTAATAGTAAATAGTAAATGGTAAATCATATGGAAATTAAATAAGCGAGAGAAAAACCCGAAAATAGAAAAGCGGAAATTCGGAAAATTTTCTTTTTTTCTCTACTTCCTACTATATTTTCCATTGAAAAAGTTGTAATTTACACTTAATTCTATTCATTTCATCCTTTGATATATTTAATTATAATTATTTAAATGTTGTTACTGTCTCGTATACTGAAAGTGTCTGCTAAACCAAACTCAAACTTCGGGTTGCTCTTCCCCTCTAATTCAACTATTTCTTTAATAACAAAGATAAACAACAACAACAATAACAACTTCAATAATTATCATTCAAATCATTATTCAATAATAAGAAATTTCTCATCTTGTCAAATATCACAAAATTATTCTGAAGAAGCTTTTAGAAAATTTAGATCATTTAGATCTGGAGATCATTTACATAAATCTTTCGATGATTCAATGTCTTATTCATTATCAGCTTCATTTTATCCTAAAGATAGATTAAAAAATAATAGCGATTTATATATTAAAGATGATGATGAGGAAGGAGAATTTATTAAAAATTATAAAAAAAATCTGAATCTTGCAAATGAATTTATTCAACCAAAATCAGTATTTGAATCACCAACAGGTGAAGATAATTATATAATGGCATATTCTGAAATTGGTTTAATTATTGGAGTATTTGATGGTGTTGGAGGTTGGGCCGAACGTGGGTTCGATTCAAGTGCAATTTCAAGAGAATTATCAAATAATATTACAAAATTATATTTAACAAATCCAAATTTACAAGCAAAAGAATTATTAATTCAATCTTTCAGACTTTTACAAGAAGAAGCAAAAGTGAAAGTTGGCTCAACAACTGCTTGTTTTGGTATCGTTGATGGTAAAACTGGTAAATTAGACGCTGTAAATTTAGGTGACTCTTGGTTTGGTGTTTTCAGAAAAGATCATGATCAATATAAATGTGTTTATCAATCTAAAGAGCAATGTTATTATTTTAATGCTCCATATCAACTATCAATTATACCTCAAGAATTTTTAGATAGTGCTGAAAAACGAGGCGCACAATATTTAAGAAATGAACCTGAAGAATCTGATCATTATACTTTTGATCTACAGTCACAAGATGTTGTTATATTTGCCAGTGATGGATTAACAGATAATGTAATGATTGAAGATATAGAATTATATTTGAATGGATCTATAATGGGTCCTATTCATGAAGATGAATTAGCTGAGATTGATAGAGATTTAGTTAGAAAAACTGTTCTTTTATCAATGGATCCAGGTTTCAATTCTGTATTTTCTCAAAAGATGGTGGAATTAACTGGTCAATATTACGTTGGTGGTAAAAAAGATGATATAACTTCAGTTATGTTATATGTTGATTAAATAACTTAAATAGCTTTTGCTTAATTGGTTTTGTTTTGTTGTTTTTTCTCATAAAATATATTTATTCTCATTATTCTCATTATTCTCATTACTGTTTTTTTTTATATTTAGTTCCTGTTTTTCTTTTTTTTTACTTTCTTTTGGCAGTTTATTTTAATACTTTAATTTGTTTGTGTTTCTATTTTGTTGCCTTTTTGGCCTTTTCGATATTTTTGATTCTTTTGCGCATAATTACTATTATATATATTACCACTACTAATACCATAACTTTTATTATCATTATCCATGTTTAACGATTATTTTCAAAACACTGTTCTTTTTTAAAAGTTTCTTCTTTGAAGACTAAAATTTATTATCTCTATATACCATTATAGCAATTACAATCTTTTCTTAATTAATCAATTGACTTAAAAAGCTTAAAGAACAGGAAAAACGTAAATAAACAAATAATTTGAAAAAGCAAGAAAAAAAGATTAAAACACACACTCATACTAAATAATATAATATATTTCTAGATTTAATTATTCGTTTTCTTTTGAATATTAAATATGTATTTTTTTTTTTAAGAAGAAAGAAAACGAATTAAATTGTCAATTTAATAATGATTAAAACAATAGGGATATATCCAGATATCACAGTAAGATAAGTAAAGTGTAAATAAAGAAAACAACAAAAAAACAAAAAAACAAAAAAGGGGGAACCTAAATTATGCAGAACGAAAGATAAGACAAAAAGCAAAAGAAAAACAGTGCAGAAGGAATATTCAAAATTTTTGATAATTTTTCAAGAAATGGGAAATTTCAAGAGCTGGATCTTGAATAGAAAGAACTGGATTTGAAACAGTTTTAAGGGGAATAGGAGCATTGCTAAATTGACTGGTACCATTGATTGGTGTTGATGGCAAACTTGAACCATTGAATAAGTATATAGCAGTTACAGCAAATGACTTTTCTTTAGATTTGTAAAATTTACAAATCAATGAATTAAGTAATTCTGTAGTTTCTAGATATAGATTAATTGATTTCTCTAACAATTCTGGTCTTTTTGTATCAGTTAAGTGGGTCTTGAATTGTTCATGTCTGGCTCTAGCATCATTTCTTGCTCTAAAGAAAGCACGAATTCTAACTTCCATTTGTTCTGCTTTGTTTTGTCTATTGTCTGTTATTGGACTTTGACCAAATTTTACTCTGTCTATACAAGCTTTTTCATATGCTTGTTCCGTTCTAGTTCTTTCTCGTTCAAGTACAATTAACTCTGCTTCTAAAGCTGATCCTTCATCAAATACTTTCTTTCTCTCCAAATTATAATGGTCTCCACCATTTCTTAATAATATTTTAATATCATCATATTCATTCCATAGAGTATCTAAAGTTTTTGCAATATGATCATCACCTCTAATTAATCCATTAAAATTATTAACAGTTGATCCACCACCACTATTTTTCAATAATCTTTCAAATTCAACTCCATGTTTTTTAATTGATTCTGACTGTTTTTTTATTTCTTTCATTTTAAATGCAATATATTTATAAAAAATATTTATGTTTACTAATGATTCATCAATTTTCCCAGAAGTTGCCTGTAGATAATTCCCTGAATCTAATAATGGTTTTATTTGAACATCGCCAACAATCATGGAAGCATCAAGTGATGACTGTGAACTTAATGACATATTAAATAACAATTGAATCAAAGTGCATATAAGATTATTAATTAAGTTGTTATGTAATTAAGTAAAGTAAGTATAAGCAGATTGTTATTTCCAATTGTATATGTATGTGTAATCTATGATTTATGAATTGAAAAATTCAATAACGCCCAATTTTTATATATCTTCTTAATGCTATGTACTCTCAATGAAATGAAGTGGCAACTATACCTGGCTGTAATTCTGGGCTTCCTCCTTTCTAGTTTAATCAATAGGACAAATACTAAATAGAAAGTTGGGCAGAGATTAGCGGCTCAACGGTGCCAACTACACGTCGGTAAAGGTCGATCGACCCATTATTTTTATTGTACGTCGACGCACGCCGATAGACCCCTAATTTACTTGCGGCGATTCGAAGCGGAAAAACCCCGAAGAAAAAATAGCAGGGTGTGCGAACGGACTTGGGTCTCCGCTGGGTCTCTTTTCAACTTGACTTTCTATCATGAATTTCTTTGGATAATCTCTAAAACTGATAGCTATCCACATAACAAACATTTACCAATTAGAATATGAAAACTCTAAAAAAATTCCTAAAAGATCAGACCCTGATCTTGGTCGGTTTCAAGGATATCTTTGTAGTCGGTTAATCGCGTTTAATCGTGACCATTGACTGATTTTTTTATCTTCTTTATCAGCATCAACTTCCGCACGCAACTAACTAATCAAAATAACTAATTTCTATAAAATGAAAAATGTTTCCTTTGGTTTCTTTCAGATAAATTAATTTATAATCTTTAAATCCATCCATTTAATATCATTTGCTCACTTGAATTCAACTTGAATTTTTCAATCTTTTATTTTCTTTACGTCGTTTAACTAAGCTCAAAGTCGTAATACTTTTGTTTTTTTGGTTCTGCTTTTTCAACAAAATTTGTTTTCATAGTTTACCTGACTTTTTTAAAAACTTCCAAATTTCCAAACTTCTAGGTTTTTGAAATATTGACAAGGGATCTTTTCAATCATGTCACTACCTTTGAAAGAAGTTATATATTCTTCGGTCAAACCTATTATTAGGATGTACATGATTATCCTTACTGGATTTTTCATGACTAGAACCGGTTTGATTTCAGCTCAAACTGCCAGATCTCTAAGTGATTTAGTACTAATTTTATTTATGCCTGCTTTGATTTTTGATAAAATTGTTAATTATATTGATATTGATGATATCAAAACCATTGGTGTTACTTGTTTTTCAGCAGTTATAATGTATGCAATCAATGCTTGTGTTGCTTGTATTATAACTTTCACAACACCTGTACCAAAATCTAAAAAGCAAAGATGGGTTGGTGGTGCTATTTTGGCGAGGCATCATGCAAAATGTTTCAGATTTACCAATTGCTTATATTCAAGCTACTTCCATGTTTACAGATGATCAAGCAAATAAAGGTACTGCTTATGTTATTATTTGGTTAGCCATGTACATTATTTTTCAATTTAACCTTGGATTGTTTCAATTAGTTGAAAAAGATTTCAATGATATCAAAGACTATGAAGAAGAAATTCATGAAAAAAAAGATGGAAAAGAAAATGAAAAAGATCCTTCAATTCAAAGTAGTGATAATGGTTTGACCACTAAAAGGTCAATTAGTGTAAATGATGTTGCTGAACAAAATAATGCTGAATCATCATCAGAACTCCCGATATCAACTATATCAACCGTTCGTAATGATCCAGAATATGATGATAATGATGATGATGATGGCCAAAGTTTATCAAGTGATATCTCTGAAGAATCTCGTACTTGCAATCCTCATCCTTTGGTTGCTACTTTGACTAATCATACCCATCTAACACATAGATCGCTTCATTCCCAACATCTGGCAATTGCTAAAATTCCTTCTGCTAGAAGTCCCATTGATTATACTACAGCATCCAATTCAAATGGGTCTTCTCGTAGAATGTCTATGGAAAGTCACACTAGCTCAACTAGAATCAGAAGAGATCTGTCTCATGTCTCAAGAATTCTATCTCGTGCCTCTGGTACCAGTGCTGCTGCTAGTGGTTATACTCCAACTTTGAATACACAACTTATAAGAGAATATTCAAGAATTGAGCCATATAATCAACATACAACAACCAGTGTTAACATTATAACTGAGACTAACTTATCTTCAAAAGATATCAAAGATTCAGGTAAACATATTTCATTTATTAATAAGTATCATTTAAATTTTTTAGTTTTCTTCCTAAAAAATTTCAAAAAACCAAATTCTATTGCATTAGTTATTTCTTTAGCTATATCTTTAATTCCATGGCTTAAAGCCCTATTTGTCAACACTGGTACAGTGACTTTAAAGAATGCTCCTGATAATCAACCAGCTTTATCTTTCATTCTAGATTATGTTAATTACTGTGGTGCACCATGTGTTCCATTAGGTTTACTTTTGATTGGTTCATTATTAGGTCGTTTAGAAGTTTCTCATGTTCCAAAAGGTTTTTGGAAATCTGTGTTAAGTCACACAGCATATAGACTTTGCATTTTACCAATTATTGGTATTGCTTGGACTACCAGATTGCATGATATAGGTTGGTTCACTGATCCTATGTCACTATTTGTGTGCTGTATGGAGTTTGGATTACCCAGTGCTACAGTTCAAGTGTATTTAACAGCTTCTTTTACCGACCCTGATGATGATGACTGCACTCCAATGAACTGTTTGGCTCTTTATATTATTGCTCAGTATTGTACTTTGGCTATAAGCTTACCTATTGTTGTTTGCTATACTGTAAAAAAGGTTATGGATTTTTAAAATAGATTTTATTTAATAATTTTGTTCCTGCTTTTTAATTTCATTTTTCGTATTTTAATGCCACTTTCTTTTATTATTTTTCTTATCTCTCTCTATTTATGATGGTCTTCTTTTCTTCAGCATAAATTATATGACTTAATATATTCCAGTTTGATCGTAATATCTCTCAACAACTGCTTCCCACGAAAAACGCAAAGAAAAAAAACCTCTGAAAATCCCTTTTTTCGTGTCGGAGATTTTGCGGACTACCTCATCATATTAGACTACATACATTATTCTCTGAGTACATCAATCTGTATCAGCATACTAATTCATATTCCTACAAATATGGATCCTTTATCATCTAATATATGGGGAAATAAAGAGTCCCCAATCAAATGTGGCTTTCAAATTTATAATCCTAACGAAGCTACATCATCTGTTGAATTCATCAGAAAGCTCAGTTCAGCGGGGGAACCACAACTTGAAAAAGAAAGGGAACAGAAACTGTATCAGTCTTGTGTCCACACCGACTCAAATGGAAACAGTGCTATTAATTCAGTCATATCAATACTAGACTCAAAAAGGTATTATAATAATAAAGTAATAAGATTTGGAGTTCACTCTGGTAAAAAAGGAGATATGTTAAAGGATGGATTTAATAGCATATTAAGCTTGAAGAGTAATTTTAAAATCATGAGATTGTTTATTGGATCTAGAAAACTGTTAATTGAGTTAATGAATCAGTTCAAAATGGATACGTATCCCCAGGAAAAACTGATGAAAGTTGAAATTGAAGTTGTTAAGTTAACTGAAAGTTTTAGTTATGATTCTGGTGTGTTGGTTAACTTAGTTAGAGTCAACCAACTTTGTGATCAGTGGATATTGGAATTAATTGGGGATTTCAGAAATAAAAATGTGTTTGTCAATGTATGCTGTTTTACTTTTTAAAGATTGCTTTGTAATTTTTTAAACTAGTATTTTTGTTTGCCCTTCATTGCCCTATTACTAACGAAACTTTTTGCTCATCCAGATTGTTAATATAGTTCGTGAATCATTTGGTTTCTTGAATGTAGTTCTTGAAAAGTTTCAAAGTTTTGCTCTTAGAAATGAAGATATCAAAGTAAAAAAGAAAAAATATTTTCATTCAAATATACCTGGTGAATGTTATAACATAACATTAAATAGAAATGAGGTGAATACTGAAACTATTGAATATTTTGTGATGAACTATTCTAAAATTAATGGTAACTTATGCAATACTTTTCAATGGCATAAGCCTAGTTTAAATAATACTTTTTTACTTGAACATCATTTCAAAAAACAACTCGGATATGGAAAACAATTGAGGAAAAAATCCTTAGTTGAAATGGAAGATGGGATTATTTTAATTGAAAATGAATTTGTTAAAACTTTGACTTTTACTCACAATGACGTTTCTTTTATTATAGGACATAAAGGTGAACATATTCAAAAAATAAGAGCTAAATCAGGAGCTAATATAAAAATCTATGATAATGATAGAGAACATAATCAAGAAAATCTTTCATTAGATCCCAATAATCTAGAAGTGAGATTACAAAATCAAATGATAAGAATTAGTGGAAGCAGTTTAGAACGTGTTAAATTAGCATCCAATCTGATATCCCAATCAATCTATGAATACCATATTTGGGGAAAGAAACGACACCACTAGCTTCAGCTTGTATAGCTCTGCTCCGCACAAAGACCACAACGCCCTCTGCTTGCTCCCACAGTCCACGCGACTTATGCCCTACCCAAAAAGAAAAAAGAATTCAAAAATTAGGGTCGTGTCCCAATCACAATATATTCACAAAAAAAATTTTTCACTTTGGGTACTCTCTTACTTAACAGTTTTTAAAGGTGCTTTTATCTTGATTTCTTCGACTTTTTTTTTTCAGTTTCTTCTAATCAAATAACATTAATACATATATAACAAAATGTCTGACGGTGTTTTCCCAGGTGCTATCGGTATCGATTTAGGTACCACTTACTCATGTGTTGCTACTTACGACTCCGCTGTCGAAATTATTGCCAATGAACAAGGTAACAGAGTTACTCCTTCTTTCGTTGCTTTCACTCCAGAAGAAAGATTAATTGGTGATGCTGCTAAGAATCAGGCTGCATTAAACCCAGTTAACACTGTTTTCGATGCTAAGAGATTAATCGGTAGAGGTTTCTCTGATGAATCCGTTCAAAAGGATATCAAAACCTGGCCATTCAAGGTTGTTGATGAAAACGGAAACCCAAAGATTGAAGTTTCTTACTTAGAAGAAACCAAGACCTTTTCTCCACAAGAAATTTCCTCTATGGTTTTAACCAAAATGAAGGAAACCGCCGAAGCTAAGATTGGTCAAACTGTTGAAAAAGCTGTTATTACTGTTCCAGCCTATTTCAATGATGCCCAAAGACAAGCTACCAAGGATGCTGGTGCCATTGCTGGTTTAAACGTTTTAAGAATTATTAACGAACCAACTGCCGCTGCTATTGCTTACGGTTTAGGTGCTGGTAAATCTGAAAAAGAAAGACACATTTTAATTTTCGATTTAGGTGGAGGAACTTTCGATGTTTCTTTATTACACATTGCTGGTGGTGTTTTCACCGTTAAGGCTACTGCTGGTGACACCCATTTAGGTGGTCAAGATTTCGATACCAACTTATTAGAACACTTCAAAAAGGAATTCAACAAGAAGACTGGTTTAGATATCTCTAACGATGCCAGAGCTTTAAGAAGATTAAGAACTGCTTGTGAAAGAGCTAAGAGAACTTTATCCTCTGTCACTCAAACCACCGTTGAAGTTGATTCTTTATTCGATGGTGAAGATTTCTCTGCTAACATTACCAGAGCTAGATTTGAAGATATTAACTCTGCTTTATTCAAATCTACTTTAGAACCAGTTGAAAAGGTTCTTAAGGACTCCAAGACTTCTAAGGCTGGTGTCGATGAAGTTGTTTTAGTTGGTGGTTCTACCAGAATTCCAAAGGTTCAAAAATTATTATCTGACTTCTTTGAAGGTAAACAATTAGAAAAATCTATTAACCCAGATGAAGCTGTTGCTTACGGTGCTGCTGTTCAAGGTGCCATTTTAACCGGTCAATCTACTTCCGAAGATACCAAGGACTTATTATTATTAGATGTTATTCCATTATCTTTAGGTGTTGCTATGCAAGGTAACGTTTTCGCTCCAGTTGTCCCAAGAAACACTACTGTCCCAACTATCAAGAGAAGAACTTTTACCACTGTTGAAGACCACCAAACCACTGTTCAATTTCCAGTCTACCAAGGTGAAAGAGTTAACTGTGCTGAAAACACTTTATTAGGTGAATTCGACTTAAAGAACATTCCACCAATGCAAGCTGGTGAACCAGTCTTAGAAGCTATCTTTGAAGTTGATGCTAATGGTATCTTAAAGGTTACTGCTCTGGAAAAATCAACAGGTAGATCTGCTAACATTACCATCTCCAACTCCATTGGTAGATTATCTACCTCTGAAATTGAAGCTATGATTAACGATGCTGACAAATTCAAGAAGTCTGACGAAGAATTCTCCAAGAAACACGAAGCTAAACAAAGATTAGAATCTTACGTTTCTTCCATTGAATCCACTGTTACTGACCCAGTTTTATCTTCTAAGATGAAGAAGATCAACAAGAGCAGAGTCGAAACCGCTTTATCTGATGCTTTAGCTGCTTTAGAAATTGAAGATGCTTCTGCTGATGACTTGAGAAAGGCTGAATTAGCTTTAAAGAGAGTTGTTACCAAGGCTATGGCTACCCGTTAAATATCCTGAAATTTTCGAAGGATTTCTAAATTAGTTTTAGATAAATTCACAATTTGGCTCTTTTCATGTATCTCTTCTGTTTAATAAATTTAAAAAACAAAAAGTCATCTGAACATAGGTTAAGTTTCATTAAATTTTGTAAGTGTGTTACTTTACGATTGAAGTTTTCTTGTAATATATTTATAATACTTTTTTCATTCTTATTTAAATTTTTATGCTATTTTCTCGTCTATTTAATAACCCCCCCCCCCCCTCCATCATTTTTGTATCAAATATCTGAAAAAGAAAAACTTAAATTGTATCTGCTTATCGTTTTAGTGCACTGTTTTGACACCATGAACGGTTATAATTTAGAAACTGCCGTAAATTTTATGTAGAAAATCTAGTAGATTATTGTTCTGTAGTTCATGTTACATGTTAATTTCAGAACTCTGGAATTTATTTTATAAAGATATCAGATCTCCAATATTTTCACAAACAACCTCTTCTGATACTCAAAAAGCAGACTTCTCAATAGAAAAAACAACGCGATCAGTTGAAGCGGTCGCTCGAGCGGTTCGATCTAATCAGCCGCACAACACAAAAAAATACTTTTTTTTTTTAAAATAAATTTCACTGTTTGAATAATATTTCATCAAAAAAAAAGATTGAATATTTTCATACCGGCAAACACTACTATACAACAAGAGTTATAATAATATTGGGTTTTATTTATCATGGGGTTCTTATTCCCAGGTCAAATTATGGACTACCAGCCATACATTGAGAGGGTAGAAAGGCGAAAACAGTCAAGAAAAAGAGAATCCAATACAACGTTTTTGTATGGAAAACTGCCTCCAAAGATGATATCTGCTATTGGGGAAAACATAATAGATGGATGTATAAGCAAAGATTTTAATAGAAGTTTTAAAAGGAGAAAATTCAACAACAATACACTAACAATACCAATATCAAAATTAAAAAAACCCAACAACAAAAACAACACAAACATAGCCAACTTACCTGAAAGACAAACACCTAAACATTTATGGGATCTTCCTTCTGAGATTTTATTTAAAATTATAGTATTATCCTTCAACTTGAAATCATTATCACATACAAACTCATTCTTCTATAACTTTATAAATAGACAAAAATCTGAACTAGAACACGCAACAATATACCAGAAATACGTTCAACATATTTCATTGGAACCACCACTTTCCGTAATTTCAAAACTACAAGAGATGGCAGACTTATCTGATACAGAGCAACATTTGGAAAATGCATTACACACTACACTAGATCAAACAGTAAGACATAGACAGAGGCGTGAAAGTATCACCGCACAGAGACAACACGATAAATTAACCATACTGAATTCGAAAGCATTATATACGGGAATTCTGAAGCCATCAATGTTTAGGAAATTTCATATCAATTTAGTTCTTTGCTCAAAAGAAATTGCTAGGGTCAAAGATTCCATCAGACTAGATTTGAAAAAATTAGAAAAACAAAATGATTTAACTAAAGAGATCAAACTTCGATTGAATAAAGCAACTTATGTTGGAAGGTTCCCAAAAATACCATTTGAGTTACCATTTTATAATGAGATGAATCCAGAGGATGTAGAATATTTGATTCCTAATCAATATAGACTCAAACTGGATATCATTAAGAAGTTGATTGAGTTGAATTGTCTATTCAGTGGTGATATTGAAGATCTTTTACTGTTTATAATTAACTTGAATAATGAAGCTATTAAAGACAAAGATGTCCCACTTGACGACAATAAGGATTTTTACATCACAGTGGAAGAAATTCATAAAATGTTAGGAGATCAATTCACTCCAAAAAATGGATTACTTGAAACTACGGGTCAAGCTAAATTATCCATTACAAGTTCAAAGTTAGTTTTAACTTTATTGAATCAAGGTAAAAGAAAATGGATTAAATATTTTTTACCCAAATTAGACGTTGAAAGTTTCAAAAACGATACGGATTTTTGGATTCAAATCATTGAAAAAAGAGATTGGAAACAAGTTGAACAATTGAAAAGATACGCAGACTTGGAACCATCATCTGCTGTTTTATCCAAAGTTTCAAAACTTGTAAATTTCCAAAATACACAGTTGTAACGACAATCATTAATATTCAGCATTAGCATTCCCCCCCCCATTTCTTCATTTATTTCCACATTTTAAAAATAGAACAGTCATTTTTGTTTAATGTATAACTAGTATATTCTTTATATTCGCATAATATTTTTATAGAATTAATATTCACTTGGTATTAAATTATAAATCCAAAATAAGTACAAAATAGAAGAAAGATAGTGCAGAGTATATGAAAAAGGCAAAAATAAAAATCAATAAAAAAAAGCGGTCACATGATAAAAACTGAATAAATTAGCAGAAAGATTAAGAGTAAAACTGAAAACAAAAATGAATAAATTACACTACATTTGATAACCATAACCAGGAACAGTTTGTGATTGCATTTGATTTTGTTGATTTGGATGAGTATCATAAACACCACCTGGAACACCAGTACCTGTATATTCAGCAAACCAAGGATGTTGTAATGCTTGTCTTGCACTTGTTCTCAATTCTGGCCTCATTTGTAATAATCCTTGTAGTAAATTTAAAGCCAGGTTGTCAATATTTGGAATCAATATTCTTAAATCTTGTGGAATGAAAACATTGAAATTACTTCTATAATTAGGATAATTAGTAACCCCTGGCCATGTTCTTTCATTTGGAGTTCCCATAATTCTAAAAATTTTCAATAGCTGATCTTCATTTGAAGACCCTGGAAATAAAGGTTTACCTGTAAACATTTCAGCTAATATACAACCTGCTGACCACATATCAATGGAAGTAGAGTAATTTCTTGAACCTAGCAGAACATCAGGTGCTCTGTACCATAAAGTGACAACTTCATTTGAAAAAGTATTAACTGGAATACCAAATGCTCTAGCTAAACCAAAATCACCTAATTTCAATTCACCTTTATTACTAATTAATAGATTTTGGGGTTTTAAATCACGATGTAAGACTCGGTTATCATGACAAAACATAATCCCTCTAAGTAATTGGAACATAAAAGATTTTATAGTTTGTGGATCTAAAGCACCTGTATTATTGTAACCATTTGAATCCATATATCTTTTCAAATCTTTATCCATGTATTCAAAAACTAATGTTAACTTATTTTCTGTATGAACAACATCGTATAAAGTCACAATATTTTCATGGTTCAATTCCTTCATAAGAGAAATCTCTCTAATTGCTGTAGAAGGAGTTCCTTCTTCACTATCCAAACTAATTTCTTTCAACGCAACCAGCACTCCTGAAGATCTGTTTCTACCTTTATAAACTGTTGCATAAGTACCTTCACCCAACTTTTCCAATTGCTGGAATTGAGATGACTGACCAGACATGCTTTAAATTATGTTATACTGCACAAGTTGGAAAAGAAACAATGTCTTTAAACTGAAATAAAAACAGCTATATTGTCTAGTGAGTGAATCCAGCTGAAATTACAAAAATCAGTAAAAGCTTTACTTCTATGCTTCTAGACTGCTGGCTTAGACCTAATAAATTCAGCTGAAAACCAAAATGGAAATCGACGCATTTCATCGACCGACGTCAAAAAAGAGAGACGCGTTTAAAACTATTTTGGGTCACGTGCTGCGCCGCTCGATCTTTACCATGAAACACTGAGCTGATTTACTACCACTCAACCTGTCTAATTGATAGTTATTCCCCCCATCCCTTCAATAGAACATCCTATCAGTTGAAGTTATGACAGGTTATGATCATACAGAAACTATGGATACTTTTTTGAAACTACCCATGGTGGATATTGAAATAGATATAGAATGCACAGAACTTCAACATAAAGCTATTGTCTATGATTTCACAACCCCAGGTTCTTTATTGAACATAGTGGCTGGCCCAGGTTCAGGGAAAACAAGAACTTTAAGTAACCGAATAGCTTACATGCTTAGCCAAGGTTTAAAGCCAGATGAGATACTGGTATTAAGTTTGACAAACCGTGCTGTTGGGGATATTCAAATTAAGTTGAAAAGTGTAGTTGGTAATGATCTAGGGAGCCAAGTTGACATACAAACTTTCCATTCCTTTGCTTCAACAGTCTTAGATTATAGATATAATAAAGGTTGGTATTTATTGGAGGATGATCAGTTGAAAAAATTATATGATTTAATATCAGTTGAAATGAAAGCTAATAGAAAACCTTATTCAAGTCATGTTTTTAAGAATTTGATTAAAGCTGTAAGAGCATTTGATGGGGATATGGACAATTATGAACAAAGCAAGCTTCATCATATACACAAATTATCCAAATCTGTTTACAAAAAGATTAAATATTTAGTTGGTTCTAATCATGTTTTCACTTATGAAGATTTACTTATAGAGTGCCATAAGATTCTACAATCTAGAGATCCACCTGAAGTTACACAAAAGTATAAGGTTGTTATAATTGATGAAATTCAAGATATATATCCAGCATTATCAGAAATCATTCTTGATTTATCTTCTTCCAAACATTTAACTATAGCAGGAGACCCAAACCAATCAATTTATAAGTTCTTGGGAGCTGAGTATTCCAAAAATTGGGGTAAAATCTTACCACAATTTAAGCACGAAACAATATCATTGAATAAAAGTTTTAGATCAACTCCTGAGTTATTAGATTTTTCTACCAGGATCTTAGGAACACGATTAACAAATATGGATTCATGTGCTAAAGGAGCTAGTTTTTTACAACCAGTTAGAATGTCATTCACTTCTGAGTCTGAAGAGTTCGACTTTATTTATAATGAGATTGAAAGGATAAGAAAAGCATCAAATGGTGTAATCAAATATTCTGATATTGCAATTTTATCATTTGCAAATAACGATGTTGATTCTTGTTACAGGTATTTTGAAGCGAAAAATGGTAAAATGGGTTTGAATCGCCTTAGCGGGACTCCGAAATGGTTGAACACAGATATTTCTTTGATTTTGCAATACATGAAGATTTTAATTGATCCATATCAAAGTTTGGCTTTATTAACAACCATTTCAATGTTGAAAGGTATTGGGATGTCTACGATGAACACCATTCATAATTCTGCTTCCGAAAAGGAATTACCTGTTTGGGAATATATCAATAATCATAATATGAAGAAGAGTAGGGTTACTGGCATTATTGATGAGTACGTTAAATTCATTAACGCCTGCCGTAAAACTACAGACTTGAATGACCCAAATTCAATTATGCATACAATAATCACATTGGCTGATAAATATGGTCTCAAGAAGAGATTATTTAATAGAAAGTTGAGTCCTTTACAGTTACATGAATATGAAGATTTTATTATGTCAATTTGGAATACTCTCAAAACAATGTCTAAGGTAAAACCTGATGATATTAATCTTTTACAATTTTACTTACATAATTATAATTCAGAACTTCTGATGAGTCCAATATTGAAACAATTAGATAATCCAAAAGATCTTGAATCCAAAGTTAATTTCTCAACTATACATACGGCCAAAGGCTTAGAATTTCCAATTGTCTTTATACTATCTCAAAATAATAACAACTTATTTTTATCCGAGAAAAGGAAAATTATGTACGTTGCGGTTACAAGAGCAACTACATTACTTTATTTTAATAAATTGAATAATCATTATGTCGCTAGTATTGATGACCTTGTTATAAAATCTAAACCAAATAAGTCAATAAAGACCATAGATGAAGCAAGACGGGAAAAATCTCAAAAGGGGAGATTCGTCGTAACTGATCAACCTCCAAATTTTAATAGACCTGCAAATTTGGTGAATATGTTGGGAAGTATGGGTAAAAATGTTACCAAATTACAAATGAATAATCAAATTAGAGGATTGGCTACAGTGGTGTCTAAAGTCGTAAAAATCCATTGACTTATTTTTTTCATTCAATTCGCATTTGATGTTATAGTTTACATCTATTTTTTTTATTTTTGTTCTTTATTTTTCATTATAGGAATTGCATTATTAGTTACTAAATCTTGATAAATATATTATTTAGCTCTTTTGGTTTTGGTTTTATTATTTTTGTTGGCAATTGGTTGATCAGTCAACAAAAACTTCACATTTAATCCTAATTTATTCTCGAGGAAATCAATATTAACCAAATCAACGTTTTCTTCTATAACATGTTTTAGAACCGAGTGTTCTTTCAAAAATCCATTTGATAAACACAATATTTCAACACTAGCACCATGACCTTTTCCATTTTGTGAATCACTAGGTCCATAAATTGCTTCTTTCAATTTAATATTTGAATTTCTAGGCAATTGGATCAACTTAACTTTAGATAGCTGCGTTAACAATGGGAAATGGTTATATAGTAATGGTGAAGTCATATCATTTTTACAAACGAATAAGTATCGTATAGTATCGTCATTCTCTTGTTCAAATGATCCGGTTTGTATTTGCTTGATTTGATTTTCTAAAAGTTGCATGACTGAATTAAAACCAGTCTTGAAGAAGTTGAATTCAATAGGTTGTGGTAATTCAATGTTTTTAGAAACTTTTTGTTCTTGTTTCTGTTTTTTGGATAATTTATGAGAGTTATAGTTCTGTACCTGAGTGAAAACCTTTGTAGTTAGCAATTGTAAGATATCTTGAAGAATTTCAGGGTTAATCATAGGCCATGAAGTTGTTTTTGTGTAAGGATTTGATAGAATTGGTTTGAAAATCTGTTTTTTCTTAGTTTCTAATTGCTTTAAAGTTTGTCCAGAAAATCCTTTTTGAGTAGCCCTTTTCGGAGCTTTTGTAGTTTTATTTAATTTGCTGGTCTGATTGTTCATATATATAGAGTATTATGAAATGTGCTTTTATTACTAAAAACAAGGTATCTTAGAAGATCTATAAACGATAAAACTAACTAAATATAAAATAAAAATAATAAAATAAAAATAAAAATCCGTGTGGCGCAGCACTGCGCCACATCAAATACGCTTTCTCAGAAGTGGGGTACTTCCATTTTCATTCCTTTTCCAATTGATGGAGCTTTATCTTTTAATGGAAAAGCAGTTCTACATACAAACAACTACAAATTTAAATAAAAAGTTGAGAATGGTTTCACTATATGGCTGGGCTGCTTTTGGAGTGGCAGTTAGATGGTTACAAATGGGTATTAGACAAGCCCCAGCTTTCTATTATCCCCAAGGTTATCTAATCTCTGGTGGGTTTTGGGTTGGATTTGGATATTTCTTTAACCAATGGGTGGATAACAACAATACATTATTAGAAAAACGACTAGAAAAATTAAAGAAAACTAGAGAGGAGGCAATTTGAGTTTTCTTTTCCAGAGTTTTCATTTTACAGCACCATTATTTATTTACTCTATATTTATTTATTAATGCTTTTGATTTATTTATAAAAATATAATAAATTCAAATTATTACAAGGGAAAAAGTACAAACAAAAGTTTAAGAAAACCAAACTAAGCAAGTGTATGCTTGTTATTATTATACAGAAAATCATTAGTTTAGATTTGTTCATTGTAGTTTTGTTGAACAAATTGTAGATAGCCAGCATCATCAACATCATCCAATTGGTTTAGAGCATCTAGCTCCTTTTGTAGCTCACCAGAATCATATTCAAGCAATTGCCCAAAGCTTTCCTGTCCATCTTCATCACTTTCTTCATCTTCATCATCACTTTCGTCTTGACCGTCATGATCGCCATCTTCTTCATCATCTTCATCATCTTCATCATCACTTTTGATCATAATTTCTTGCTTTTGAACTTTACCTTCATGAATATCGCTATTGGTGGTATCATCACTAAAATTCTCTTCGTCACCACTTTGATCGCTGTGATTATCATCACTATCACCAACTTCATAATCATCATCCTCTTCATCTTCATCATCATCAGGTTGCCCGCCAATCAGCTGTTCGGCACCAGGAACTTGTCTTGCTGCTTCTGCTAAGTTATTCGTCTTATCAGTAGGATTATTAGTTTTCAATTGTAAAGTAGCTTTAAGTTCATCAGACATTGATCTATTTGTGAAATCTTGTGATTTCACGTATTGATCTATTTTTTCAAATTCTTTTTGATCAACCATTGAAAATTCATAGGTTTCTGGCTCATCTTCTGGTAGAGCTCCAAATTTTCTCACTTGAAGTGTAACATTAAAAGTTAATCTTGTAATTGAAGTATATGTAATAGCCTCAATATCATTACAATTAAAGACAATGGTAGGCTTCTTGAAACCAAATAGAACATGACCAGGCATAAAGTAAAGATGACCTTCTTTAGTACCTTTGTACGTCTCAACACAAAAGTTATCTTCAGTTGAAGTACTATCTGTGATTGGTAATCCAAATGCTTGTAATTTATTGATCAGAAATGGCACCAATCCATCATTACCTAAAACTGGACCAAATTGTTCTGTCAAAGTATCGTTATTGAACGTTATCAGCAAGATATCATTTTTGTGAGTGTTACCCAAATTGGAATTATATTCAATTATTAAACTTCTAAAATTTTTTCTATCTGGAGTTCGTAGAATTGAAGCAAATTTGACATTATTCGAAGTTATATCTGCTAAAACAAATTCTGGTTTTGATTCTTTTGATTTGGTTAATATTAAACTTACTTTACGTGGATTCGATGGAAAAGTGACAAACACGAAATTTAGTTTTTTTCTAACTGGTGATTGAACTGATAACTCTGGAATTTGCAAGACAATATTACACTCTACAGAGTCGAGAGAAGATGGGAACTCAATATCTTCGGAATTCAAATTAGAAACATTGGTTGTATTTAATCTTCTCTTCTTTGTTGGTGAAGTATCATTTGTTTTATTGGTTAACGTGTCTATTAAACTTCTAAAGACATCTTCACTAGGAGGATATGCTGAAATCACGTCCTGCACTTGAATCTTTAAATCTGTTGGTATATTGTCAAGGAAAGTCATACCAATGAAATGCAATCAACTGATTCCAATGAACTTTGACCGATATCAACCAGTTTTTCTTGATAAAATAGAGAAAGAAAAAGAAAGAGAAAACTCGTTACAATTTTCGACGCGTTTTTTATCTGCTGCACCGCCAAGACGCAGGGATTTCAATTGAAATTTGAAATTTGAAATTGAAATTGAAATTGAAATTTGGAATTTGGATTGAACTGAAACTGAGATTAGTTCCTTTGATTCTTCTTTCAAAAGGGTGATAATTATCAAAATGTCTGGTGGTATTGTACTTCCCGTTTTTGTGGATGATGAAGATTCAAATGATTATATTGGACCTTCTCCAAGACAAGTTCTTAGAATTGCAATCAATTTGAAAGCTTTGATTGATAAGTTGATTCCAATCACTATTAATGATGAACAAATTACAGGTCAAGACTCAATTATTATCAACAGCAAAGTTTTGGATGCTGTTAAGAAAGCTGCCGGGGGTGATGGTGAAGGTAGAGGATCATCTTCCAAGAGATATCAAGCTTGTTTAATTTACTGTTTATTGAAGGTTGCCAGCTGGTACTCTTATTTGATGATAAACGAATTAAGTGATAATTCTTTATATGCTGCTAGAAAAACTACTGCTGAAACCATTGCTGCAATTTTGATTGAAAACGAACAAGATGATAAATATTTGTTCTTATCTATGCTTTGTCACAGATACACAATCAATTTGAACGATGTTGATATTGCTCCTGCAAATGTTCTGGAATTAGCTGTTGATATGCATTGTACTCCAATTATTGCCTCGTCAGGTTATCAAAGATGTATCAAATGGTTATGGAGAGGATGGATTGTTCAGTCATCTACTGATCCTTCTGAATATGTTCTTTATAAAGGTAATAAGAATACCCATTTTAGTGCTCACTTTGACCCTGATAGAATTAAGACTCCTTTATATCAAAATATTTTGGAAATAATCTTCTCTTTTATTTATTTGGGCTTATATACTTATATTATTAACACAGATACCTCTGATAATCATTTAGGTATTTTTGAAGTTATATATTATTTGTTCACCCTTTCTTTCATTATTGATGAATTACAAAAATTTTCTCATATTGGTTACAACTACTTAAATTTGTCAAATGGTTTTAATGATTTTATGTACGGTATTATTGTTTTAGCTTTCTCTGTTAGAATTTCTGCCATTGGTACACATGACCCAGAAAGAAATTTTCATTTAAACACTATTGCTTATAGAATTTTATCTTTGGCTGCTCCAATGATGTGGATCAGATTATTACTGTTCTTAGATGTCTTACAATTTGTTGGTGCTATGGTTGTGGTTATTAGAAAGATGATGAAGGAATCCTTGATTTTCTTTTTCTTGTTAGGAGTTATCATGATTGGTTTCTTACAAGCTTTCATTGGTTTAGATCAAGCCGACGGTAAAAGAGAGTTAACTACATTTGTCGTCACCAATATGTTCCAAACAGTGTTAAGTGGTCCTGATTTTGATGCTATTGAAAGATTTGCATACCCATATGGTAATATTTTGTATTACGCCTACACCTTCATTGTGGTGACTATTTTGTTGAATATCCTTATTGCTTTATATTCTCAAGCTTACTCAGATATTGTTGAGAATTCAACTGATGAGTATTTGGCTCAATATTCAGCAAAGGTGTTGAGATATGTTAGAGCTCCAGACTTCAAAGTCTTTGTTCCTCCTACTAATCTAATTGAATTGCTTTTCCTTGAGGTTCCTTTCAAATGGTGTTTAGATAAGTCCACATATGAGAGAGTTAATGATTTAGTTATGGTTTTACTATATACCCCTGCTTTAGTATTAACATCAAACTATGAAGTGAAATGTGCTAAGAGAGTTCAATACAATAGATCCAAAAATTTGGCTGATGATGATAATGAAGATGATCTTCCATGGGACTTAACTGATGGTTGGGATGAAGAAGACGAAGATGGATCCAATATGAGAGAATCTTTGAGAATTCAAAAGATGGCTGAAAGAGAAGATCCAACATTTGCTAAAAATTTCAAGAGTTGGTCCAAAACTCTCGATGAATTGGCTCCACCAATTGTTGAATCTAAAAAGGTTGGCGTTTCTTGGGAAACTTACGAAATATTTAATAGACTTGATAAATTAAATAGTTTAGTTCAAGAATTAGCTCAACAAAACAAGGAACTAAAAGAAAAGCTAGGCAATCAATCTTGATCCAGGGATTACCTTTGTTTTGTTTTAGCTAAAACAATCACTTATTTTCACTTTTTTACATATATACGATCGCTTTTTCTTCGCTTTATCTGTGATCTCTTTGATATTTTTGTACTATCTACTTTCTTTTATTAGATGTAAGATTATTTCCTATTATTTTCAGCTTCTGAATATTCATCTATCTATCTTTGTAAAATATTAAGCTGTTCTGAAAATTCTGGCAAAGCAGCGAGCTTTTAATTTTGGTGAACAATCTAAACATTTGTGCTAATTTGCAGCACTTTTGCCTGTTTATTTTTCCAATTAAGCTAGTCAACAGAGATACGAATGTCATCTAATCAAGTAGCAGAAGAGGACAAAGATTTGGGAGAATTCAAGGCCCTCACATCAGTTTTAAAAGCACAAGTTGAGTATGAACCATGGGCAAAATTAGCATTATTAAAGCCCAAACAACAGAAATGGGAATCTTTGACTACCGAAGAACAGAAACTACTACCATGGTTCCCACAATATTTAAAACAAATAGAACATTCTATTGAACTTAATGGGAAGTTTTTCACTGATGTTGCGGAAACTGTTTCTGAAAGCTGGGGGGCTGGTTCCGATCGCTCACAGTGGTTTCCATGCACTTACAATGATTTGGATAAAGTCAAAGGTATAATGACTCAATTAGTTAGAGAATGGTCAGAATATGGAAAAGATGAAAGAGATGTATCATTTGGAAAAATCATTAAATTTTGTGAAAAGTTGTTTCCTGATGTGGCCGGTAGACAAAACTTAGAGGTTTTGGTCCCAGGAGCTGGTTTAGGTAGATTAGTTATCGAGTTAGTTAAAAGAGGATTTAAAACTCAAGGAAATGAATTTTCATATCATATGTTGCTTAATTCGAGCTATATAATGAATTCTACATTTTGTGCAAATAATTATTTGATTTGCCCATTCATTCATAAAGGTTCTAATGTTGCAAAGAGAAACTCCCAGCTCAGACAAGTTTATATTCCTGATTACAATCCTGGTGATGTTTCATTCATTAACAAGGACTATCCTGATATTCCTGTAGGTGACTTGATGTCAATGGTAGCTGGATCTTTTGTGGACCTATATGGGCCTCCTGATCTAGGGAAAATTACAGAAACATATTCTAGTGATCCTGATGCTTCTCAATTCCGACTTGAAAACAAAAACAAGTTTGATGCTATAACAACTTGTTATTTCTTAGATACAGCTACAAATATAATTGATTATTTAAAAACTATACGTCACTGTTTAAAAGATGATGGGCATTGGATCAATTTTGGCCCTTTACTATGGCACTATGAAGAAGATGAAGAGATTGTCAACACCACAATAATTGATCCCGTTACTAATCAGAAAAGACAAGTACCAACTCCAATGAAAGGTCTTGAATTATCAAGAGATGATTTAATCCAATTAATTACTGATATCGGCTTCAAGTTTATTGAACACGAGTCTGGCATCAAGAGCACTTATGGAGGTAATAACCAGGCTTTAGGGGGCTGGAACTATGAATGCGAATTTTGGGTTTGTCAAAAGCAAACGTAATTTAAACTACATACCATTTATTTACTATAGAACGACAAATGTAATATAAAGTCAGACGAATATTGTAAGAAATGTTTTGAGAAAATCAAATCATTTAAAATTTTGTAAAATTTTGTAAAGTTTCGGTAATTGAAGTTTTATCTTTATAAAATCCTAAAGAGTCTTGCCATTTCGTCAAATCTTCTATTTCAGTTTTAGAAGCTGCAATTAATTTACTATTAGCTGATTTGGTTTGTGATTTAAGGAAGAAAAAATAATTAACTGAAAGTTTAGCAAGAACACTTGCAATTAATTTGAAAGAACTTCCTTGGGATCTGTAATATTTGAATAATTCTTTGCCTAAACTAGCCTGAGAATCTCCTGCTTTTTCCATAATTTCTTCTAGCTTCTCTCCTTTTATGGGTAAACCTGAACCACTCAAGAAAGCATATATCCTTATTGGTCTTAAGGCAAGCTCCCTCTCCTCATTTGAAATTTGTGAAGTAAGAAAAACTGAGAGTTTAGATCTGGTTTTAGAAGTTGGTAAAATAGCTGTTTGAATAAACTTTAAAAAGTCCCCTAGCTGCAAATTCTCAATGACCGTTAAACTGGTTGTGTCATCACCTGAACTATCAAATGCAAATCTATATGACCTATTGAGAATCTGATCCCAGTAACCCTGATGCTGTTTCATAATTTTAGTCTTAATTACGGATCCAATTGACTCAGATGTTAAACTAACATTACCTCCAGTTTGTGACAGTTTTTGATTTGTACTTGATACAGTTTTGAGAAATCTATGAACATATTCTGTTTGAAAATCGGCAGTCTTGAGTTTTTCACAAACTTCAGAATACCACTCAAGTAAAATCTCATCAATTTTGCAATCTAAATCATCAGGACTATGTTCACCTGACATAATGGTAACATGAATACCAACAGTTTTTTTTAATGCTCTTTGACCAGTAAAGATCGCATAACCTAATTGGTATTGAGTTCTTAGTTTTAGAGCAAAAGTGGTAGACATAACAAATGCTAAAAATTTGGTCATAGTTCTAATATTTATATCATCTCTTGGTCCAGTTTGAATATAATAAGCCAATGCATTCGTTTCATCCAAAGACTCTCTATGAATCGAATAGTTTTGACCTAATGGTAAATAAATGGTAGACGCTTCTACATAACCTTCTCTAGAGAGATCTTTAACACATGATTGAATAATTGGAATTACTTTTGTCCTGTATTCAGAACTATCAACATCACCATGAAGAAATCCACTCATATAGCATTTTTCAAACAAGTTATTTGCCAAACTGGCAGTATATTCTAAATCCAGACTATCCAAAGCCTTAAATCTAGTTTCCAGATCAAATGTGTACTGCTCCATAACTGCAAGTAAACCCAAAGAAGCTAACGTGAATGATGGTTCATCTTTCAATCCTTCGTAATTCAACTTTAAGCCATCTATAAAACTCTGGTAATTTTTAAGTGTAATATGGTTTCTGAAATTAGTGGTAATATTTTCAAGTTCATCCATTATGTATTTCAACACAGTATAAATATGAGTAGCTGAACCGGAAACATGAATGATAATACCAGGCTCACCTTTGATCGAAGGAAATAAATCATAAGAATAGTTCATAACTAATGCGGGATATAAAGATTGCCTCAAATTACGTTTAACAATATTACTGATAATTTCAATGGATAATGTAGTACTTGGACTTGGTTTTATAAGCACATTAGTCACTTCTAAAGTCAAAAACACTCTATCACTGAAAGACTTGTCAGTCTCTTTCTTGAACCACAATTGATAACCTGAATCATAATACTCGAGCTTTGGAACAGTCGAAGCGGAATCATTTGGAACTGAATATCCTAGTGTAATGGAATCAGAGGCCCCTTTTATTTTTTGTAAAAGATCGAATTGATGATTGATATCTCGAGGACAAAATTGATTTGGTTTAATCAAAGAAAATATATAGTCTTCACCAGATTTAACTAGTAATAATTTTGAAATTTTATACATAAACCCAAAATGTTCGTCTTTCTTTTCTTTAACTTGGCTACATAGGCTAAGACAATCAGAATTTTCAAAACTTCTTTCCTGACCAATCAAGATCACTAACATATTATCTGGACAAATTGTCTTTTGAATGAATGAAGTAAACTTGTTTACTTGACCTAACCACCATTTCTTGGATTCTACTGATTCGCTATAAGCACCAAGGTAGCCAGTTCCATCATCAAGATCAAAATTAGGGGATCCCTTAACTATCCATTTGGATAAAATACTTTGATCATTCAATAAAAGTGTACTTAAATCTCTCGTTTCTGTTGAAGCAAAATCTGAAGCATTGACATGGAAATAGTTATATAATTCAATGCCATTCAATTGAGATAGAAGCTTGGAGACATGCTTGGAAGATCTTTCGCCAAAAACAGAGGCGGTGTACTGAAATAAAATATCAAAAATGGAATGAATATTTCTGGAACCACTTGGGGTTAGTTGTAACTGTAACTCTAAAACCTGTCCTTGAGAAGATATTTCAGGAGTCAATGTATAGGTTTCTTTGATATATCCTAGTTTGAAAAAAATTGCATTTAGAGATGACCCACTTTCATCACCAAATATATAGCACCACCAGTTTATATATGAAGAAAGTTCAACGGGATGTAATTTTGTAGTTGAAGATTCATAAGTTGGAAAGATCAACCTTAAGATAGGGGCTTTAGTATCATTTTCAATTAAAATAATTCTGCCCAGTTGAGAGGAGGTAAAAGGTAATGACTTATATCTCCGTTTCCAAGTATTGTGAATAATATTGTAATCACTTAATTCATTTCTGAGTACTGGAGTTGAATCATTCCTTTTTCTTGAAGTATCTAAAAGTTTAACAGAGGAAGAATGGGAAGTGATGCCAGAGAAAGTGGAAACCACTAATTTTTTTAAATAATTCAAGGATTGAGGACCTCTGACAACTAAAGCCATTCTATCAGGGATATATTCGGTATTGAAAAATTCAACAAGCTTATTTCTAATATTTAACCTGTTGGTATTTGGTATATCATTCAATGTATAAAAGTTACCAGTTGAAAATCTATGGAACTGATGATAAGGATTAGACAATAATCTTAAACCATGATAGCTGAGTCTATTTAAAGCAGAACAATTATTGACATGCTCATTATCAACAGCAATAATCTCTCTTTTAATGTAGCTTTGATTAAATAGTGGATTCTTGAAGCAAGACGCAAAGACTTTCAAAATGTAGTTGAATATTGGCTCATTTGACACGGAGACATCATTATTAATTGGGATTTCAAAATAATATGTTGTTTTTTCTGAAATTGTGACAGCATTGTATTGGCCCCCAGCTTTGAAAATGGACTTTTTATAAAGGTCAACTTCTGGGTAGTCTTTAGAACTAACACAAACCATATGCTCACAAAGATGAGCTAGACCACACAAACCATCAGGATCAGCATGATGACCCGAAGCAACAGACAGAGAGCAGGAAGCCAAATTTTCAGTAGGGTCAGAAATAATTAAAGCCAAAATACCATTCGGAAGTTGTAGGTATTTATAAGTTCGAGATTCTAGTGAAATAGGAACATAGGGTTTATCGTTGAACACTTTGACTTCAGACATTTGACTGAAGATGGTAACAGATATCCAATCAAAAACAGAACAAATCCATGATTAAATTGGAAACACAATCTCTTTTATACTT
This sequence comes from Ambrosiozyma oregonensis (nom. inval.), assembly GCA_003706315.3. Taxonomy (NCBI): domain Eukaryota; kingdom Fungi; phylum Ascomycota; class Pichiomycetes; order Pichiales; family Pichiaceae; genus Ambrosiozyma; species Ambrosiozyma oregonensis (nom. inval.). The sequence continues at coordinate 158,833 of PPKY03000012.1, forward strand.
TATATTTTAGTCTCAATAAAACTTTACTTTGTTTGAATCAAAAATAAGGTCTGAGAGTTCAGTTTTCTTATCAAATTACCGAATTGGGTCGTCTCAATAGAATAGCACTTGCGTCGAAAGACGCGACAGTCTCTGCCACGACCAAATTACGTGTCATCAAAAAACAAGGTTTATCGTAGAATTGTAAAACGGTCAAAATTCAAATTAATTAGTAAAGGGTTATACAATTTCCTAATTGTTTGTATACTCTCCAGTAACATTTTACAACTTCATAGCTACTTCTGAATTAGTACACTTTTTGGTTAGCTACTATAAATACAGCTGTTTATCATCTTTTATTCATTCAATAATTTCTTTGTCAATATTGCCACTAGCCTAAGAAATTTTAAGATAAACGAGTCTATATTACTATAACTATTATTTCAATCATACAATATAATCAAACAATGTCGTCTGCAAAGCAAACATCTGTGAAACTAGTTTTATTAGGAGAAGCTGCTGTTGGTAAATCTTCTTTGGTGCTCAGATTTGTTTCTAATGACTTTCAAGAAAATAAAGAACCAACAATCGGTGCTGCTTTTTTAACACAACGTTGCACAATAGGTTCTAAAACTATCAAATTCGAAATTTGGGATACTGCTGGACAAGAACGATTTGCTAATTTAGCACCTTTATATTATAGAAACGCTCAGGCTGCATTGGTTGTTTATGATATCACCAAACCAGCTTCTTTTATCAAGGCCAGACGTTGGGTCAATGAATTACGTGAAAATGCAAGCAAAAATATCATAATTGCTTTAGTTGGGAATAAATATGATTTAGTGCTATCTGAAGAAACTGGTGAAGAGATTGAAGGTGCAAGAAAAGTTTCAATTGAAGAAGGCCAGAATTTAGCTGACGAAGAAGGATTACTGTTTTTTGAGACATCTGCTAAAACTTCTTACAATGTTAACGAAGTGTTTACGGCTATTGGTGAAAAGATTCCAGAAAGCTCAGGAAAGAGTGCCAGTGCCGAGACTACCGGAACTACAGGCACTCAAAGAATTGATTTAAATACCCCTGCAGATTCAAATTTAGGTTCTCAGAATTGTGCATGTTAAATAAGTCTTTTTTTTTTCAAGGAAAAACGTATTAAATAGTAATATATTATAGGAGTTTGTTGTAAATTAATATTTACCATAGTATGTGCCTTCATTATGCTATCATATTGGTGTGGTTTTGTTCACAGTCATTTTAGTTGATTAATTTATTAAGTCTAGTCCAGTTGCATTTCCTTCTCTTCGTCTTTTATTTGTTGACTGCTTTCTCTTTCTTTATATCTTTTTTCTCTTGTTAAATCTCTTTTTTCATATTTTTGTTCTTGTTTTTCTTTTTACCATGGGTTCTTTTACAGTCTTTTCATTTCTATTTTAGTTTTGTCCTACATATTTTTATATTGCATCTACTGCTGTTTTTTTTGATGGTTTTTCAAGTCACATGCTTTATTGCAATTGCTATTACTATCAACCCTTTAGTGTGTGTATTTCTTTATATTACCAATATTTTTTCAATTACATATAATCATTTTTATACTTAATTGTATGAATATATAACTGTTTTCTGTTAAAGGCAAGCAAAAAATAATATTACTAGGAGCCCTTTGAATGTAAGTTTAATGAAGCAAAGAGAGGTATTTTCCAAATATAATTAAAGCAAAACTAGGTAGAAAATGAAATCAAAAAATCATCTTTATCATATCAAATCAAGATAATAATACCAACAACAAACAAAGAAAAAGACAAAAAAAAAATACAGAATTTCAAGTATAGAGGTGCAAATAAAAATAAACAAAATAATTAAAAAAAATAAAAGTTAATTTTATCATGTTTTTTGATTTAAGAATTCAGTCCATTATAATTTAGACTTGACGTTATTATCTAAACCACCTCTTGTAGCTTCTTTATTAATTTCCAACGTGCTAGCGCTAGAAGTTTTACTATCTGCGGAATACTTTTCGTTATCACCGAAGAAAACAACAGTAACAGTTAAATCATCTCTGTAACGTCTACTCAAAGGAGATGGAATACTAACTAGCATATTAACATCATCTTTATGACCTCCATTACTTAAAGCGTTTCTGATTAAATGAGTAGCAACATTTTCATCTTCTAACATATAACCTTGAGAGCCATCTTTTGATCTTCTGAAAGGCTGTTTTTGCTTTGCTGAAGAATCTGAAACATCTATCACTTGTGGTAATTTCTTGTCTTTAGACTTTGGCCAAACTGAATCTAATAATGACGCTTGAGGCTTGATCATTTTTTTGTTTTCCATCCATTTAACAACTAATCCAACAACTTCTTCATTGCTTAACATTTCATATAACCCGTCAGATGCCATAACCAAAAAATCATTCTTAGATGGTGCAACTTCAGTAGTAGAAATGACTGGTTCTGCAGTAACATAAGGAGGTGTTTTCAAATTAGCAGGAGATTGTCTACCAAAAAACTGTCTATAAACCTTTGTTTGAATATCTTTAGTCCATTTATAACGAGCATCACCAAACGCTCTAGTTGGCTCTAAAGAACCTAAAACTCTACCATTTCTAACAACATTTGGCTCATTTGGATGCTCACTTAATAACTTTGCAACTTCAGTTGGATTAGAACCTGTTTGATCAACAGATAAAGCATTAACGGTCCAAACATTTTCATCATTTATTGAACCCAATAAAGCTCTTGAATCACCAGTAACAGCAACCTTTAATACTTTAGAATGAGAATCATAAAATGACATTAATCCACAAGATCCAGATAGGGCAGGCATTAATAGTTCTGCAGCACCTGCTTTATTATTTGGGTTGTCTAATAGTTTGAGAACATTTTTATTGACAATCTCGTCATCTAATTTTAAGAAACCTTGTTTGATTGCTTTATCTATCAATTCATTAGTTGGAACTAACCTCAGGTTTTGATCACTAACTTTGTAAACAGTATTTAATTCAGTAATGACGTAATCTAATAGATTATCTCTTAATTTAGCTGAAGTGTTCCAACCAGCATGTCCATCAAAAACAGACCAAAAATGCCAATCAGCTTCCACTCTTTCGTTATTATTCAATCTATCTTGAATTGGAACTTCCAGAAGTTTTTCAGATCTATCATCTTCAATTGGATTATTACTTGGTAATTGACAAATATCATATCTAGCAACACCTTTGCCTCTGTTGACATTGTAACTTTCTTCAAATTGTCTCAATCTAGTAGAAACCTCTTCATCATTCAATATATAAATTCCTTGTTTATTTTGCTGTTGAGAAATCCCACTGTTCTGTAGAGAATTAGTAGTCGATGTAGAAAAAAATTGTTTCGATTGAGTATCAGCAGGTTTGTTTTGAACAAAACCTTCAGTGTCTGGAGAAGAGAAAGAGTCTGATAAAAGACCATTTCTAGTAATGGCGACATATGAAGTTGCCAATATTAAGCCAGAAGCTAAAGCTATGTTGAACTCTCTTCTCATTTTCTTTGTTGACCTAACTGAATTATCTTGATGTTGTTGATAAGACAGAGTTCTACTAGTGTGGAGCTTTCTTAGCTGAGTCTTTCTCTGAAGCAGGGACTTGAGTAGCTTAAATTGAACTTGATTAGGACGAGCCTTAGCCTTGAGTGCTAGCATTGAAATGGTGTAGATAGTCCAATGAGTGTTTGTGGTGAAGAGAAAGGAAAACAGTAATTAAATGTTGTTACATCTTCTTTGATTTCTTTCTGATTGGGTCAGAAGAGTCTAGGGAAGAGGGTCGTGTGCTTACAATTTCGTGCTTTTTTCATTGCAACTTTTTTTCACCATTCACTGGAACAAACTATCATGGAGATATATCTTTCAGCTTAATTCGTCATAGTATACTTCTTCAAGCAACTAATAGATATTAAAGATGCCTCCAAAGAATAACAAAAACAAAGATATTAAAAAGCAAAAGGATGCCGAAAAGAGAACAAAAGCTAAAAAAGTTGCAAAGTCTGCAGAAGACAGAACTTTTGGTTTAAGAAATAAAAATAAATCGAAAAAAGTTCAACAACATATTGCTACGGTCACCAATGTTGCTGATAATAAGAGACAGTCTGATATAGAAAAGAGAAAGGCTGCTGAAAAGAAGGCTGCTGACGAAGCTAGAAGAGAAGCTGCTAAATTATTACAAAATTCTGTGGCAGCTCAAAAAATTCCATTTGGAGTTGATCCAAAATCTATTTTATGTCAGTTTTTTAAAGCTGGTGCTTGTTCAAGAGCCAAAAACTGTAAATTTTCTCATGATTTGAACATCGGTAGAAAGGCAGTCAAAAAAGATTTATACACTGACGACAAGGATGATATGAAATCAGAAAAAGAATTGGATACCATGGATAATTGGGATGAAGAAAAATTAAGAAAAGTTGTTCTTTCAAAGCATGGTAATCTTAAGACTACAACTGACATTGTTTGTAAACATTTCATTCAAGCTGTTGAAGATGGTAAGTATGGTTGGTTTTGGAATTGTCCTGATGCCGAACAAAAAGCCATTGGATGTAAATATAGACATTCTTTACCTCCTGGATTTGTGCTTAAAACTAAAGAACAAAGAAGACTGGAGAAATTGGCTGCTGATCAACAACCTAAGATTACATTGGAAGACTTTATTGAAACTGAAAGAGATAAGTTGCCTAAGAATAATTTAACCGCAATTACTCAAGAAAGTTTCAGTAAATGGAAGGTGGAACATATTCAAAAGAAACTTAATGAAAAGGCCAAAGCTGAATCTGCTAAAAGTACGAAAACTGGTAAACAAATCATTTTGGAGAAATTCCAAAATAAATTCTTTCAAGAAGAAGAAATTACTAAAGATAAAGGTACCGAAATTGATATGTCTCAATTTAAGAAAGTTATGGATGATATTGAAGATGGTGAGGATGAAGAAGAAATCAAGGATTATGGTGATGGTACAGGCGCTTTCTTATTAGCCAATTCTTAAATTTAATATGTATATATAGCAGATGCATTCCTCTATATATACACTAACTTGCATTATAGCTTCATTTCAGAAAAACTGTTGTACGTAGGGATGTGGGTTTCTTCTGTATATTAACTTCTTTTCTCAAGCCACTTTTTGTTTTATACCTTTCCTTTACTTTGATTTACTTTACTTTACTTTCACTATGTTTATTAAATCAGTACAATTGTACTATGTCTTATTTGATTTTCCTCATGTTTTAATTATTAATTAATAACCAACAATTCTATTAAAAATCAAATCATGAAAAAAAAAAAAATTAAGAATTCAGATTATAGAAAAAGAAAGGTAATAATCCTATAAATCAATTAAATTCTTAGGAGCATGTGGCGGAACAGCAGGCGGAACTCTTTTTTTCTTCTGAAGTGACGTTGAATGATTTTTAGGGGTAGTTCTAGACTCTTCAGTAACAGATCTCTGATTCTTCAATTCATTTGAAACTAAAGCAATTGAATCATCCATGACATCTTGAGGATCCCACCAAAACTTGAATTCAATATTTTCAGGTAATTCATTAAGAACTCTATTGATTCTTTCCTTCCAGAGTATTTTCTTTTTATCATAAAGATCTTCAGAAATTCCATCGCTAACTCCATATCCACCATTAGCACCAATAGCTACAGGATAATCATTTTGAGAATTACTTCCCCAAAATGGAATTTTAGATCCCCCTGTGATAGTAGTAGCGGTTCTACGATTTGGTAGAGGTGGAGGATTTTCACATTCAATTGGGGATGTTTCTGATCTTTTAGAATGTGGTAATGGAACATTAATATCACCACTTATCAAACTCCTACCCGAATCTATAGCTCTTGCAGTAGTCTCGTGCACTGTAGAAATTGAACTATGAATATGATGAAGTATTGGTTCTCCTCTCAATTTCTTAGGCTTGCTAGGTGGGATTGGTGCTAATTTTTTAACACTCATCTCTGCTGTAGCTTTTGGCTGTTCGAATATAACTGCTTCAGATTGTGGTTCAGATTCGTCATAAATAGGTGTGGGATTAGATGATCTACCTTTCACATGTTTAGATTTTCTGTCTTTTAATATTTCTTGCAACTCTTTAAAAACTTTGATATCCTCGTTATAAGATGAAAAGGCCCCGGTTAAAGCTCGAATATAAATGGCTAAAATGCTATTCGGGAACATTGTAGCAATATCCATATATGCTTCAAGATCCATTTCACCTGAGTCACCAATTAAAATGAACTTTCTATTTGGGAAATCCTGAACAATTTTCAAAAGACTACTTTTTTTACGTTCTGCAGAAGGTTGCATAAATGACTGTATCAAGTTTCCAGAATATTGTCTTAAATGAATAGAATCGACAGGTAATCCAACGTAATCAATAAATGATGAAACAATATTATAAACTTGCCATGGAGAATTAGAAACATAATGAACTGGGCAATTGTAATCTTTATTTAAAGCTTGATACCAATTAGCTAATCTTGGAATTTCACATTCACTGAAATCTTTCGCAAAAATGTTCCTAAACACTTCACGTCTATCACCAACAACCCCAGTAATTCTAGCAGTATCATCAACATCACTAATAATACTTACACCTCTAGGCTCGAGAATCTTAGTTTGTTTTGTGGAAACAATATGTGAATTAATAACAGAGGTAACAGTAATATCTAAAGGAGGGTAAGGAGTTGCAATAGATATTCTAAAAAATCCAATTGTATCAGTGTATAAATTAGCACCCAGTATATTATCTGTCTCAATTGCAGATCCTACAGTAATCTTTATTGGTGTTTTAGTGACAGACCTCGCTATAACCCCTTCTAATCTATCTTTAATTGTATCTGTTGAAACACCAGAAGCTGATGTGGACATTGAATAATTAGACACAGTCTCTGTATCAGTGGTATTTGAATTTTTTAATTCTGGATTAGCAATTGAGTCTTCTAATTCAGATTCTAATCGATTAACCATAGAGGGTGGAACTAGAGCATTTGGCTTAATCAATCTCTGAACTAATGATATGAGCAACCTATTCTTTCTATTCATAATTCCTGGACATGATACAGAACCAGAAATTTCTGTGACATATTCTGTGCCAGTGAATCTAGCATATGTCTCGTATAATGTTATTTCTGCATCGTTTGGAATAGTTGGTTCAGGGAGTGCTCCTGTCATTGATGAATCGTCGACTGTCCATGTTTGTTGAATTGCACTGGAAAAGCTTTTGAAGTATGAAGACTCTTTAGTTGATTTAACAGCATTAATCAGTTTCTGCTTACCAAACGTCAAATATGATGATAATCCAGGATCTTCAAATGAATCGTTCACAGTTTGACCTGATGTTGAGGTTGATGAAACTGGTCTACCTTGTGAAGAAGGTGTTTGTTCTATCTTTGCGACTCTTGAAGACTGTTGATCTGGCATTCTATGTTGTCGAGCTCTTGGTATATTTCTATTGATTTCCTCTCTCTGTAGTAGGAAAAAGTAGACTTGATCTTTTTTTGATCCAGAGAGAAATTTGAAAAGAGTCTTGAAAAGAGCGTTTCGTGGTCTCTTAAACTTGTAGTACAGCCGGTCTTTGGCGGGGAACAATAACTTGGAAAACTTCAATGTGGAAGAAGAGGTTAATGCTGTACAGAAATCTGGGAATGGATATGGAAATAGTAATAGTTGTTAAAGTGAGCTGTGATGCTCTTTCAATTCTATTTCATTTTAATATTGAGAGCGATGGTCCGCAATAATTTCACGTCGATTTCCGAATTTAAGTCTGCTTCCTTTGAGTTTAACGAAAACAGATGCTGGTGATAAACCTATATTTATAAGTAACAAAATACAGACATTATCTATACTTGCTCTAACAATATCGGTTCTATAAAGGAATATTTATTTATGATTTGCCTTCGTGGATTCTGAATTGAATTTGAGAATTCAATTCATCATAAATGAATAGTATTTTAAACGATATTTTACGATATCAAATAATCTACACTCTTAAATTTCTAGTTTATTATAATCATAAGATTTGAATTGAGGATTTAGTGAAAAATAGTCTTGAAAATTTTGACAGGATTCAAAGTTGTTGTGTATTGTAAAGTTACACAAGTCCTAAATTAATCAAAATTGAATATACGTATCTTCACATAATTTTGTGGAACTGCTAAAAAGTTGTATTTATAAGAGATGGTATATAATATTTTGTTTGTTAGGTATAGTAAGATATGGATTTTAAGTTAATTGATGCAATGAAGAGTTTTTTTATTTTGATGAGCTACTCTATTGCCATAAACTACGATGATGTTTTCCCATGATGTTTAAAATTGGTTTTTCTTTGCTCTTCATTCCAGGAATAAGTTTTATTATCTAATATTTAGCACAATATTTCTTATGTATGTTTCTTAGTTGATGTATAAAAGCTTGTATAATCCCATACCATAGATAAATTGCGGCTGTGTTCTCTGAATGATTCAGATGATTCACTTTTATTGTATTTTTGGTAATGTCCATCGGTGAACGTTGAAATCTGGAAATGAAACTAAAAGTTTTTTCTATCCCCTTTTTTTTTATTAAACACAAAATATCTTTTGTTTTTTAGTTTTAACTTTATAATCAATTACAAAAAAAAAATAATGTTGAAAACATTAATTGAAATACAATTAATAACTCTGATAACGGTTCATCTAGTATTCAAATGGTTCTCAAATGAAATTGAAGCATACCTTGAAACCTACAAGAAAACAACTTTTCGGACATATTTACGCAAAACTTATAATTTCCACTTACAATTAGACTCAAAATTTCTAACAGCAATTAACTATTTTTTAAAACCAACTCATGAAAATACAAAATTACAAGGAATTTATGGTGGTGAAGTTGACTCGCTCATGATATTTCCAATCAAATCAGCAACCAAAGGATTGAGAGTTTCCGAATGGGAAATTAATGATTATGGATTAAAATATGACAGGCAATTCACGTTTGCAAAATATAATGAAACTAAAGGACATTACGTTACAGTTACTCTAAAAGAATGCCCTAAATTATTTAATCTTGAAATCGAAAAATTTGATAAAGCGAATAAACAATTTAAACTAAGTTATTTTGATGTTATTACTAATCAAACAGAGTATATTAACTTACCTTGTGAATTTGATGATGACTTTGTGAAAAAATATAGTTCTTTGGGTCTTACTGAAAAACCATTCATGTTATGGTCAACTTTATTCGACTGTTACGTTCTTGATAAATTCTTATCGCCTGGTTTTTTGAAAACATTCGACATGCCTTCTAATACGGTATTGCTTTGCTCAAAAAATGGAAAACCTTGTACATGTGGAGCACCCAAAACCATAAATAGAAGAACATATTTTCAAGATTACTATCCAATAATGATGTGTTCATTAGAATCTTTTAATGAAATCAAATACCGTCATCCTGAAGCAAGTTATTTGAAAGTTGAAACTTTTAGACCAAATTTAATACTGAAAAATGTGAAAAAACCTTTTTATGAAGAAATGTTCGAAATTTTTCATTTATTGAAACCCAACTCAAATGAAAGGCATACATTTAATGCATTTTTAAAATGCCCAAACTGTACAATTCCCAACATTGATATGGAAAAAGGTGTTGTTAATAAAGACGGTATTTTGAAGAAATTATCGAAATGGAGAAGAGTAGATGAGGCTACTCCATATTATTCTGTATTTGGTATGTATGTAGTCAATCATCAATCTGGTTACACAATCAAAAATGGTGATATTGTGGATTTGATATCGAAGAAATCCAAGATAACTGATATTACCCCATTTTGATGAGGTCCTCGCTTGTTGCCGCTTCGGGAATCTTTTCGCGATAAGGCTTTTTCAAAAGATGAGTTTAATTTTAATTCTAGTTAAATCAACTTCTGTTGTATTACAATATCTTTCTTTACCTTTTCTTTTCGTGTCCTTTCTTTTGTATAATTGTTTTGATAATAATTTAATCATGCTTTTTACAAAATACTTTTACCCAATTTTTTTTTTGGGAGTTACAATCTCAATCATCAACTATGTTATTAACCATTACTCCGCAAAATTCGAAAAGTATTTGGAAACTCCAAAGAAAACCACTTACAAGCCTTTAATAAGATTCATTTATAATTTAAATCTGAAATTTAATTTTTTCCTTCTAATAAACTATCATAAATTTATTAGTCCAAGAAAAGATGGAATTATTGGTGCATATGGTGGGGTGGTGGATCATATGATCATTTACCCTATTAAAGCATCAACTACTGGATTCAAAGTTAAGCAATGGGAATTAACTTCTTATGGTTTGAAATATGATAGAATTTATATGTTTGCGGTGCTAAACAAAGAATCAGGTGCTTATGAACCAATTAATTTATCTAAAGCTCCTAAATTAATAACTTTAAAAATAAAGCGATTTAATGAAATTTCTAAATTTTTCACTTTTGAGTATGAAGATTCTGTTAATGGGAATAAAATAACTACTTTTGACTTACCTTGTGAACCTAATTCAGAATTTATTTCAAAATATAGTTCATTTGGTACCAATGAACAATTTACTAAAGTTTGGCTAACGAAAATGGAAGGATATGTTCTTGATTTGTTCCTTAGCTCCAATTTTAAAACCTCATTTGGATTATCGCAAGAAACTGTGCTCATTTGTTCACGTGGTGGTAAGCCATGTTCAATTGGTCTTCCAAAAAATTTAGCAACGGCTACAATGTTTCAAGATTATTTCCCTTTACTTACAGCTTCTCAGGAGTCATTTAATGCGATTCAAAAAGATGCTGGAGAAGCTGGGTCATATGTTAGAATGGAATCATTTAGACCAAATTTGATCATTTCAGATGTTGCAAAACCATTTGACGAAGAGTTTTATGATAAATTTGATATTATTTCTATATCTAAAGCAAATATAGATAATCCACGTCAACGTTATAACTTTAATGTTTGTAACAAATGTGCTAGATGCACCATTCCAAATATTGATCCAAAGACAGGCATCTCTGATAAAAAGGGTACCATTAGTAAAAGAATGTCAAAATATAGAAGAACCGATGATGGAAGTCCTTATAGCTCAATATTTGGCATTTATACCGTCAATCATCAAACTGGTGTTATTTTACAAGAAGGTGATATTGTTGATTTATTGTGTCGTAAATCTAAGACTTTAGCTGCTAGTGATGATCCATTTCATTGAATTGATGACAGTGTGATGTTGCTATACTAATTTTGGTCAATCGTCTTTACAAGTTAGTTTGCCCTTTTAGTTTTCCCTTTTTCCCTTTTTCCCTTTTCCCTTTTTACTTTTTACTTTTTACTTTTTACTTTTTACTTTTTACTTTTTACTTTTTCCTCTTTCCTCTTTCGCTTTTCCTTATTGAGATTGTTTCCCATTGTCCCTTTTTTTAAACTAAATATTAGTTATAATAATTAGTTCTAATATATGCTAGAAGATTTTGAAATTTAAATTCATGATTATTAAATTTTTTAAAAAATAAATATAGGCCATCCAAATAACAAATTAAAGTTATACGGGGCAAAAACGAAGAAAAAAATACATACATATACATATATCTAACAATGATCAAAGGCAGTATAAGCAAATAAATTAGAAATCAATATAATTAGAACTGAAAAAAAAAACATACACGCAACAAGAAATACAATAAAATTCTATAATTTAGAAGACACTTGATTATCAGACTCAAGCTCAGAATAATTCAAAGCAGCACCCGGAGTCCCAACAACTGCATCAAATTGATCTTTACTCATACCCCTAATAATGACATGAATATGAGGAATGCTTTTTACACTTTGCAAAGACGCCCAATTTTTAAACCAAACAATATCATTTCTATCAATACCTAAACCTAAAACAAAAGTCTTTTGCACATATAATTCAATCAAATCCTTGAAATATTGAGAAATATCTCCTTTTTCAGAATTTGGATCAGGTGGCATTGGAGATTTAACCCAAACGCATAAGTGAGTTAAATTTTCAGCAAGATAATAGGGGAAATCATTTGAAATGATAACCATATCATTTTGATTGGCAAATGGACGAATGTCTTTACACTTCACTAAGTTTTCAATGGCAAATTGAGCAGGAGTATCTAGAGGTGTACTTTTAGGAATCCAGTGAAGTTGATTGGCTAAAAGGTTGGTGGTCATGTCAATACCCTGCTTTTTCAAATTTGATTTAAAGCGGTGATAAACGGAAAGACCCTCTGGAGATCTGTATAGCTTGTGGATGTTTGATGTGGCAACCAGTTTTTGAACTTCTGAAAACTCCAGAGGGGAATCGCCAATAGACATTTTGATGAGATTTGTTGGATCAGAATATGTTAAAGGATACAAGATAACAGAAAAAGAATGAAGTGTAGAACAGCATAGAATACCATAGAATAGAATGGGAAAAAAGGAAAAATGTTTAAAGTCTGATAAGAGACGGGAAATGTTGCAGCGGCTCAGAAAAGTAACATTTAAAGCAGAGTGGTCGATCGGCGTTTAAGAGAGAGAAAAAGACGACAGTAACGTCGATAGTCGTTTGTACCCGGGTTTTGCCCCACGCGCCCCATCTGCGCCCCCACCCCATGACCTGGTGAGGAGGACCACAATAGACGTCAATGCACTGCCCCCTTTGTACTATCACAGGGCACAATTTCGGTCTTTTCAAGAGTCATTTCCATGGTTGCTTCTATTCAATTCTTTGTTCGTCTACTTTAGTCTGATAACCAACAATAAAATATATACGTTAATGGCATCTCTTGCTATTATTACAAGACGTCCATCTCTTGATGTGGACTTACCATCCATACATTTTGTTAACTCATGGACTCATTTTAATTTTTTGGAAATGGATGTGGTAACACTAATATCCGGTTCTCTGTCTTTTATTGGATGCTGTTTATCATTGTACTGGCTACATAGAATGTCTCCATACCATTTCCGATATAGACATAATCTATATCTTTACCTTATGATAGCTGATTTAATCAGAGCTTTAATTCATATCATATATGCTTCTTTATCTTTACATGCATTAGTAGCTCAAAATTATCAGAGCGATTTTTTCACTCAGGACCATTTTGATGCTTGCGATTTCTTTGGGTTTATTACAACAACAAACTTCATGGTTTCTGACGTTATTATTGCAATGATTGCTTTACAAACGATTATTACTATCAAAGAAGCTTCTCAAAATCAAAAATATCATATATATAAAATACCCAAGCATAAATTTAGTTTCAAAACGCTAATTCGACCTCAAATTAAAGATAATATAAGTAGGCAGAAAATGGTTTTAATAACTAGAAATCATGGTTATTTAGAAACTAAGGATTTCATCTATAAGCAGGAATCAATATTGTATCGTTACAATTACCCTGTCTTGATCATTTTAATTATTGGGTTGCCAATATTTCTTTGCGCTTTAAGTTACATTGGAGGTTATAGAATGCAAAATTATTTTGCGTTTTGCTATCCTGATGCCCATCCAAATTGGAGAAGAGGTATCTCTGCCTGGGGCTTGAGATTCATTGTGTTTGTATTCATTTTTATTTCCTACTTTGGAATATATATATACATCTCTTTCAAATTTAGACAGCTAACGAAAGAACATAACAGGCTACTCAAAAGAAACAGTACGACTACAGATTCAGCATATCATAGTGTTAATAGTTTTACAACCTGGTTACATATCTTAAAAAGTGGGTTATATAATGCTTTGTTTAATGTTGAAATGAAAGATGAAGATTTTCTTTTGAATTCAAATGTAAGTTCTTCCTCAGTGTCATTCCCTCCTACATCTCAAGAGAATGATAACGATAACAACTATCCTAATATATCCCTTCCAGAGCCTGCCGTAGAAAATACAAAAAGGTATAGTCTAATGCAAAGCTCCTTACCTGACTCATCAAACACATTTGACTCCAGACCTATTTTGATGAGACGTGAAGCAGAATTAGCACAACTAAGAGTCATCAATGATTTATTCATAAATTCTTTAGAAAACTTTAAAATACGGAAAAAGCAGTCTTTAAAAGCTTTGAAACTGATTTTTGTATATCCTGCATCCTATGTATTCATATGGGCTGTTCCTTTAGTTTCTCAATGTTATTGTTTCAATAATAGAACTCCTCCTTTTGGATTGTCAGTTGCAGTATCATTTTTTCAGGCTATTGATGGATTCGTGCAAACTTTAATTTTTGGGTATAGAGAAAAACCTTGGAGGTGGTTCAACATGCCTATTCCTGAAAAATCAACCAGTATGCATACTAGCATGACAATACCACCATCTATGGGACAGTATGGTATGTTTGTCCCACATTATCAAGAATCAGAAGAGCATTTTAATACACATAGATTTACTAGCTCTGATAGATCAAATGATAATGAAGTTTACGAGAAGTTACCTACTGTAATGGACTCAGGTGGTTACTCTGAAAATAGAACTAATCCTGAAGCAGGTTGTTCAAGTCTTAGATCTGAAATTGAATCTGATCTCATGCAAAGTGAAGAAATTGATCTGCTTGATGCATTGAATGCTCGTAATTATTGACTTATTATCTTATTCTGATCAAATATTGGTTACTTTTTTTTATTTATTTTTTTATTTTCATTTTTATCATTTTTTTCTTTTTGCTACTATAATTTTGCGGTGTAAAAACATATGTACTTCATCAGGTTGCTTTATTTCTTGGTTACTTTTTCTAAGTATTACAGTTGTGTGCTTTCTTCCTCATTTTGGGTTATTTTTAATAATATTATTTATTCTTTGTATATATCAATCTATCCATTTTAAACTGACTATTTCATTGTATTGATCTTGATAGTTGACTTGCTCTATATTAGACATCGGGGTGTGATTAATCCAAGGCATTTTTTATCTATTAGACTAATTAATAAATCTAATCAAAATTACATAAAAATGAACTATCATTTTGAAATAAAATAAAAAAAACCGTAAAAAAACTAAGAAATGGTATATTTTTTCTTTCCAGAATCACCATTCTTCACAATATTTAATCCTTCAACAAATAACTGCCTAAACATTCCCACTGTTTCTTGAACTTTACTCTCTTGATCAGCTTCAATCAATAAATATAATTTTGGTGGTTCACCATCGGCGGGTGATTTACCAGCTGGATAAAATGATCCTTTAGTAGTGACTGAAGCTGGGCTCATCTCACACACTTTATCCATATTCTCTTTATTCGTCATATGCCATCTAATAGCCATTGGAAGGTCATTAGTAACAATATTAGCATGATAAGTATTAGATAAAGGATCTTTATCTTCAGGTGTGAAGTACGTGACTTTTAAGTCTTGGGATAATTCTGCTGCTGCTGCTGCTGCTGTATTAGAATCAGAATTTCTATGATCTGATGACTTATCTTTATTATCATCTGGATTGTCATCTGGATTACTGTCACCAGATTCAATATCATAAACTTGTTTTTCAATTTTCCTATGTTCATCTCTGATAGCTTGTAATTTTTCAAGACCTTTCCCTGAAAACCCAGAGTTATACTTAACATCACCTTCTTTCAGTTTACTTCTGAATAAGTTTGCCATTTGGCGTAGTTTTTCAGGTATTGGTAAATCAGACAATTCAAGCAAACGAACTATATCATTAGCATTTTTCTCTTGAGTTGATGTGACAAATGTAATACTTTCCCCGCTATTTCCAGCTCTTGCAGTTCTACCCACTCTATGAACATAATCTTCCATATGATTTGGAGCATCGTAATTGATCACAAGATTTAATTCTTTAATATCCAATCCTCTGGATGCAACAGAGGTAGCAACTAAAACTTCAACAACACCTTCTTTCAAGTCATTAATAGTTGAATCTCTATCAACTTGATCTTTCCCTCCGTGAAGAGATGCTGCTGGATAACCTCTTGAAATTAATTGAGTGGCCACATCATCACATCTATCTTGAGTCTCTGCAAATACAATAATTTTCCCTTCTGGATCCTTGATTTTGAATCCACCTAACAGTTGTAGTAATTTATTAAATTTCCCTGTTTCTTCCAAAACTTCAAATTTTTGATCAATTTTTTCATTAACTAAGTTTCTTGTACCAACCATAATTTCTGCAGGTCTCTTCAATATTGTTTTAGCTAGGAATTCCATCTTAGGAGGGAAAGTAGCAGAGAATAATACAGTTTGTCTGTCCGGTCTTAACACATTCACAATTTTCATCACTTGAGGCTCAAAACCTAAGTCAAACATACGATCAGCTTCATCTAAAACTGTATATCTAACTTTACTGAGATTTAAACAACGTCCACCATTAACACAAAGTAAATCAATTAATCTTCCTGGTGTCCCCACAATAAAATCACAACCTTTTTTCAACTCAGAAATTTGATGATTGATAGGTTGACCACCATAACAACAAACACCTCTTAATTTCAATTTTTCTAGAAATATTTTCGATTCTTTGTGAATTTGTAGGGCAAGTTCTCTAGTTGGAGTCATGATTAGACTTAATGGTTCACTTAAACCATTTCTAGAATCATGAGCTTGAGTTTCATTGGAAATAATTTGCCTAAATAAAGGAAGTAAAAAACCTAGTGTTTTACCAGATCCAGTTTTAGCGATACCTATTAGGTCCGACCCACTCATGATATTGGGTAACGTCTCACACTGTATTGGCGTTGGCGATGGGAAGCCTAATTCCTCAATTATGCTAGAGAGAGAACTAGGTAGTCCTAATTGAGCCCATGTTAGTATTGGTCTTTTCACGTTTTTACCTCTTACAACCACTCCATCCCTTAATCTAATACTGTTAACTTCTTCCTTTGTTAAGTTTCTAATGAACCGAGATTCTTGATAAAATGATTTTAAAAATGGGGTTTTATTTGGAGGAGTATTAGGAATATCTTTTTTATTTCTTTCGTTTATGTTTTTAATTAATTGAGCTGTTTCTGATTCTTCTGCGATTTCTTTTTCGTCATCAAGATCATCGTCATCTTGTTCAATTCCTTCATCTGCAAACTCTTGTTGTTGTTCTGAAATTCTAGGCATGTTGGAATCATTATGCTGAAGTTCAAACATAATAGTATCAAGATCTGGTTCAACTTCCTTTTTTTTTTCTTCAGCTTGTTTTGATATCATAATTGTTGATTTTTTGGCTGGTTTAACAGATATTTCCTCATCAGTTTGAAAATTGGATAAAAAGCCAGATGAATTCAAAGGTTTCCTTATCTTTTTAGAAATGATTCTTTTTTTAGGTAAAGCTTTTTTAAAACTTATCAAAGAATTTTTAATAGTGTTCCCATCCTGTTTTTTCTTCCATGCTTCTAATCTTTGTTGTTTCAATTTCTGAGCATCACCATCTTGTTTTGAAACTGTGTTTATAATGCTAGAGTTATTACTACTTTGCAAAGAATATGGAGAGTTAGTTATTTCTTGTTTTTGTGAATTGGCTACTGTGAGAGAAGAGATATTACTTTTCGGTGTCATAGTATCAGTTGTAATGGGAGTTGAAGTTGAAGTTTGAATACTTACAATGTTATCATTGCTTAACAAATAAGGAGAAAGGTTATTAGAATTTGAAATTTGTCTGGAATTATATTGCTCCTGTTGTTGTTGTTGTTGTTGTTGTTGTTGTTGTTGTTGTTGTTGTTGTTGTTGTTGTTGTTGTGGTTGTATGGAGTCGGAAGAACCAAAATTATTAGGTTCAATATGGTCATTTGAATAATTTTGATATTGATAATCATATTCATTATATCCATTATTTCTGTAATTGTTTTGATAATCAGAGTTATCATATCTGTTGTTTCTGTAGTTGGTTTGATAGTTATTGTTTGAATAGTTGTTATTTGGTTTATAGGGATGGTTTCTATTACTGAAGTCATGATTGTATTGAGGCTGTCTGGAATAAGATCCACCTCTTCCACCTCGACTATTTCCTCTACCATTACCTCTATGGTTACCTCTATACATTTTTGTAGTTTAATAGTAGATAGTCGGTTTATATCGTTAAGAAATAAACCCCATTTCCTGTTTTAGGTTTTTTAACTAAAATTTTAATTAGAATGAGCCTGCGCGGACAATGAGTCTGGAAACCGGACGACGCGTCGACGACCTTTTTAAGAGACCCTAAGCTTTTTTTCTTTGTTGATAAGAATCTTTAGCGTGCGGCGCTTGCAGCATCAAATCAAAAAAGCAGTTCAGCTGAGTTTAGAAAAATAGGCATTGATCTCTGATTAGGTAGCTTTTACTTTCTTATTTCCCAAATTTTGTATCATTTCAAAAGAGGTCTTGTATCTCTTGTTTTTTTTATTTCCCATTCACCATGCAGGGCTCCATAGGGGATTATTATAGGAAAGTTTCTGGGTCCGATAGGCAACAGAATAATGCCAAAAACAATAGATATTCTTCAATGAGACAAGCATATTATGGTGCTACTGTGAGCTCAAACTCACGATCTCATCCAACTTCTGCCACCAATAGACACCTTCTTAATAATAATAATAATAGTTCAGTATTGAATCTGGCGAGTCAAATAGGTGCTGTTCCTAGTTCATCGAATAATTTGATACCATTTGAGAAATCATCGTTAAATTTTCTTGATGGGAATTCAAATGATTTGATAGATTTTAAAGCTAACAAATTAGATACAGTTAGTGGTGTCACACTGCCCACTATTTTGAATGTTTTATCCATTTTGATGTTTCTTCGTTTTGGTTTTATTATTGGTCAAATGGGTATACTAGGAACTTTATTATTACTATTCATGAGTTATGGTATAGATCTATTAACTACTTTATCTATTAGTGCAATTGCAACAAATGGTACTGTTAAAGGTGGTGGTGCTTATTATATGATTAGTAGAAGTTTAGGGGTTGAATTTGGTGGGGCAATTGGTATTATATTCTACATTGGTCAAGTGTTAAATTCTGCTTTAAATGTTGCTGGTTTTATTGAACCATTAATGTACAATTTTAACTCTGAAGAAGGTGTTATTGCTAAGATCTTACCTGCTTCATATTGGTATCAATTTTTATATTGTACTGCTTTCTTGGCTTTGTGTACTGTGATTGCATTGATTGGGTCAAGTACTGTTTCAAAAGCTGGTACATACTTATGTATCATGCTAATTATTTCAACATTATCGATTCCATTTTCTGTGATTTTTAGAAAACCTTTTGAAGATCCAGAGTATCATACTATTTATACTGGGCTTTCTTGGACTACATTTAAAGACAACTTGTATCCAAATTTTACTAAAGGTGCTGCTGGTTCTCAATTAGATATAGTTGAGAATTTTAATGATTTATTTGGTATTTTTTTCCCTGCTACTGCTGGTATTTTAGCTGGTGCTTCAATGAGTGGTGATTTGAAAAGCCCTTCCAAATCAATTCCAAAAGGTACATTGGATGGATTAATGGTTACATTTTCTTGTTATTTTTTAGTTATTCTTTCTATGGGGGCATCAATTCCAAGAGATTTTTTATATAAAGATGTTCAAATTATTCAAACAGTTAATCTTTCACCAATTATAATTCTGTTAGGTGAAATGTCCACTTCAATTTTTTCTGTTATTGTTGGTATAGTTGGAGCTTCTAAATTATTACAAGCAATTGCAAGAGATGAGATTTTACCAGGATTAAAATTATTTGGTATAGGAAATACAGTTGATGATCCAATTTATGGTATTTTATTCACTTGGCTTTTATGTCAATTGTTTTTATTTGCTGATATCAATCAAATTGCAACACTTATCACTATGGCATTTTTAATGACTTTTATTGTTACTAATTTAGCTTGTTTTTTATTAAAATTAGGTTCAGCACCAAATTTCAGACCTAGTTTCAAATATTTTAATAGTAAGTCTGCTTTGATGGGTACCATATTTTCAGGTCTGGCTATGTTTATTGTTGATGGTATGTCAGCATCATTAATTTTCATTATGTTAATGTTTTTAATTCTTTTCATTCATTATGTTTCACCTCCTAAACAATGGGGAGATGTTTCACAATCATTAATTTATCATCAAGTTAGAAAATATCTATTAAAATTAAAGCAAGATAATGTTAAATATTGGAGACCTCAAGTTTTGTTATTAGTTGATAATCCTAGAACAAGTTTCAAACTAATAAGTTTTTGTAATCATTTGAAAAAAGGTGGATTATATGTTTTAGGTCATGTTATGGTTAGTCAAACATTTCAAAATAGATTGGGAGATTTAAATAAAAATCGTAAAGCATGGTTAGAATTAAGAGATCTTGCAAAAATTAAAGCATTTACACAGATTTCAATGGCACCAAGTTTCGCATGGGGAGTTAGAAATGTTTTTTTAGGTAGTGGATTAGGTGGTATGAAACCAAATCTTACAATTATTGGATTTTATGATTTATCAGTTTATATTTCTAAATTACCATATGGAGTTAAATTAGAAAATGCAACATTTGATTATTCAAGACAAGTTTCAAATAATTTAACAAATTTACCTACAGATTCAATGAAAAATGAATCAAAATTAAAATTAACTGAATGGGTTCAAGTTTTAGAAGATTTATCATTATTAGGTAGTAATATTGCAGTTGCCAAAGGATTTCCAAGGTTACATATACCAAATGATTTAGAAAATGGCTTAAGTTTTGATCAAAAGAAATATATTGACTTATATCCTATTCAAATGGCTTCAAAAGTGATTAATAAGACTGGTGATAAAAATATTTTAACAACTAATTTTGATACTTATACATTAATTTTACAATTAGGTGCAATTTTGAATACTGTTCCTTCATGGAAAAAAACACATAAATTAAGAGTTGTTGTATTTGTTGAATTTGAAAATGATATTGAAGAAGAAAGAGAAAGATTAAAATCTTTATTAGATATATTAAGAATTGAAGCAAATATTGTTGTATTATGTTTAACAACTGGTAATTATAAATGTTATAATTATCTATTGAAAAATGAAGCAATTCATGATAATATAACCGTTAAAAAAATCGAGAAAATATTAATTAATGATCAATGGTGGCAAACATTAAAAAATTTTAGAAAAGAGGATAAAGATTCATTAAAAAATATTGATATACCTTTCCCACCACCATCTAGTGGAATTCATATTAACTCACATGCAGTTCATAAAATTTCGAAAAGCTCAAAGAGAAAATATACAGCTGGTAATTTAAGTAAACTTGGTGTTTCATTATCAATGATTTCAAATAAGATATCACGTCATGATATTAAGCGTACATTTTTTGATAATCAATCAGATGATGATATGTATTCAGCTTCAGACGGAGAATCAATTTCATCAATTGCATCTACATCAACTATTTCAAGTCCTTTATTAAAACCATCAAGTGGAGCTGGAGGAACAGTAGGAACTCTTAATGTAAGTGGAAATGGGAATGGGAATGGGAATGGGAATGGAAGCAATAGTGGTAGCGGTAGTGGTAATATTAATGGAGGAAATGGGGATCAAACTCAAGGAGCATCATCAACAACAGCTCATCAACTTAGAAGACCTTTATTAAAAACATTAAATTCAACTAATTCAATTAGAAGAGGTAAATCTTCATTAGGATTCTCTGCAGATACGATACCAAATTCACAAGTTTTTGAAAATGCACAAGGAAATGAACCATCAGTTGGATTTGTTCACGGTGATAGTAGATCACAAATTTCCAAAAATATAGATAATGTTACATCACCTACAAGGGACCAATTTAAAGATGGATGTATATCTATTCGACATTCATCTTCAAAAGGATCTTTATTACAACCAGCATCATCTCTTCCATTATCACCAGGGTATCAATCACAATTACCTTCATCCTGTTGTGAAAATGAAACTGAAACGGCATATGATAATTTAGTATTTACATTTAATGAAGCTTCAGATAAATCGCAATTATTAATATTAAATGAGTTAATGATGCAGATGTCTAAAGATACAGCATTAATTTTTTCTACATTACCAATACCTGAAGTTGGATTACATAAATCCGAAGAAGATTGTTTAGAATATGCTATGAATTTAAATATTTGGTGTGATGGATTACCACCAGTATTATTAATTAATTCTAAAACTATGACTGTAACTACAAATTTATAGAATTTAATTCATATATACAACTTATCTTTACAAACTAAGTAATTTCACTCCACTCCGTGTCTCACTTGCATTAACTTTTTTTATCTCTTTTTTATGTCATTTTTATGTCATTTTTTTTTTTTTTTTGAAAAATTGCTTTGCTTTTTGCTTTGCTATGGTTTCGTTATGACACTGTTATTTCATTCGTTTATAGAAAAGTACAGTTTATGTACATACATACATGCAAATACAATAGTAATCATATAATTCTATTTATATATTTCCTAAAACATAATATTGTTTAAATAATAAAAATCCATTTACGTTCCAACTTTTGTTTTTATTGTCAATAAAGATTTTCGTTATGAATGTAGTGAGATGTACGGGTGTGTGGTTTATACGCAGGTGTAAAATTGTGAAAAATGTGAAAAATGTGAAATTTGTGAAATTTTAGATGCCGTAAACAAGAGATTGTCTGTTTTTTTTTATTGTCATAATTTTTATTGTTTTAGTAACTTCCTAGTTTCATTCTTTTATTTCCCTGGTTTTTATTATTTTATTGCTTCTCTTACCTTGCCCCTGCCCTTGCCCCTGCCCTTGCCCCTACCCTTACCCCTAGTGCTAACACCAACACTAACAAATATTCCAGTCAATCAATTATGTACAATTGCAAGAGAAACAAAACATTTTACAAAATTAGAAAAGAAACAAAGACAGAAAAACAACAAAAAAGGCAGGGCCCAAAAAGCTCTTTTCACCTTAAATGTTTATTGAGAAAACAATAAGATCATATTTACTAGCTAATAGCTATGAAATATCAAAGACTTAATTCCTCGGTTTGATTTGCTACACAGAGAATCCCCTTTCCCCTGATCGGTGTTCAACTTACTATTATTGGTTTATTTTATTTGATATTACTTGATTATTATTCAAGATTAAGAGAAGCAGATACGATACAACAATTTCAGATTAACACATCCCGCATGTAAGAAAAAACAGGAACTCGGCCGAGGTTTATCATCTTATGATAATATGATAATATGATTGATAAATAAAACTAACTAACTATCTTTAAAATAAACAGATGGAATTAATGAATAAACACTTAGTCATACAAAAAGAAAGGAGGTGCATTACAACTAAAAACAATTAATAGATGACAGAAATCTGTCAAAGTTTATTCCAAGAGTAGTTGTAATTTATAATTTATAATAAATGTGAAACTTAAGGGAGTTTGTTTACTATCATATCATAAACGTTTGGTAAAATAATTGAAATTCAATTAAATTAAATTCAATTGAACACGTATATATAGAAAAAAAAGAGAAAGACAGTTAGGAAACAAATGGAAATGAGCTTTAGTTTTCAAAATGAGACAAAACAAGAAAAAGATCATCAAGTGGAAATAGATTTGATTTGGAAATGCGCGATAAAAAAAAACTTGGATCGGATCTATAATTTTTATTTGGGCAAAGCAAACCGCGGAATGGTACCTATTGTAATTGATTGAGCGGCGTGGTGCACTACTTTTTGGTAATGCGGTGTGATGGCATAGTGGCGGAGTGGATATCTTATTCAAATTTGTTTCTGCCTTAGAAGAAGAAAAAGAAAGGCCGCGCCCGTTTGGCCATGTACCTTGTTCGGTATCGTACCTTCTTTTCCTAATTTGTCAAAAAAGAACAGGCTAGTTTGAAATTAATCAAGATTGTTGTTGTTGTTTTATGTCTGTCAATTTACTTTAGTTTAGTCTTTATGATTTTCTGTTACTGTTACTATTACTGTTTTTTAACAAGTTAAGATCTCACTTTTTCAACGATTATTCTGCAGTTGCAGCATTTATAAATGATAGTTAAAGATGTATAGTTTTGGTAATTCCGGTGTCCAGACCCATTTCAAACGGGCGTATAGTTAGAAGTTATTTGTAATTATTGTATCACATGTAAACCATTGGAAGATCCAAGCACAAATGATAGGTTTCTTTGTGTTTTGTGTTTTGTGTTTTATACAAGTTTTTATAAATCTTGTGTTTCACCTGTCAAATCAAGCAATCAAGCCGTCAGGCCAAATTATTTTTTGTCATGAAACCGGAGATTGGTCTAATTTCAATGAATATTGTGGTGATTTAAACCAGATCTAAGGTTTCTCAATTGCAGTTGTCAAATTTCATAACGATAAGTTAGAAAACGGTGCAAGATGACCGTTCAATACTGAATAATTGGGTAAAAATTCGAGCCAAGATGTTAAATTTTGAATTTTAAAATTTGAATTTTTTAATACTTATTGACAGGGTGTTTATTGATGCATATTATCTCCTAGTTGATTTAGCTTGATTAGGTCTATTAGGGACTGAAAGTTTTAGATTGGATTTTAATTGGTCTGCTAAGGCGGACATATTTATCAAGGCAGCCGCAAGTTGGCCGCAGACGCAGCCGCAAGCGCCGATCAGTAAAAGTTGTTTTTCGCGTTTGTGGTTCAATTAACATTCTCAGGAGTGTTGGTCAGGGGAGTCTTCTATATAAAGTTGAACATTTCCTCTTTTTAATCTTTGCCTAATGTTAATATGAAGTGTACTAGATTTTAATTTTAATTTTAATCTCTGTTCTTTGCTCTTTGCTGTTTGCTATTTCTTTGATTTTCTCTTTTCGCAATTTAAGCTATTCAAGCTACTCAAGCTACTCATACCCGATTAACTAACTATTATCCACTCATTTACTTGTTAAACTTAACAAACAAACAAATCACACTCTTTCACCATTACTTTTCTATTCCCATTCCCATTCACATTCCCATACAATTAAATCAAATATTTTAAAATTTATTTTCTTTCCGCTAACAAACTTTTAATTTTACAAAATGAATACTTCAACAATTTCAAACCAACCTTGTTTACCTTTACCACAAAGAATTTCTCCTCCAAGTTCTCCTTCAGAATTATCTTATGATTTATCAAAATATTCTTTCTCATCATCAAGTATTGATAATAAATGTTTCAATAAGGTTAAACTACCACCTTTACAATCTGTTCTTGGTGCTGTTTCTCCAATTCAGCAACATCATTCTTCTACTTCTTCTTCTTCTTCTACTTCTTCTACTTCTTCTCATCATCAAATTCCTCATGGTCAAGTTTCTCATGTGTTACCTTCTTTATCTCTTCAAGTTTCTCAAATGCCTTCATATCCATACTCCCCTTTATCTTCAAGATCAAGTTCTTCATCTTCTTTATCTGAAGCTCCAGTTTTTTTGAAACAACGTCAAACTTCTTATCGTGATTCAGATAGACCTCCGATGCTTTCTATCCCTGTTGAACGTTATGGTTCTGTTCAATTGCTTACCCCAAATACACCAACTCAAATCTCTTCGATTACTGGTAATCCAAGTCAAGTCAATTATAGACCAATGCCATCTCCAATAGTTAATGGACATCCACATCATGCTCCTGTTCATGTTCATACTCATCCTCTTTCTCTTTCTCTTTCTCTTTCTCAATCTCAATCTCAATCTCAATCTCAATCTCAATCTCAATCTCAATCTCAATCTCAATCTCAATCTCATTATTCATTTCCACCATCTCCTGTTAGTTCGTCATCTCCACAAAATTTACGTTTTACAAACCCAAAGAAGAAAAGAACTAACTTACCAAAGAAGACTACCATTATTCTTCTTAATTGGTTAAATGATAATCTAGATCATCCTTACCCAAATTCAAAAGAAAAATTGGAACTGATTAGAAAAACTGGTTTATCTAATCAACAATTAGCCAATTGGTTTATTAATGCTAGAAGAAGAAAAATTCAACTATTAAGAGATATTAAAGCAAATTCTCAAACATGTATGGCTTAAAATATCATGATTAAATTTTCAACAATTTGAATGAAATACCAGTTATTATTATTATTACTATTGAAAGGGGGTTCCTGATGTTTTTTGTTTTTTTGTTTTTTCGTTTTGCTGGGTTTTAGTTTAGGGTTTTGTTATTTGTTATCTATCAAATTAATGCTACAAATGTTTTATATTACCTGCTACCTGCCAGTTATGTAGTTTTGATGTTGAAGTATTTATTTGTTTTCTTTCTATTTCTATTTGCGTGTTTATTTATATCCTGTATTTTTCTGGCTTCTCTTTTTCTTTCTTTCTATTTTGTTTTTTTTATTATTATTCTTTTTACTCTTATTCTTGCTTGCTTCGTTTTACTTAGTTTACTCTACTTACTTACTTACTTACTTACTTACTTACTTACTCTACTTACTCTACTTACTTAATTATTTTCCTTTGTTAATGATGCTTTTATTATGTGTTTGTTTTTCTTTCTTTTTTCTTTAAAAAAAATTTTGGAAGTTTTTAAAACTTGTTGATTTGCTACTTTATAATATTAAAGAATTTTCTATTTAATTTATTTGTAATGTAACTAAACATTTTAACCATTCAGCATATTAGTATATGAGCATATATATGCCATGCTATGCTCGTATCAAAACAAAAACTGACAGTGAAGATTAGATGATTAGATCATCTAATCATCAGATCATCTAATCATCAGATCATCAGATCTATATAAAAACAAAAAACAACTACAGTGCTTCAGTACTTCAATTTGTTGATAAAATTTTTAATTTATTTATATTTTTTCGTAAATGATACAAAATTAAAATTAACTTCATATGCAAATAATTTTTACCAAACTGAATGGACTGAATTATAATTATAATTATTAATTAAAACTAGATATGCATATTTCATACTCCCTCCATCTTTCGATTTATAGAAAAAATTCAATAAAAATTCTACGTATTCCTCAATTTTATTGTTTTCAAAACTTTGATAATTTTATTTAATTATTTTGAATTTAAAAATGTTAATGGAATTATATGCATCTATGTATGTACCAATTCTAGAGATTAGTGAATGAACTGAGTGAGTGTGAATAAATAAGTTAATAAGAAATAACTCAAAAAATTTCCAGGCCAGAAAGAAACAAAAGTAATATAATAATAATATTTCAGATTTGATAATGTATGTTTATATTTTTATATGTTTATATGTATGTAAGGTAAGTAAAAAAAAGTATAAGTGTAGTTTCAAAGATCATAAAATTATGACAAAGTGTAGTACTGCATGCACCATTATAAAATATACATGTGCAGTTGAGTGAGTGCTTTTTTTTTTTGTTTTTTTTTGTTTTTTTTTCCGTGGATTTCCTTGTCTATTTCGTCACTTTCGTTTATGAAATTAAATTGTCATTTGATATGTAGGAAATTCTATTGTGAATTTAAATGATTCTTAAATAATTAATGATAAAGGGAATGAGCTATTAAAAACATAAGTCTCGCTAAATTAATGAATGTTATGTTTTATATGACATGCTGGAGAACCAACAGAGAAAAGTTCCCCCCGGCATAGTAAGCAGTCAGATGAACCATGAGCCTTCTTTTTCCCCACGTCGGTCGTCTCAATCGGCGCATGCGTCACCAGTTATTTCCCCTGACCCTATCTGCTAATCCATGTACTCCAATGCACAAGTTTGTTCAAAACAGTTGGTTGTCTTGAATAATAGTTTAATGATTCGAAGCAAGGGGAAGTGGAAGTTGGAGTGGAAAGTAATACTTTTTATTTTAATTGTTCTTGTTCTTGATCTTCATTAACTATTAAATATTGATCATTAATCAATCAAGTTAATGTAAATGTAAATCTAAATCTAAATCCACAAACATCATACTGGCATACTCTATATTTACTGAAAAATGCCTAATTAAGCAATCACCAACCTGCGCCACGTCAATTTGCTTTTGCTGCTGCGGTGATGTACGCCACCTTAAAATTTAGCTGCATCGCCGAAACGAACAATTAACACGCCAAAAAAAAACTTGTTGTTTTGTGAAAAATTTAAAATGACAGCCAGTTTTACCCATATTAATGCATTAATAGTAGTAGTGTATTGTTTGAAATGTATTTTTTTTTCAAATTTTTCACTTTTTACTAGTACTTTAACTATTAATTTAAAGATCACTATTATTATTACGCCTTGTTTAACCGTTAAAATGATGCTTTTTTAAAATACAACCTTATTCTTTTATTATTCACTATTCATTATTCAGTTTTACTATTTACTATTCATTTTCAATTTTACTTTTACTTGTTTATTAATCGCGAATATGTCAAACAATAAAGAGATACTTACTTTATATGTACAAAAAGGAACTTTTTTTTTAGTGGGATTGTTATGTAAAATTTTAAACAATTAATTAATTCAAAGTATTATTCTTAGTGCAATGTTCATTCTAATCTGAAAAAAAAAAAAAAAAAAAAAAAAAACACTCACCAAAAGTGCGGAATTTTCCCCAATTAGTCCTATAATTTCAAATTGGGGTTCTTTCCGAAGTTCTTGTAAAAAGTAACTTAAAACTTAAAACATACGGAAGTTTATAAATTTTTTTTTAATAATTTAATAATTTCATAATTTCATAATTTAATAATTTAATAATTCTATTTTAATTACTTTATTTCATTTCATTTACTTAATTACCTATTTTAAACATAATTATTTATCTAAGTTCCTATTCCTATTCCTTTTCCTTTTCATTGAACAAGAAATGTACACTGGAATTTTATTTACATTAAAAAAAATTTAAAATAAGTGTAATAAGTGTAATAAGTGTAATAAGTGTAATAAGTGTAATAAGTGTGAAAATTCTTTCGGCTGTATACTTTTTTTTTGTGTTGTTTTTGCCTTTTAATTCGTTTGTTCTCTGCCATATTAATAATAAAACTAAATATCTATCATAATAAAGATACAGCAGAATTATAAGATTAAAATATTTCATTCGATGATTTAAAAACTTTTCTTTTACTTGTTATCTAAGCGGTTCTAAGTATTATGTATAAACTTGACTAGCTAGCTAGCTAGTTATCTAGTTATCTAGTAGTTAGTTAGTGCTACCTCTACTTTTATTAGAAAATAGAAATTGCATCAGGGTGTTGGTTTAAACTTTGGATGAACTTTAGAATAAATATAGAAGGAATATAGAGGAAATGTAATTTATTCCCTTTAATTTCAATTTAATTTAAAGTTAATGTTGAAACCATTATGAATTAATGTCACTGTCAATGTCACTTTAAATGTCACCAATCACTAAATCTACTTGACTGCCTTGAAATTCTTATTATATCAACCAATTTAAAAAAAGTATATTTTAAACTTAAATTTAAACTTAAACTTAAAGAATATTGAAACTAAACACAAACGAATTAACAGCCCTATCGGTTAGATTGTAAAAGGCTTTATCACTTTATCAACTCAAATGATTTCATACAATTCCAAAACTCACGAATTCATCAATTCAACAATTCACCAATTCACCAATTCACCAATTCACCAATTCACCAATTCACTTAGCAGACATAATACAAATAATACTCTTTGGAAATCCGGCTGGATAGGTTATTAAAATCATAATTAAGATTTAATTGTGGTGTAATCATAAAAGCCTCGAGCCTCTCTCAAACGGAGTTTGTTCATTTCAATACTCGGTATAAAAAAATGAAAAAATATTAAAAAAAAAAATAGATATGTCTCAAAAAACACTTTAAACACATACTAATA
Source organism: Ambrosiozyma oregonensis (nom. inval.) (assembly GCA_003706315.3). Classification (NCBI taxonomy): domain Eukaryota; kingdom Fungi; phylum Ascomycota; class Pichiomycetes; order Pichiales; family Pichiaceae; genus Ambrosiozyma; species Ambrosiozyma oregonensis (nom. inval.). The sequence goes on from PPKY03000012.1 coordinate 188,496, forward strand.
ATAATACATTATGTTCGATATATTTTGATTGATCGATGATTATACGCAAAGAAGAATAATTATTAATGTCTCAACCAGTAATTCAATTCAATTAATATTTTAATCAAAAAAACAGAAAAGAGCCTCTTTTTATTTTTAGTATTATAAGATAGTTTTAATTAACACGTTTAAATCCCGGCCCCTTAATCAATCCTATGGTTAGATAATTAAATTTATTTTTTAAATTAATGAATAAATGTCAAGTTTGACAGAGGTAAGGCAGAATAAGAAAAATAGGAAAAATAGGAAAAATAGGCAGAGTAAGCAAAGTATAGATGAATTGGAAATAGAAATAGAAATGGAAATGGCGCCTCATCTTGAAGTATTACATGTGAATTGTATAGAAAAAACCACAATGTTTTTCAACCACTCTCATTTTTTATCCATGGTTAAAAGTATGTTATTTGATAATCAATCAATTTAATACATACAATAATCATTTTAATAAGTAAATATGCAATTTATTGATTAGTGCGCTGACTTTTTCAACGAGATGAATACCGCTTATATTTCAATTAAAATAAAAACATAAGACTGTACGTAATTTTACATATTTTAACATATTTTAACATATTTTAACATATTTTAACATATTATTACAAAGTTAGATATAATATTAAAAATTTATAAAAATTTAGTAAGCGAAATTAAACTCTAAAACCAAAGAATATAGAAAATAGAAAAGAGACATAATAAAATTGAGAAGGAATTACAAGTGATAAATTTGTTTTACAACTATTTTAAACACTATAATTACTCGGCTTATATATTTCATATAAAAAGGACAAATAATGATACTATTCAACATTTTTATTGTCTAAAGAAAAGATTTCAAGTATCATAAATATTTCTTGATCAAATGAAATGGAATGAATGATTGGAATATAATAAACTTTCTCTGTTTCAGACAGTTCAAAAAGCTTGATGGCTTGATAAAAGAAATACAAATAAAGGCAATTAATTATAAAACGAGACACAAAAAAGTGTCTTTGTTGTTGAAATACATCATACATGAGTAATTATTCTATATTATATGAGACATTACTCTTGTAATTATTCTAATGTTTTATTTAATGTGTCTCTGTTATTTAAACTTTCACATTTTTCTGTATAGAACTTTTTAATTGTGTCATAGATGAATGTAAACTGTTGGAATCTTTGAACCATCATAATTCTTTGATTTCTAAGCTCTTGTACAATATCATATATAGGGTCAAACGTTGATGATTCTCCATTTAGTCCTTCTTTAAGATATTCTACACAATGATTTAAAAAATAATCAATTGTTAAAAAAGTACCTGTACGACCAACTCCAGCAGCACAATGTGTTATTATTGGATCATTCGAATTTATTTTGTTTTTAAAACTGTGAATTCTTTCAGATAATTCAATGATTTGATCTGATGAATCCGCAGCTTGAAAATCTTTCCATTTATCGTAATAAAAATGAATCACTTGTTTCTTAAAACTTCCTGATTTATCAGTTAGTTCCCATTCACTCAATTCATATGAACTATTTTTTTCAAATTTTTTAAATTTAAAAATCAATTCTTCATTTTCAATAAATCCATCTTCATTCTCAATTATAAAATCTGAATCTGTCCAATATTTGAAACATTGTTGTACTCCATTTTCATTAAGTGGAGTTAACATAACAATAATTATTTGTTCTTTACACGCTTGATGGCACATATACCAAAAATGTTCAAAAGTTTGATTACTTGGTCCTTGTGTTGCAATATAATTTCCAATTGATGTTCCAGTTCTTAATTCAATTTCATTTCCATTAATATAATCTGAATATTTTGGTGAAATTGTTTTCATTTTAAATCTTGTTTTATCATAAGCAACAACATTTGAATATTTATTTCTGGATTTATTGTTTAATGATGCAATATATGAAAATTCTGAAGTTGTGGGATGTTTAGAAGCATCACGTAATCGTTGCTTCTCAAGTAATTCAATTTTATTATATTTATCATTAAGGTCTAAGTATATTTATAATAAAATAAAAAAAGGTAAGTATTCAAATTATTCTTAAAACAAAAACAAAAATCAAAAGTGTATGAAAGAGCAATGAATGAGAAACTTCAAATACCTTTTCTTTAATACCTTAAAACTAAATATCAAAGCACTAAGACTAAAGAATTAACTAATAAACTATGACATACCTTCTTTCGATTGTAATAAAAACTTCTGCATTCTTCGTTTTTTTTGTTTTTGTTTTGATAGAAAGAAAAAAATCCATTTAAAACTTTTGAACCTGATTTAAATTACGCGCAATTAACCTGGTTTAGGGTATAAATACAATACATATTTTTTCATTACACAGAATTATTCTCAACTTGTTCAAGCTCTTCCTTAGATAAACTCAAACGATTCAAAATGATAAAATTTGTAGCTTGTTTAACAGTGGAAATTGCATCGTTTCCAGATTGATATTTATCGAAATGTTTGTTTACCAACAGCAAGCATTTTAATATATCATACTTGATTTTTTCAACATTAGAAGTCTTATCTAACACCAAATTAATTAATTCTAAACATTTCAATATCACTTCAGAAGAGTATACAGAATATGGATTAACTAAGATATCCAACACTGAGTAACACATTTTTTTGGAAATCACCATATAATAATCTCCAAGTCTAGGAATCATTTCATCTTTAATAAATCCAAGTAAAAAAATTACAATTTTTGGATAATCACTAGCTTTAGATAATGAAGATAAAATAAAATCATCAAGAAATGAAACTAGTTTTATATAGTATGATTCTATATTTTTAGATAAAGAAATATCTATCAATTGGATTACAGCTTCGTATGCTGTAGGTAATATTGCCATAGATTTGTTAACTGGCGTTAATGATGGTAAAGCAAGTAAACAAGGAACGATTGAATCAAAAATGATCTTACCTATATCTGTCTTTGTAATGATATTGTTCTGAAAGTCTTTTATTTTGCTGAAAATTGAAATTAAACATTCACATGCGAAAACTTTAATTATTGGCTCAGATTCATCCAAAAAATGAAGAAGCAACGGGAGTATCAAATTCCAATGTGTTTCTATGTTTGATAATTCTAAATTATTAACAGCATATCTCAAGTTTTGTATTAATCCAATATTTTCTCTTTTAAATTTACCTGAACTATTTAAAGATCCAGAAAATGTATTCCCAAGAAGTGGTGTTATACCTCTGAAAATATCATTGTTCCCTCCCATTTGTCTTCTGTAACCTCTTTTTGTAATTTTGGAAGTTTCTGTATTTATTTTACCCAATTCTTTAAGAGCATCTTCAAATGAAAATAACATATTTAATATTTCATTTTCACTAACTTGAAGTTTCTCAAGACATAAAGAGCCTAAATTAGAAATTAATGAATTAGACCATGGAATAGAATCACTCTTGTAATAATATGTAATTGAGATCAATAGTTGTAATCGAGTATCTTTATCTTCAATGGGATAATTTATTAAGATGATATTTAACAATCTCAATTTATAATAATTTTGTATTCTCAAACTCTTTTGAAAAGAATCTTCACCTTGTTGATCTTCAAACCAAGTGAAATCTCGTTTAGGTAACACCAAAGACTTATTAAGTTTTTGTAAAAGTAGAAAATAGCAATCAATTTTCTCAGATTCAGAGTCTATTAATTTGATTTCTAATAGTATACAACTGAGAATAACATCCTTGTCAAAGTTTTCTATTATGAGTTCTATAGACACAGATTTGGAAAGTGTTAAAATTTCTTCTGAAAGTTGAACTGGAATTGAATCAGTAAGAATTTTAGCCTTATGATTTCGAAGTAGTCGTTCTATCTTGGTATAAATTGATTTATCAATCAATGTATCTAACATGAGTATATAATTAGAAGTATTGTACTAATTAACTTAACTAAGATTAACTTATAGCTAATAGCTAGTTTATAGCTTATAAATGGTTAAATATATCGACGTTAAATTAATTAGACGATCGACCATAAGATTTGCGCCCATTGCAAAACCCATGCGCGCCGCATGCTTGAGATTTTAGCGATTATTCAATAAGTATTTCTTAAAAGTCGTTTTTCAGCATGAATGTGTTTTTTTTCCCTTCAATGTTTTGATCCCACAAACGTTCTTCCATCTTTAGTTTCATTTCTATTTTTTGTTTCTGTTTTTATTTCTAAAGTCAATACATATTAAAATACCTTGATCAATCTTATACTTACTCACTCTGTGCAAACTTCCCCTTACTGATTCTTTACGAAGGCGTTCAAAACTACATATCAATCAATCCATTTTTATACGTAAACATGAAAAGAACCTTTTCCGAAGAAATTGAAACGGGTTTAAATAAAAGGTCAAAGATCATAAAGATAAGAGATGGCCTTTTTGAGTTCTTTGGACTCAATAAATTTGATGAAGAACCTGTTGTTTTTCCTGACAATGCTAACAAATACACCAATAATGATCACACAGCAAATATATCAACAAGACCAGTGATAACGGGAAATCAATTCAAAGATTTGTATGAACGTTCAATTAGAGGTGACGAGGTCCCACTGCAGTCTTTTTTAAAAACAATCAATACTACAAACGACGTCTCAATGTTGGAGTCTACAAAATTTAATAATCAATCAATCTTACAAAGTTTAGTTAATGACAAAGAGAATGGGTCTTCTAAGCCTTTGGAAAAACAAGTTACACTTCCAAAAAGAAGTCATAGTCCTGATTCTACCAGTGCCTCAGTTACAACAGCTACTAAATTTGTTAAACAGCCCAATGGTATCAAACAAATGCCACAACAATATAGAGCAACATTTAATGTTGACCCATTAGAAAGAGCAAGACTTATTCAGTTGAAGAAAAGAATGGAAACTGATAAAGTTCGTAAAGCTAGATTGAGATTTTTAAGGAAACATTCTCAAAATCTCATACAAGTCAATCATACCCGAAATTCTAAAACACCAGGCTACATAGATACAGCTGTTGAAACAATTTCTTACAATCCAAGATTATCGACTTTGAATGATGATGGTTCTAATACTACTACATCTAAAATATTACAAGTTGATGAAATTCCCGAAAATAAAAAAAATAAAACTGGATGGTTTGTTTTAGATCCATATGTCAGTGATGAAGAGGAAGATAACTCTGAGAATAACTTTGGTAAAATTGATCAAGGAAAACCATTAATTGAAAAAATAAAGTTTCCTCCAAAAAAGATAGATAACCTTTCTCCGGCAACTGCTCCTCCTAAATTTGATGTTGCAACAAAGCCTAAATCTTTTCTTCCAACAAAAAGTGATTATGCCAAAATCGAAAACAAAGCTGAGATTAAAATATCAAAGAATATGTCCAAAGCTCCTTATCTTGCCTCAACTCAAGATGCTGAAGAAGAAAATAATATTTCATCCATCCCTTCTAGCGCCTTTTCCTTTGCTCAAGATTCATCTTTTCCTTCAAAACCAACTAATGGAACACCGGTTCCAAAGTTTTCAATAAATGGAGATACAACATCTTTGAAGGAAGATAAAAAACCTACTTTTTCCCTTGATACAGCTGAACAACCTATTTTGTCTATAACTACTGACAAAAAGGAAACAGCACCACCTGCCCCTGTGAAAGCCTTTTCATTTGGAAGTAACAGCCCAACAGAGAAAAAGGATGAGTCCAAATCATTATTTGGTAAATCAAAAGATGGCAAACCTTCTTTCAGCTTTGGAGGTAGTACACCTACCTTGAACTTTGATTCTACAGATAATAAAATAAAGGAAAAAAAAACAGTTCCATCATTTTCTTTCGGGTCTATCAGTGCGAAGGTTGATGACAGTTCAAAACCTACAACCTCATTTGGTATGAATGGTTCTTCTTCTACTTCAACTGATGAAACAAAGAAGCCAGCAGTCCCATCTTTTTCATTTGGTTTAACTTCTGAAAAGAAACATAGTTCATCTGCTCCACCAACTGCGCCAGTAGTTTTATCATTTGGCTCATCTACATCCACAGATAACAAGAATGTTTCTTCTCCTCAATTTACATTTGGATCTAATATTAGTGAAACCACAAATGATTCCAAACCAACTATCTCATTTGGTACATCTGAAAAGAAAGATGAACCAAGTAAGCCTTCTTTTTCATTTGGAGCTTCATCTGATAAAGCACCATCTTTAACTTTTGGTAAGACTACAGAAAATAAATCCAATAATGTTTCCAAAGTTTCATTTGGTTCAACTCCTTCTGTTGAAGAAAAGCCTGACTCTGCTCAAAGTATATTTACTTTTGGTGCTACTTCATCCAAACCAACTACCAATAATACTATTACCAGCCCACCTCTCACTGGAGAGAAAGATAGTTCTTCAAGTAAGCCTATATTTAGCTTTGGATCTAATACTTCAGAAAAAGAAGATGACTCTACCAAATCTAAATTTTCAACTGGAACCCCAGTCCCTTCAATCACGTCTGCTTCTAAGCCATCTTTTACTGGTTTTGGATCAAATGCTACAAATGCTACAGTTGAAAAGAAAGATGAAGCTGCAAAGCCTTCCTTTTCATTTGGAGCTATAAGCTCTCAAGGTTCTGCATTTGGCGGATTAGGTTCTACCTCCACCAATGGGTTTTCTTTTGGTACTACTACCCCTTCCAAAGAAAATAATTCAGCTGACCCAAATAAAATATCGGCTTTCAATTTGGATGCTTCTAAAGTTTCTTCTTCAGCATTCGGAGAACAAAAAGTGAATAATAACAGCAAGTTTTCTTTTGGTGTCTCAAAGAATAATGATACTCCTTCTCAAGCAATTTCAAAGCCTGCTACTGGATTTGGTGGCTCTGATTCTGGATTCAAATTCGGTTCATCATCTGCCAAACCAAGTTTTAGTTTTGGAAATAATAATGATGGAAAGCCTGCCAATTCTTCTGGGGATAACAAGGCTTTTGGATTTGGATCTGGATCTGGATCTGCTCCATCAAATGGCTCTTCTATAGGTGACACCAATGGATCAGTGTTTGGTAATAACTCTAACACATCTAAACCTTCTGGTTTTAGTGGATTTGGTGGATTTGGTGGATCACAAACTAACCCAAATGGTACTAAACCTATGTTTGGTGGTAATAGTAACGGTGAAGGTGCTAGTATGAATGGTAACTCTGCTTTTGGATTAAATGGTGCAGTCAGTTCGCTTTCCAATCCTAATTCGAAAGAGTCTACTCCTGGTTTTGGAGCTCAATCTCAACAAGGAAGCAAGATGTTTAACTTTGGTTCTGTGCCAAATATGCCACAACCACCTAATTCTGGGTTCAATTTTGGTGGTACATCTTCAGTGGGAAATGTTAATAATCAACAGCAAGGATTTAATCTATCTCGTTCAGCTACACCAAATTTCAATTTCACAGGTCAGCAACAAACCAGTTTAGATCCTTCTTCCATTTTCTCAAATTCTACTCCTTCCAATGGCACCCCTCCTCCAAATGCCTCCAGAAAAAAGATAAAGCCTCGAGCTTTGATGAGAGGTGGACGTCGTTGATTATAAGTATTTTGTCTAGTTATCTTTTGTTTTCCTGTATAATGTCTCTCTCTTTTTGATTATTTTTGTGTACTCATATATAAAATTATTTAATTCATTCATTAAACATTCCTGTGCCACAATTTCAGCCACGCGTGGCCATGTGCTAACTTGCTGTGCCTCCCGTCAACTAATGGGAAAAGCTGTTTTGTTCTAGAAAGAACTGAGAAGTAGTAATGGTTTTGTTTCGTTTCAAGTCCTAGTAATTCCAACTTAATATATCAAAATGTCTTCTACTATTGCTCCAGAAGGTATGTACTGTTAATTACTCAATTGCTTCCCATCTGATATTACTTTTGATTCAATGGAATAGACAATCTTAAAGTCATTTCATTAATAATTAACTATTCTACATTTTTGCATTTTAACATCTTTACTAACTTAATTGAGTATTATATTGTATTATAGTCTTATGGGCTCAAAGATCAAGTGACTCAGATTCACTAAAGAATTTAATTTATTTAACTGTTAGATTGGTTGATCCAGAAAATCTAAAGATAAACTTAACTTCAAAGAAATTAACTATTTCAGCACAATCACAATCTAAATTATACAATTTAGATTTAGAATTTTTTGAATCAATAAATGAATCTCAATCTCGTTATGAAGTTACAGGATCAAATGTGTTTTTCATTCTTTTCAAAAATGAATTAAAGTCTGAATTTTGGCCAAGATTAACAAAAGAAAAATTAAAGTATCATTATATTCATACTGATTTTGATAAATGGGTTGATGAAGATGAACAAGATGAAGTTGACGAATCTGAAGAATTACAACAATCTATGGGTGATTTGAATAGCTTCAATGCCGGTCAAAATATTGATTTTGCTGACCTGGCTAAACAATATGTTGGTGGTGATGGTAATCCAATAGGTGATTCTTCAGCTGTTGATCAATTCAGCTCCTCTGATGATGAAGAAGATGATAGTGCTGATAATACTGACAAGACAAAATCAAAAGAATGATTAATTTATTTTTGCCTTGTTTTGCTTCACTATTAATAAATACTTAAAATTGATTTATTTTTTTTCTTATATAGTTTTTTTAATTTTCTACTTGTATGTGTCTGATTTTTATTCTTTTTTATCAAGTTTTTACTTTTTATTTAGAAGTTAATCTTCTACTATTACTTATTTTATGCTTTTGACTTTTTGTCTGCTAAGAAAAAAAAGGTTAAAGTTGAATCATTATTTTTATTAACACACAAATATGTATCTTTAAATTAATTCGTAAAGCAAAGAATTGCGCAGTTTATATACAAAAGAGAAAATAATCACTATAAAATTACAAATATTGGAATAATAAAAAGGGAGATTGAAATCCAAAAAAAAGCAAAAACTAATAATATAGTATATCTCGAATTTATTTTATTTTTGAAAAAAAGGCAACGAACGACATAAATTTTGAACATGATTTTTCCTAAGTTTTCCGAAATTTATAGTTTTTTCAAATATCAAGTTAAATTTATCAAACAGTTATCATCATAAATGATTGAATTTCTTCTCTAATTCTTCCAATTCTTCAATCATTTCTTTTATTTGAAGTCTTCTTTTAATATGTTTAGGTCTTCTTGATGCTTGTAATCTTTGATGTTCTTTTGTTAACTCTATTATTAATTTTTTATTGATTAGTTTTTCATCATCCAAAGTATTAGCCCCATTTTGTTTGACATCATCCATTCCGTAATTATAAATTGATTTTAATCCATAAAGAGCAACAATAGTACAAACTATAAGGGCAGCATAACCTTTAAATGTAAAGCCTAATGGTAATGGAGCAGGTTGTAATTTTTCTCCAGTCAAATTTAACCAATCGTGACTATTACCAGCAGCATTACCTTCAGTTGGAACATTTGAACCTTTACAAATTCTCAAAAAATCATTTGGTAAATTACCAATAGAAAATTGATCTTGAAGACTATTTGGTGCTTCAATTAAAGTAATAGCTAGACCTTGTTCTAAGTGGAAATCCAAATGACAATGAAAAAACCAAACACCAGGATTATCAGCAACAAATCTAAGTACCATATACCCATTACCGTAAACAACCATAGTATCTCTCATTGATGGGAATTCAGGGAAAGTTAAATTATCAGGGTTATAATGAACAATATCATCAAATTCTTCTGATCTAGCAATAACTTGAAATTGATGTCCATGTAAATGGAAAGGATGTCTACCATCATCTTCATTATTCACTACTATTTCGATAACATCACCGTGATTTAGCACAAATGAGTTAGTGTTTGTACCATAAATCTTTTGGTTAGACACTAAATCTTTTGGAGCAGATAAAACAGTTAGCAAAGTTGGAACTTTTGGCTCAACGTATGTGTAATCATCAAAGAAAGCATAATTAACACCATCTCCTAAATTATCCATATGAAGAGTAAGCTCAATTCTATGGTCTGGTTCAGGAAGTATTTCTGTTTTAGATAAAGGAATTAATTCAAAATCATCTAAAGGTTCATAGGATTCAATATCATAAAATTCTTTATTAGGCTTTGAATTAGGTAAGTCTTTATCATATGATAAATAATTAATTGAAGTAACTTCTAAATCATTAGGTATAACATCTAGCATGGATGTATCAAATGAAGTAATAATACAGAAATTCTTTGTCACGTCCGCTTTTGATTTAGTTTTCAATAAAATGGAAGCTCTTTGACCAACTGAAAGATATATCATTGATCCTTTCTTTGGTTCAGTGTAAACACCATCAACTTCAATAACTTCAAACTCATGATCTTCAATAAAAAAATATTGAGAAACCATAACACCAATGTTGGCGATTCGTAATAAGTAAGTGGTTTCATAATCAACTTCTACGGTACTATTTCTAGTATCATTAAATAAAGAGTTTTGTGGGACAGGCTCAGCACCAGTTGGATTATATCTGTTTAATTGTTTTTGAACTAAAACGGAACTAGAATCATGATACCAATCACTTAAACTCAAAGGCAATTCTTTATCAAATTTGTAATTACTTTCTATCTCAGCATCATGAACAATAACCATACCTCTCAACCCATCACTGTATTGAGAACCAGAATGACTATGATACCAATACGTACCAACTTGATCTACTTTAAATTTGTATGTAAAAGAGTCTCCTGGAGGTATCGGGCATTGAGTGACACCAACAGGTCCATCCATAAAATTGGATCCATTTTGAAGCATTCCATGAAAATGTAAAGAAGTAGTGGTATCACCACCAAGACCATTAATAAGAGTAAGTTCTAATGTATCACCTTTATTTATGGTCAATATGGGTAAAGGCCATGATCCGTTGAATGATATAACTGGTCTTTCTTTGACCCCATCTGGATTAGCTAGTGTCCAAGTTGCGTTGAAGACATAAGAATGGGTTTTGGCAGAGACAGCTATTATCAACCAAAACAGTGGCAAAAGAATAGAGATCATCATCTGATGCTATATTTTGAACAAGAGCTTATAAAGATTCCAGTAGTTGAAGTAAACACGAGCAAATTAGAAAGAAAAAAAAGGTTTTTAATGAAGATTTCGCAGCGGATCCAACGAGATTTTAAAAAATCAGAAGAAGTAGGATTGGCGCTTATCTTTATTACACTTTAGCTTTTATTCTATTTTATTTTATTGGAAATATATATATATATATATATATATATATGAGTAATGATAGTTACTCTTCAAGAACATAGTTGCCTAACTTATCAATCTTCAAGTTTCCAACACCACTACTTAAAGCTTCAATAATCTTTTCGTTTTCTTCGTCTTGAGCAACGCCTGTATCTTGTTCTTCATCAGACAAATCACTGAATCCATCTTCTTCTTCTTCTTCTTCATATTCTTCTTCATCTTCTTCATCTTCTTCCTCAATATCTTCATTCTGACTATCGTATTCTTCGTCCTCTTCTTCTCCCTCACCAATCATACTAGAGACAGCATTTTGTAAAGTTCTATCTTGTTCATTTAATTTTTTCTTGTATCCAGATGCCTTCACCTGAATATCTAAATCTCCTGTTCTTTTAATATCTCTTTTTAAAACTGGATATGCGTATTTATAACCGTCGCCAAATCCATCTTCATCTAACATTGTAGAATCATTCTTTGGAGTGTATCCAAATCTTCTTTTGAAAAAAAGTCTTATACCATCAACATCTCTTTTAAAATAGAACTCAGCATCTGGATGTTCAATTGAAATACATTGTGGAAAATCAATAACTATAAATCCATCTTCTTTTTTAAAATCGTAAGTACCATCTTCTTTAATCATAATGTTATATTCATTAAAATCACAATGAATTAATCCTGCATTAGCAAGCTTTACTATAAAATTCATTAATTGAGAATATAATTTTGGGTAATCAAAATGTTCTTTTAATAATTTCATTTGAAATCCAATAATTCTTTGCATTAAAACACAATGTCTAGAATAATCATATGGAATTGGAACTGAAAAATCATTTCTATAGAGAATAGTCATAAATTCATATTCTTTCTCAGCAGCTAATCTTGACAGAAACATCCAACTACCGGTATGTCTATTTTTTAAATAATCTCTATTGTTTTTAACAGTTCTAAATGAAACTCTACCTAATCTATGAATCTTTAAAACTTTATTGTTTCCTTTATTATCAACACAAGAATAAATATCAGATTCTTTACCAACACCAATAGTAGCACCTAATGTATCAAGTGACCCTCTTTGATGCATTGATTTTAAAGCAAGGTAATCGAACCCATTATATGTAATTCTATATCCATCATATTTAGCATTTCTCAGTTTAGAAATCAAATTCAATTTTGCTAAATCTGAAATAGCTTTATTAGCTGATCCCATACCTGTTTTCAATGATGCTATCTGTCCAATCATTTTAGTTGGAACAACTTCATGGTTTCTTGATCCAAGATCAACAGCTGCTAGAACACGCCAATCATCGGCGGTCAAATAACGCATATGTGTAGTATCTAACTTCATTATTTCTCTATAATCTATAAATATTAAATGTTAATTTTTTTCAAAAGTAACGATAATCAGTTAATTGTATTTCGAAACTATTAAATAAAATAAAATTAAATTTGAAAATAAAATAAATTTTGTAAATGCGGCTCAATACGCTTTTTTTTCTAATAGTGCACGGGTGTTTTGAGAAATTTTGGATACTAATAAAAACAATCAAACAAAAAGGGAGTTAAAAAAAAACAAGGATTTCAGAAAAATCACAATATAAATTACTTTTGGTGAAACCAATGAAATCTACCAATATTCTTCCTATAAATATGTATGAGGAAAATTATATTACAATTAAAAACATTTCAATTTCAATACCAAGTCTGGTTTCCTACTTGTTTGACATTTTTTTCTACACTGCTATACTACTTATAAGTACGTTATGGGAACCTTTATTACCTCCAAGAGTTACAGAATTCAACACAATGGATTACTCTTTATGGTATTCCTACATTCCAGAGGTTAACACATATGCTCCAATATGGTTCTTATTTATATTATCGGTATTGCTTCCAATATTTGTATTAGTCATAGTTGGTTTGTTTGTTACTCAATTACCAATTCTTCGGAAAATTTGGGATATTTCAATGATATTGTTGGCTTTGTTAGGTGCATATTCATGTCAATTATTTATTGTTTGTATGATAAAAAATTCAACAGGTAGACCAAGACCAGATTTCATAGATAGATGTTTGCCAGTCAGTTTTCGTGATTTTAACATTGGTGATTTAAGTAATATTGAAATATGTTCTAATCCAGATTTGAGGTTAGTGTATGAAGGTATGAGATCTTTCCCATCCGGACATGCTTCTTCAATTTTTTGTGCTATGACTATTCAAAGTTTATTTTGCACTTCAAAATTTAATGTATTTGATGGGCGTGGATTAAGCATTAAAATTGTTTTCAGTTTTGTGTTTCCATTTGCAATTGCTTGCATTGTTTCAAGTTCAAGAATTTCTGATAATAGACATAGAATCGATGATGTTTTGGTTGGTTTTATTATTGGTACTTTCATGGGTATATTGTTTTATTCGTTTTATTTCCCGCTTCCTTGGAATTTGAAAAACCTAGGAAGAGCTTATCCACCTAGAAGATTTGGAGTTAATGAAATGTTTAATGGAGTTGGTGGGTTCTGGAAATTTCCAGATTCAGATGGAATTTATGAAGAGACTTTAATTGAAAGAGTAGAAATTAATGAAGATAATAATGCTGTACTGCCTATGAATTTAGGAAATGTTCCAATGAAAAGAGACCAAACAACTCACTGTAACGATCGTCCTTGAGATAGTTATGAATTCACAAAAATTGAAGGTTGGTCTATTACGAATTCGTTAGATTTGAAGTCATATTTTGCTATATATTTATATTATATACAAGTATGTGAATAATAATGCATTAGTATGAATTCAAACTTTTAATAATATAACTGGAGCCTATTTACCTATACAGAAGCTTGAAAACACAACTCCTAAAATTTCTTCAATTCCTACAGCTTCACCAGTAATTTTTCCAATTCCTTCAATACTATATTTTAACCCTTCTCCAGCCAACACTATATCATCCATTTCTTTAAATCTATAAAACTCACTAAAACCGAATAAAACATCATTATTCAAGATATCCTGGGCTCTTTTAGAAATGACTATTGGATCTTGTGTTGATGTCCATGTAATATCTTTAAATTTTAAAGTCAATTCTTGAATCAATTCATTGATACCATCACCATTCTTACAACTAATCAATTTAAACTGAGATTCATCCAATTGTAAATTAATGGCTAAACTCTTTAAAGTTTTTATTAACTTAGTTTCTGTCTTTAACAAATCCGATTTATTCAAGATAATCATTAACTGATTTCTTTGTTCTTGTTTCAAGCTCTTCAAATGTTGTATCAAATCTTCACCTAATTGATCATATGTCACAGTAGCAGGTAAAACAATTAAATTTAGATGAGAACCAAAAGATTTCAGTTTTGCTCTTTTGATACCTTCAATTTCAATTTTATTTTCAGAAAATCTAATACCAGCAGTATCACCAACAACAACTTTAAAACCATTAATATCTAATGGAACATCAATAGAATCTCTAGTTGTTCCTTCTATTTCACTAACTATAGCTTTTTCATCATTTGCAATCAAATTTAGTAATGAAGATTTTCCAGCATTTGGTGGGCCAAGTAAAGTTATTTTTATTCCATCTAATAATATTTGTGATCTTTTAGTCTTGTTCAAATATTGATTAACTTCAGCTTCTAAAAACTTTATGTTATCATTAACTTGATTAAATAAGTCATCAACTTGATCAATATCATGATCTTCGCCAAAATCAATAACTGTAGTTAATAATGCTACATTATTAATAATCTGAGTTCTCCATTCATGAAACATCATTTTAGTTGATCCTTCCATTGATGATAATGCAGAAACACGTTGAGATTCTGTTTCTGAATGGATTAAATCATTTATACCTTCAACTTCAGTTAAATCAAATTTACCATTTTGAAATGCTTTCTTGGAAAATTCTCCAGGTTCAGCATAACGTACTGGTTTCTCTGGTGTATGTAAAGTTTGAATTGTTTTTAAAACAGTGTTAATAACTGCTGTACCACCATGAACATGTAATTCAAGTAAATCTTCTCCAGTGTAAGAATTTGGTGAGTTAAAATATAGTACTAAGGAATGATCAAGTAATTTTCTCGTTCCTGGTGTGTAAAGTTTTTTTAGAATAGCTTTACGTGCTGGTGGTTTAGTAGAAGTATTGGTAAGTTTGTTGTAAATATAAGTGGATAAGTTTCCCGATACTCTAATCACTCCTATTGCAGATCTAGCTGGTGCAGTTGATAAAGCAAAAATTGTAGGTTGTTGGTATTGTTGTTGTAGAATAGATGAACAGGTTGAAAGGTTCCGTGTAAACGGTGCTATCAAGTATCGATGTCGCAGATTCTTCAGGTTATATTTGAACATGATTGAAAATGGATAATTCTTCCGATTTTCTTCAAAATATGGGAGAAAAATGGTTAAATATAGCTAGCTATATATATAATATATACATGGGAAATATTTTTTAAAATAAATTTCGAGAATTACGTAAAAAACATTTATTATTAATTTTTTTTTAGACTCTTTGTTAGAAAACATTATAGTATATTTCAACTGAAATAAGGAGTAGTAATATACATGAATATACATGTTGTAGTAACATCAGTATGATAAGAAAATAAGACACAAAATAGAATCAAACAAATAGAAACATTGAAAATTAAAAAAGATAAAAAACACTGAAAAGAGATCAAAAACATTAAAAATTTGTAATGACCTGTCTAAAGAAATTCAATAAAAACAAAGAAGGAATCAAAATGAAAAAAAGTTAAATGAGTGAATGTAGTTAGCTTGATTGAATTAAAGGATATACTTACAGCAAAGGAATGAATTAAATGTATCTGTTTAGTTGAAACAATTTAGTTTGGAAAATTCTTGTAGTAAAGAATATTTCAACGAAATGGAGAAAACAAAAGAAAAGAAGAAAATCTAAAATATATTAATCATTAAAAGAGTGTGAGAATAAATGTAAGTATTATATGCAATTTCTAAAAGATTGAAATAAATAAACGAGCGTTATGTGTTTGTGAGTGTGAGTGTGTGGTTAAAGATGAGAATAGAAACTCTTACACATGAAAAGAGGTGAGCTTGGATTAATAAGCATTGATTAAAGTTGAAGTTAATTAAGTATTTATAAAAAGCGAATGGCGGTCAGTTGGATTTATTAGATTTGTAGAGGTTGGAGATTAGTGAATGTAACATTGAATATGTAGTGTAAAAATCACCACATATTAGAATATTAATGAATTAGAGATGGGAGTTGTAGAACTGAATGAAATATTTCTGAATTAGAAGACAAATGAGAAGTATTCTGTTGAAAGATGAGAATTGAAGTGAAAATTTTAAGGAAAAACAATTGTTGAAACAAATAAAAATGAAGCAAATGAAAAAAAAAAAAAAAATTTGAAAGATCAAATGGGGAGTACTTCTAATAATTAAAAATTAAATTGTATTTTTTTATTTCATATAATGATACAGCAGCCAGTTTCTTTAGGTTTTTCTTTCAAAAGCAAGCTAGCACGAGTTGCAACTTCAAAAACATCATCAACAGCTTCACCAGTTAAAGAAGAGCATTCCATATATTTCTTTGCTCCAATGAATCTAGCCACTTGTTCACCTCTTTCTGGCCTCACATATTTCTCATCATAGTAAGGATCAGATCCATCATCTTCAGGTCTCAAATCTTTTTTCAATCCAACTAAAACAATTGGGGCAGAAGGACAGTAATGACCAACTTCTTGAGCCCATTTAAGACCAGCATTATCTAAAGAATCTGGTGCATTTATGGCGAATCCAATCAGGATAATATGAGCTTTTGAATAAGAGAGGGGTCTTAATCTTTCATATTCTTCCTGACCTGCAGTATCCCAAAGGGCCAATCTGACAGGTTTTCCATCAACTCTGCAATCGGTAGCGTAGTTTTCAAACACGGTAGGATGATATTCTGTTGGGAACTCACCTAGGGTGAAGACATAAAGAAGGGATGTCTTACCACAGGCACCGTCTCCAACAATGACAATTTTTCTCTTGATGACGTTGTCTGACATTGTGATGATGGCTAAAGACGAAGTGTTGTGTTGAATTACGTTAACTGAGTTGTTAGCTAAGAGCAAAAAGCTAGCTCAGAGAATCGAGAATATATCTATATATATATAATATATAATATACTAAACCGAGACGAGACGATTACGCGTCGATAAAGGTCGGTCGGGTCGATGTTGTTGTTGTTCAAGTCTATTTATATTTATTATATATATATTTATATATATGTATGTTTATATTCACCAGCCACTCTGCGTTTTATATTTGTTCCTTGCAATCTGATCATGCTTTCTTACATCTGGTCCCTGGATCCGGTTAAAAATAGGGATGAGAACGAAAAGTAGGAACCCCCAACGTCAACAGAAGACAGTATTGGCAGGTAAAAATAGATTTCTGCAACTGCCCTATTGTGCTATTGTTATATTCCGCTCGCACTGTTTAAAGAGCCCATACTCCTGCCGCAGAATACAAACAATAATGTTAATAATAATAATAATGATGATAATAATAATAATTTAAAAAAGAATATCGACAATATAGACAAAGAATAAAGGGGGAAAAGAAAAGAAGGAATACCACGGTATATCTGACCTATGATGTATATTAAAATTAGTTCAATATCCTCCCTCAATGATCAACGAAATCCAGTACCCCAGTTATCGAGCAAACTGTTATCCAAGAATCCATTTCCGCCACTACCACTAACACTAACACTAGTACCACTCACACTACTTTTGTTGTTACCAAAACTCCCCAACAAGTTAGAACCTGCAACTCCACCTAAATTTAATTGTTCAATGTTTCCCATCGTTGTTGTGGCTCCTACATTGTTATCACCTTGATGATGATGCTGTTGTTGTTGCTGTTGTTGTGCTTGCTGAACGGCCGTTAACACTCGAACTAATGATGCGGCACCCTGTTCATCGTACATGATTTCAAATGCAAAACTCAATTTCGAGCTCAACTTCAATGACAAGCCATAAACAAACTGCTCTAAGGTTAGATTTGGAAATTGATTGGTCAATAATGATTTCACATAATGGTATAACAATTGAATTGAGTAACATCCACTTGGATTTATTGGTAATTTAGCAGATGCTTGGAAAACTTCTAATTGAATAATCTCACTTTCTCTTGCAGTTAATTTATTATTCAATCCACTTGTGGATGACGATGAAGCAGGACCAGTTCCATTCATATTCACGTTGCTATTGGAAAGTGTGCTTCCATCACCGCCCGATAATGGTGATTTGTTATGAAGCCCTGGAGGTGATCCAGAGTTATTGGCCCCAGTATTGGACCATAAACCTGTGGTTCCACTTAAACCGTTTGGTGTAGTGTTCCAAATTGAATTATCAGGTGTAACTCCACTCTTTGTAGCACTACCGGCCCATATATTCTTGCTTTCAGAGCTACCCAATCCATTCAAACTATTACCAAAAAAATTAGATGATTGTAATCCAGTTGGACCACCCAATCCATTCAAACTATTACTTCTACTTGAAAATTCAGTCAAATGACTAGTTTGTTGATGTGGTAATCCAAAATTTCCTAGTAAATCAATCTCATTTTCAGGAACACCCGCAACAGAATTTGATACTTGGACTCCTCCTGGTTGAGAAAATATTGGAAATGACGAAAACATAGATGATGAAGTAGACGGGCCTCCAGTAGTTGTAGGGATTGTAGAATTTAGTAGTCTACTACTAGCAATACCATTACCGCTATTATTACCGCTATTCACATTACCACTATTATTAAATCCAGTGTTCAATTGAGCTGTTTGATATCCCCAAGGTGATGAAGCAGCTGTTGTTGCATTCGATAATTGAACGCCGCTGACACTACCCGAAGCACCGTTTGGCGTAACGGAACTCAAACCAGGAAGTGTAGATAAATCCATTAGAGGTCCACCGGTAAAACCCAATGGTGTATGTGCGACACCTGTATTACCAAGACTTTGATCCAATGGTCCAAATCCAGGGGGTGGTGCAACAATTGATTGTGTTTGCTGTTGCGGAGTAATGAATCCTGGAGGTAAATCCGAAGATGAATTAAAAAGCTTAGACTGAGAGCCTTGTAATGATTGTGAAATATTAAGAGCATCAGATGAATCAGATAAAATATTGTTACCAAGAAGCAAAATTTGAGAAGACTCTGGTGTTCCAGATAATGATGCAATATGTTGACCAGTTACAGGTGTGCCGGCAGTTCCACTTAAAAGTTGCTGTTGTAATTGTTGTTGTTGCTGAAGTTGAGTATGAAGATCTCTTTCATCCTGTTCAGCTTTCTCTTTCTCTCGTTGTAACGCTTTAGCCTCTAGTCGTTTCTTCTTTTCTTCTTCCTTTATCTTTCTCTCTTCTTCACGACGTTTTTTATCTTCTTGTTTCTTCAACTCTCGTTCCTCTTTTTCTTTATGTAGTCGATCTTGTTCAGCTTCTCGTCTTCTCTTTTGTTCCTCTTTCTTTCTTTTTAACTGTTCATCTCTTTTCTTACGTTCAGCTTCCTTTTTTTTACGACCTTCTTCTGTTTTTCTCTTCAATTCTTCCTTACGTGACTTCTCCTGTTCTAATTTTTCTTGTTCTTTCTTCTTTCTTTCTTCTTCCTTAGCTAATTGTAATTGTCGTTTTTTCTCTTTCATCTTATCCTTCTTCTTCTTCTTTTCTTCATTTTTAGCTTTCTTTCTCATTTCTTCAGCTTCCAATTCTTCAATCAATTGACGTTTATTGTCTTCAGCTGACTTCTCTTTATAAGCAGCCATCAATTTAGTCTTCAAAATTTTGGAAGTTATCAGCTGCCATAGTTTATATGTTTCTTCAATTCTTTTCTTTGCATCTACATTTTCATCATGATCATCATCTTCGTCCAAATCATCTTCTTCATCTTCTTCATAATGATTATGTTCATCTTCTTCTTCATCATCGTAATCCTCTTCATCTTCTTCATCTTCTTCTAAATCATTTGCTCCATCATACTCAAATTCAGATTCGCTATCATGATTATGATCGATGTGATCGTCAGTTGGAAATGCACCAGGTATTTTATGTAAATTCTCTCTTCCATTTCTTTCACTATCTAATTGTTCAACCATATCTATAAACTTCTTGCCATTGTTTTTGAGTAGATCTTCCGCTACCGACATGACGTCATTCTTACTTTCCATAGACACAGATGATCCATTGTGGCTATTGGTGTTACTGCTGTTGTTGTGATTTCTAATATTGTTATTATTCTGTAAGGTTAATCTAGCTAGGCTTTCAGCAAGTAATGTTTTCTGAGTTTTCACACCCAAAATAAAATCCAGTAATGAAGTATTTATCTGATTACCATCAACACCACCTGATAAGCTCTTTGCATTGAAAAAAAGTTGATAAAGTTTTTCTAATTCTCTTTCCAATGTAAATTTTCTATTTCCACACATTTTACAATTACAGTTGGAATTTTGCTCATCACGTATAACAGCCATTATTTCTTCATTTGATACAGATATTATAGATTTTCGTTTATTTTCAGGTAATCCCATCCAAAATTCTTTAATCTTAGCTTGTTCTTCGACGGGTGTATCTGAATCCCAAAGATAATTTCCAAAAATTGGTTTTTTAGCTTGATGTTGAATTACTTCTCTCTGTTCTTCCACTGTTCCAAGAGCTTGTTCATGATTGTTACTATTGTTTTTATGATGATGATGGTGATGTTCATGGTTATGGTTGATATTATGATCATGGCCATGATCGTGATCGTGATGGGGGCAATGATAATGATCTTCTTCATCTCCTTCCTCTTCTTCCTCTTCCTCTTCATCATCTTCATCTTCTTCTTCGTCCTCATCTTCCTCATCATATCCATATTCTTCTTGTTCATTTTCATGGTCATGATTACAATGATGATGACTGCAATATCCTTCATATTCTTCATCATCTTCATCATCTTTATCATATTTACTATTGTACTGTAAAGATTGATGGTATTGGTTGTGAATTTGATCATTTTGAGTCATTGGGGTAATTGTAACTTCGCCGTTGGCTTCTTGTTTGATAACACGAGACGTGGGGTAATCGGAATTTGGGTCATTTAAGTGGACTTGCATTTTCCTTTGAGTATCTTTTTGACTATTACCTTTTCTTGTTTTCTTCACTAGATCGGACTTATGTGAATTGTTGGTATAATCAAAATGTACATCCTCTCCGGCTATTAAATTAGTTGACATTTTTCTTCTTATTTATGAACTGGAAATAATTTTCTTAACTATTTCTGTTTATTATTATTAATCAAATCTAAATTTGCTGGATCAATTTAAAGAAAAAAAATTGTCATATAATATTATGTGTAATAATGAAGCAAATATGATACGAATTAAGACAATTTAAATAAATGAGACTTAAAAAAATGGCAAAAAAAACTTGTAGTTATATCTGTTTGAAAAGGCTTTAATCAAAAAACACAAATATAAAACCAGTAAATTGTTCCTAAAGTTATTAAGTTCAATATAGGTTATGAATGACTAAAAGTCCCTCACTGTAATTAGGTGCTTTATATAACAAAAATGAAAACCGTTGAACTTTATCAATCAAGGCGGGTCTTCTTGAAAATTGGTTATCAGTTGAATGTAAAACTTGGTCTTATCTAAATCCAGAAAGTTCGTTATAATAATCTCAGAATGTAATAGGAGAGTGTTATATTGTTGAAATAACTGCGTACAAACTACTCTTAATGCCTTCGAGAGTTGATGTTCAACTAACTGTTGAAGACCTCGTCTGCGCTGTTGGTCGTGTACGGGATATAAAATTTTAGTTGAGTCGATCGACGCAGAATTTCTCTTTAGAAGCTGGTCTCCTTTTAATATCGTTTCCCAACTCTTTTTGCTACCCAATTCAACTCTAAAGATTGTAATGCCTCTCCTTCATTTGGGCTTTAGAGAAAATATACCCAAGTTAATAATAGTAAAGAGCATGTGTTTTTTTCTACTGTCAGTATGTTATGAACTTGTCTTTCAATTACTCTGAAACTTCCCTTTAACCCCTTTATTGAACTTCGTAAAACCCTTTAAAGGAAAAACATTTGGTTGATCTATTCAAAGAATCTTGTTGCATATTCATTTAATGTCTTTTATTTTTGAATCAAGTTTTGCTTTGAATGAGAATGATCAATGAACCTTTGAAGATTGGGTTATATTTTTTCGTGAAACTATATCTTTATTAAGGTTGAATATTGGAGCATCAGTAGTTGTTACTTTTTAGTATTATTAATCAGAAAATATCCTTGTCAAAAAAAATTTGTTAGCCTTTACCTATCTATCAAAAATTCTAAGTAATGGATTGTTCGATCTATAATTTTTTTGCCTCATATTGTTTTTATACCAGTGAAGTAAAAAAGCAGGGGTAACATTGAAAGTAATCAAAAAATTCAAAAACTAAAAGAAAAAAAGATGAGAAACCAATTTGAATAAAATAAAAAAAACCTAGGATTAAATAAAACAGGATAAAAAAAAGCATGAATCGATTTATAATTTTATGACGATATTAAACATTAGACTGTTGGATTATCTCCAAAAGATATTGAAAAGTAATGAAATAACAAGAAACAAATTAAAATCTCAGTTCAATGATGAAGTATTCTTTTGTGAAAAAAAGACACCCTGGAAAACGGTTTGTAAGTAGATACTGAAACTAAAGAGAAAAATAATATAAGACGTTTTTCAAACGTTAGTAAGATACATTACTGTCACTATTATTAACCATTATTGTAATAGTCAACCATATAACAGTCAGCAATATATTCATTGAGAACTAGATATAGTCTCTGGCTCAGCCAGTAGATAAATACCCCTTATTGTAAATCAAAAGTAGTGTGGACTTACTTAAAATAATTGATCTAATTAGTTAGTATCTTGTAATAAGATACTGAATTACATTTCTAAAATACGTTCTAGAATAAATAAGTATTTAGATCAAGATTGACTAGTATCTAGTATACAAAAGAGTCAAAATTAGACATATTCAATAAAATTCATGTAAGGAATTAGGATAGACCGGAGTTGGTGACTTTCCTTATTAGGAAAATAAAGGCTCTTATTTGAGAAGTCGGTAAACAAGTTCCGAAAGGTTAAGTTGGAAGCGAGATTAGTTTAGGAGAGGAAGTTGGCGAAGTGTTATCTTTGAGTGATTTAAATGAAGTTGTTATCTTTGAGTGATTTAAATGAAGTTGTTATCTTTAGCCGATTTCGGTTACAGATTAGGAAGGTAAATGAACTTGTTCGTTTATCTTAATTAAAGTTTTATTTTGAGTTTTATTTATATATAGTTTACATAGTTTGTACAAGTTTATCTTGAGTGGAATCAAGGAAGAAATACAATTAAAAAATTATTACCTAATTTCTAAGGTGTTTAGATACTAAGTATTTAGAGATCGATCCAAGGTTTATTATAAGAGTTATCATCAACCTAACTTTTTACAATTCAACAACAGCGGGTTTAGCTCAGTCGGGAGAGCGTCAGACTGAAGATCTGAAGGTCCTGAGTTCAATCCTCAGAAGCCGCAATTTGTTTTTTTAGTTTATCTATCTAAAGTTTTATGAATAGAAAACTTATTTTTTAATTGATTTATGGTTGAAACTAATTACAAAAACTATTAACAAAGAACAATCTAGAATCGATTACTGAAGAGATCCATGGAAGCGTAAGAGATTTCTGAATGAAAAATCTTTTAAAATATGAATCTCTCGCACTCCACAGAATAAACTAGAATTTTGTGAGATTACCACTCCAATCAATTATTCATATTAAGTTAATCATATTTCTAAATTGTATTTCAATCAATTTTCTTAGTTTTAGAATCAATTAGTACATTAGATAATGAGATACGCAAAAGAAGAATTATACGGAGGTGCAATTACTGCTCAAGTTCCAGTTGGTTCAATAAATGCTTCAACTTTTAGACAGGTTCCTGATACTCAAGAAGTTTTCATTGCCACAGAAAAGTCTGAAATGGATAAATATGATGGAATAATTATAGATTTAATGGAAAAAGCTGAAGTGGAGGATTCAAAAGCAATTGATTATCATTTAAATGAAATATCCACTTTAAATGATGTTGAGAAAGATTCAAGAAAGATTATATATCAATCTGATGTTAAAGCAACAAACTTTCCAAATGATTATTCTGGTATAATAATTTCTGGTCAAGAAGCAAAGAAATGGGGTAGAGATAACACTACATTGGTGCTATTATTGGGTTTAATTAGAATCAAAAAAGTAGATACTGATTTATTGATATCGTATAACGCACCATTCAGTGAAGCAGATGAGTTAGAAGATTTGAAGAAGGTTTTGGAAGGTGATACATCTTCATCTAATAAAGCTATTGTCAGAATCAATAAGGGCAAAGAGGCTTTACTAAAGGTAATTGATACAATTAATGTTGAGAGTTGGAATTTATTTGGTTGATTTTTGTACTTTTATAGATTTACTTTTTTTGAGTTCATTTAGTATTATGCATGTAGTGATTAGTTTCAATTATTTTTAAGCATCTGGAGTGATCAAAAAAATGGAATATCAAATATCAATTGATATATAATATATATAAATTAAGCATTAAGCCAACTACGCCGTAAATATATGTCACCCGCCACATTTTTTGGCGCAAGAGACAACCGAAAAACTCACCAGCCAAATGTTAAATTAAAGAACTTGCAAAGCCTTTTAGATTGATCATATCACAATTTTTGTTTATTTATACTTTTTTGTTCAAGTTCGGATAGCAAGGACTACTTCAAATATTGTCTTAATAGACTTCTTCTAACTTTTCCACTTTGGTGCAACAAGGTTTTTGCTTACAGTAACAAACTGCTGTCCTTCTCTTATCTCTCTATCTAGCTAAGTGGTGTCTCAAATTTAAATTAGCTAGTTTAACCCTTTTATTTTTTGTACACAAATTAATTGTCATACAATACGCCTAAGTCCTAAAACATATGAAAACAATGAAAATAAGATCCTTGATAAGTGTGACAACCATAATAACTAGTATTATAACTGGAACTTCAGCTAAAGACTTACAAACCAAAGATGATTTTGTGGTTGACAATTTACCAGGAGTTTCTGATCTTCCTATTGAAAAGAGGCCAGTAATGCATGCAGGCCAACTAGAGATCTCAGAAAAAAACAACACTAATTTATTTTTTTGGAAATTTGCTAAGCCTGAAACGAATACATCTTTATCTCAAAGTCGTGATGATAGATTAGTTATATGGTTAAATGGTGGTCCTGGTTGTTCATCCATGGACGGCGCATTGATGGAAATTGGACCATTTAGAGTTAACAATGACCAAAAAGTTATTTTGAATGAAGGTTCCTGGATGCAGATTTCAGATTTATTATTTGTTGATCAACCAGGTGGAACTGGGTTTTCATATACTGAAGTTTATGATCATGAATTATATGAAGCTGCTGCTCATTTTCTTACTTTTTTGAAAAATTATTTTAAAGTTTTTCCTAAAGATTCTAAAAAACAAATTTGGATTGCAGGTGAATCATATGCTGGCCAATACATACCTCATTTTGCTGATTATATTCTAAAGGAAAATGCTAAAGATAATGATTTTAATATTGATTTAAAAGGCTTATTGATTGGAAATGGTTGGATTGAACCTGATATTCAATCACTTTCATATGTTCCATTTTTCTTAGATAACAATCTAATTGATGAAAAAGATGAGAGGCTTAATAAAGTATTACGTAGTCACGAAAAATGTCAAAATGCGATTGGGAACAAGGATGACCATTCTTTTGAAAAAGCTGCTTGCAATAAGGTTATGGATGTTCTTTTATCAACTTTAATGGAACGTGAAGGGGGCAAACGTACTTGTTTGAACATGTATGATTTTAGAAAAACTGATTCTTACCCAGCTTGTGGCGCTAATTGGCCTGAAGACTTAGTTAAAGTCACACCTTTTTTAAATTTACCTGAAGTTCAAAAGGCATTGAATTTGAAACAATCAAAGAGATGGAGAGAGTGTGAAAACACTGTTTCTCGTTTCTTTGAACCAAGTGCCTCCAAAAAGTCATTTGAAATTTTACCTTCTTTGTTGAAACAATTACCAATTATGTTATTTAGTGGTGATAAAGATATTATTTGTAATTATTTAGGTACTGAAAATTTGATTCAGAAACTTGAAATTGCAGAAAATCAAAAGGGATTTACTAATGATTCCAAGATTATTGATTGGTACTATGATGATACTGCTGTGGGTGAAGTTCGTGTTGAACATAATCTAACTTATGTTAAAATCTTTGATTCATCTCATATGGTCCCATACGATTTACCTGAAGTTTCTAGAGGTTTATTAGATCTTATGATTCCTGATTCTTTATCTTTGGACACCAAATATATGACACCAGTTTATAATTATGACACAGATGAATATTATTACTCTAAGATTGAAGACACAACCAAGAGTCAAGAGCCGACTAATGAATCGGATAAAGAAGAATCAAATGAAAATAAGCATGGTCTATCATTCTACTTTTTAGAATTGATTGTTATTATGGTATTGGCTGTCGTTTTCTTCTACTGTTATAAAACATATACTGGAACTTATGCTTCTAAATCATCATTCTTATCAACCAGTTCAACGTCAAGAAAGAAGAAGAGAGTTCATTGGTTTGATGATTCCGAAGAAGAAGATGCACAGAATACTGATTTGACTGATTTGAACGATTTAAACGATTTAGGTAACAGCAATAAATCTGGTTCAGTGTTGGGTTCAGTGTTAAATAAATTAGGCTACAATAGTAACTCCAATTATGTTGCTGTTACCAATGATAGACAAAGGGATATCGAATTAGGTGCTGTGGAAGATCAATTTATAATGGAAAGTGATGATGAAGAATATACTGGTGGACATAACACAACTGAACAACCGAATAATGGACATAGACAAAATGAAGATGATGACACCATAGCTACCCGTGGTATTTAGAACTTCCAGTTATTTATTTTTCTCATACTTCATGTTTGTATATTATATAGAGAACTAAACTGTTTTTTCCCATCGCATTACAATTTTTCCTGCTTGTTTTTTACAAATTACTTTCATATTTTAAGTTTCTTTGTTCCATTCTTAAGCTTAAGTAACATCCGAATTTAAAAGTTTGAAAGATATATTAAACAACTTAACTCATATATAAGATTATATAAGCTTGACTCACTAACTTAGACGGTCTTTAAAATTTTAGGGTTCAACTGATACTTTAGTGCAAACATAGAAATAGCAGCAGCTCCACAAAGAGCTCCTGAAAGAATGATCATATTAGAGTAACCAGACATATCACCTGAACCTAAAATTTTCCCTGCGATTGGCAAACTTGCTAAATCAAAGATGGCAACCATACCGTAAACAATTCCAAATCTTTTTCCAGCATCTTCAATATTAGATAATTGTCCAACAACAGCAGGAATTAATGAATATGTAGATGAAACTAAAAATCCATAGATCACAGCAAAGAAGTAAAGACCAAAGAGTTTATGTGGATAATGTTGAGCAGGTAACCATAAAGTAAAAGTTGCAACAGTCATCAAAAAAGTTGTTATTGCTAAAACATTAATTCTGCCACAATAATCAGAAATGAAAGTTGGGATAATATGACCGAAAAGACCTGCAATACCAAAAATTGTAATCATTAAAAATGAAGCTGATTCAGAAATACCCTCTGCAATAGCAAAAGAAGGTAGATAAGTTATAACAATAATTAATGAGAACTCAAGCAAAACAACAGCAACTATTAAACTACAGAACACCTTTTCTTTTAGATGGGATGGATCGATATTTCTACGAATATGTATCCAAATTGATTCTTTAGGTTTGCCTTTATTGAAATGTTTTGTTCTATCAGTAACTGTCAACAAAGCAGTTGAAAGGCATACAGCACTAAACAATGCCAACACTCTAATAGCCCAACCCCAACCAACTTGAACGTATAACTTTCTTAAAAATAAAGGAATAACAACACCACCTAAAGAACCACCCAAACCACTGATTCCTTGCATTAAACCAATTTTTTTACGATAATAATGATTTATAACAGCTATTAAAGGAGAAACTATGAAAGCAGAACCGATACCAACCAAAAATCCAAAACTAAGAATGAATTGATAAGTAGTGTAACAAAAACTAGTAGCAATTAAACCACCAGTAGTCAGAATCATACCAACTATTAATAAAGATCGTGTACCATATTGATCAAATACTGGGCCAATCACTATTGTACCACCCATTGTGAAGAAAGTATAAATTGAAAAAATCCAAGAATAAGTGGAAGCTTGAACTCCAGCTAATTGATGTTCCCCAATGTAAGATTGTAAGATACCGAGAGAACTGGTAATACCCCATCCAGGCATCAATCCAATCATCGAGCCTAAAACAATTATAAAATGACCTTTATCATACTCAAACCCATATTCTTCTATTAAATCTTGATTTTCAGGAGATGCCGTATAATGAGAATGGTTGGTCGAAATGGTGGTGACTGGATGAGGAAAATTATTATCCAGGTGTTTATTGGTTATAGAAGAATTTTGAGATAATTCAATATTTTCAAAACGGTTATTTGATTCTAAACCAACTTCAAACTCATTTGTCATTGTATCGTGAAGTTGGTTTCTTTGTTTAATTGAAGCCATGTTATAATTTTCGTTTGTAGATTATATCTTTTTTTTTTTCTTTCAATCAGGGTCCTTTTGAAATAATAATCAAGTCAAAACATAAAAAAATTCTAGCTGGCGGCGGTCAAAAATTTGAAATCTTTTTAGATTTTTCTCCGCCACTTTTTCCGCTTTTTCAATTTCCCATCACTTCTTAATATTGTAGCCAAATAATTAATTAGTTTAAACTGACCTGTATAAAAATGAAATGATAAATTAAACAAAAAATTAAATAAAAAATCACACAATTTTTTAGAATTGAATTTGGAGAATAATCTTATAGAATAATCTTATATTCATGAACAAATGCTATAAGTTATGTATAACTAACCAATCTCCTATATAACCAAAACCTATTAAAAGCTGATATATATAAATAAGTAAATATATATTAGATCACTAGAAAACGGTCGGAAATTTCCAATTTGGTCAATTTGGGAATTTTGCTCTTCTGATGCCGCTTCAATTCACAGATTCGCTCATAGTAAAAAAGAGTCTATTGCTCCGGAAAGTGGACTATTTCGCAAAACTTCGGAGTGTTAAATATCATCATAATTATATATATGTATATACAGTTATAAAGATGAAATGAATTGAATACCACTAATATGAGAATAATGCCTTCCTTGAATACTATAGAGAGATGTATACTCACTATCTCTAAAATCAATTTTGTGAATAAAATGGTTAGATTTTTTTGATAGTGTAGTTCTTATATTTCCAACAAATTTGGTGGTTTTAAAGTTAGTTTTAAACTGAATTGATTTTAAAAATCCGTCAAATTTAAAAGAAATAGATTCAATTTTTTCATTTGGCTTGAATCTAATTGTAGCAACATGATTCACTGGCTTCAAATCACCAAAAATAAAAGTTTCATTTGAATATGAAGTAAATAAAAGACATTCAATAAATATATCATAGTAAATTCTAATGTTTTTGATTTTTTTGGGTATTGTGGTATGTACGAAAGTACCAATATTTTTATCACCAACATAATTACCAATTTTTAAATAAGGAGGTGGAGAAACACACACATTATCAGATCCATTTGAATTATATAATAGTATTGGATGAGTTAAATCAAGATATTCTGTAGGAACAGAATATCTTGGAAGCATGATTTCAATAAGTTATATGATGATAACACGCAAACAAAAGTCAAAGAAAGTAGGGACAGTCATGAAATTGAACTTTAGTAAAATGAAATAAAACTAATTAAACTAGGTACAGATAATTGAAAGAGTATTAGTATAATAAATTGAGTTTACAATTTACAGTTTACAGTTTACAGTTTACAGTTTACAGAAAAGAGGAGGAAAGATAAGATTAACACACAGCCTTCTTTTTGTTTTTGGAAAAAAGCGATTCACAAAAATTTAAATCAAAAAACTTATATCAGAAATTTTGTTGTATAGAAGAGAGGTCGTCGACGGGTCGATTGGAATTGCAGCTGGGACCTTGGCCTGAAACTATACTAACACTGGTTACACTAAATTAAACTGAAAATGGAAAGATAATGAAAACCAATTCAAATATTGTAATATATTTTAAAAAAAATCAAGGATATCTCAAGGGGGTTTAAATGGAAAATCTTAAGACTTTTGCGAAATCATATTTGAGTATTTCACAAAAGAACTTTAAATAAATCAACAAATATATTCAAGTTTACAGTTATTCCTGACATTTCAAGTTTCTCTTTACACATAAACAAACAAATTTTGCTTTACCATGCTTATAAGAGTATTCAAGAGAAGTCTCTCTTCATTTAAGACTGGACAACCGATTCATGAGACTCGTCCTCATTTGATCAAACCGGGTCAGCTTACACCTTTCATCACAGCGACTGAATACTTTCAACGCCGTATTAGACTATCTGAAGATCTTCAACCAAATACATTAACAATCATACCTTCAAACATAGTGAAACATGCTTCTGGCTCAGTGTTTTATGAATTCCATCAAAATACTGATTTTTTTTATTTAACTGGATGGAAAGAACCAGATTCAATTTGTCTTTTTGAAAAACCTGATGAAGATCCAGCTTCAGTCATATTTCATTTGATTGTTCCTCCAAAGGATCCTGCAATTGAACTATGGGATGGAGAAAGAACAGGCCAAGATGGTGCTGTCAATATTTTCAATGCAGATGAAGCTCATTCAAATAAAGATTCTTTACCTGTTTTAACTTCATTATTAAAGAAATATAAAACTGTTTATTATGATATTAAAGATCCAACAGAACCAGCAATATCTACTTTTTTTAATAGATTATTTCCAGATGCTACTGAACCAAGTTCAAATCGTCAAACAATTGATTCTATATTACGTGAAAATAAAAACATTATAAAACCATTATCCAATCATATTTCTCCACTTCGTGCAATTAAATCAACACCAGAATTAAAAGCAATGCATTTAGCTTCTCGAATATCAGCTAAAGCTTACAACTCAGCATTCTCTACTCACATTAGATCTGAAAAAGGTTTACACTCATTTTTAAATCATAATTTTAAATTGGGTGGATGTGAAGATGAAGCATATATTCCAGTTGTTGCAGGCGGTTCAAATGCTTTATCTATTCATTATACTAGAAATGATAATTTACTAAAAGATGATGAACTGGTTTTAGTTGATGCTGCTGGTAAATTAGGTGGATATTGTTCTGATATTTCAAGAACATGGCCAGTCAATGGTAAATTTACACTTGCTCAAAAAGATTTATATGAAGCTGTTCTTAATGTTAATAAAGAATGTATTAAATTATGTAAAGCTTCATTAGGTTATTCATTGAATGACATTCATAATCAAGGCGTGAAATTAATGACTCAAGAGTTAAAAAATGCTGGCTTTACAGGATTAATGGATTGGCAAGTTTCCAAATATTTATATCCACATTATGTTGGTCATAACTTGGGTTTAGACGTTCATGATGTTCCTCAGTATTCAAGATACTCTGAACTTAAACAAGGTCAAGTTATAACAATAGAACCAGGTGTTTATATTCCTGAAGAAGGCGGTTCTTGGCCAAAAGAATTTAGAGGTATTGGTATAAGAATTGAAGATGATATTGCTGTTGGTAAAAACAATTATGTTGTGTTGACAAGTGATGCTAAAAAAGAGATTGAAGATATAGAAGCATTAGGTAATAAAATGGTTGATTTAGAAAATGAAGTTTTAGATGTTTTTGAAGAATTTTAATTCCTCTTTATTCTTTATATTTCCTTAGATACTTGTACAAAGTTTTTGCTTTCAATATATGTAAATATTCCATGACTAACTATATATAAAAAAAATATATATATCAGAAGATAATCAACATTTAAATCAAATTTATACTGAAAAAAAAAACGTAATTAGAAAGAAATATTAGTTAATTAATTAATTAACAGTCACAAGAACCAGAAGAGGAACAATGACCACATGAACAAGATGTGCCACACGAGCAAACCTTAGCACAAGAGCAAGCAGTTTCAGGACAACCACATTGAGATTCACAGTTATTTGAACAAGCGTAATTTGACACAGAACATGAACAAGCTTTAGAATTAGAAGCACCACAATGGGAGCATAAACAATTATTTGGAGCACAAGAACAAGCCATTTTTCAAAATTTAATTTATAGTTAAATATATATAAAGAAAAAGTTTTGATTAAGTAGTTGAATAATCATTAGAATTAGGATATCGTTATTCTTTTATACAACCATTTTTGAGATGTAATCGCTGATATCGTGTTTTGAGATAAAATTGCGTAACTTGGAAGTTTAACGCCAAAATTCCTCTTTGGGGGGGGCATAAAAAACTCAGGTAAAGCTCAATTGAAACGTGATGAGCAACAAGGTAATTGGCCAATAAAAACCACAAATTTTGTGTCATAGAAGCCACCCAAAAACCCAAAAATCGAATTTGTCAAACACTTTTAGCCAGATTACTCAGCCACATCAAGGTTACGAGGCCCTGACCACATCCACTGCGCCACTTTAAATTTGTGTTTGTTTTTGTGTTTTTGTTTATACTGAGTGGAATTGAATCAGTTTAACGTTTCTCTAATCTATTTAAACTATTTAAACAATTGTAAAGAAAACAAAGCAACTCAACAGTAGTCATAGTCATGCCTGGTGAAATTATCACTTTACAAGTAGGTCAATGTGGTAATCAAATAGGAGAGAAATTTTGGTCTCAATTAAGTTCAGAACACGGTATATTAAATGATGGTACATCAAACCCAGATCTTAGAAATATTGAAAGAGATGATTATCCTGATATATTTTTCCAACAATTAGATAATAATAGATATACACCTCGTGCAATTTTGATTGATCTAGAACCTAGAGTCATCAATGGAATAACTACACGAAATCCGAAGTTTTTCAACCCTAAAAATGTTTATATTTCTGCTGATGGTGGTGGTGCTGGTAACAGTTGGGCAGAGGGTTATTCTCATGGTTATCGACACAAAGAAGAAATAATGGATATGATTAATAGAGAAATTGATAATTGCGATAATTTTGAAGGTTTCCAATTAACTCATTCAGTTGGTGGTGGTACTGGTTCTGGATTTGGATCACTTTTATTGGAAACTTTATCTGATGGGTTTGG
Source organism: Ambrosiozyma oregonensis (nom. inval.) (assembly GCA_003706315.3). Taxonomy (NCBI): domain Eukaryota; kingdom Fungi; phylum Ascomycota; class Pichiomycetes; order Pichiales; family Pichiaceae; genus Ambrosiozyma; species Ambrosiozyma oregonensis (nom. inval.). The sequence goes on from PPKY03000012.1 coordinate 222,008, forward strand.
TAAAAAATTGATTCAAACTTATTCAGTATTTGGAGGTTCGGAAGTGGTGGTTCAACCTTATAATACTGTTTTAACTTTAAAAAGATTGATTCAAAACTCTGATTCTAATATCGTTTTTGACAACAATTCCTTAATGCCAATAGCAACACAAAATTTACAAGTTTCTTCTCCTTCATATAATGAGACTAATATATTAATATCAACAGTCATGTCAGCTGCTACTAATACCTTAAGATTCCCTAGTTATTCTTATAACTCATTAACTTCTATATTTTCAACTTTGATACCTACCCCTGATTTACATTTCTTGACCCCAAGTTATACCCCATTTTTATCAGATTATGTTTCTAATAATGCAAGAGAAGTCAGAAGATCCAATGCTTATGATGTTATTTTAGAACTACTAAATAAAAATTTAAGAATGTGTACATCAAGTGATGAAGGTATGAATCTGTCTGTTTTAGATATAATAATCGGTGATTTAGATCAATCTGAAGTTCAAAAAGCTTTAATTAAAGCGAGAAGTAGAATAAACTACGTTCCATGGAGTTCATCAACGATACATTTAGCTCCAGGATCTAAATCACCTTTTTTGAATCAAGATAATACAAAAGGCCAGGTTAGTGGGTTAATGTTAGCTAATTCTACCTCAATTCTCAAATTGTTTAAAGATATAGCAGCACAATATGACCAATTAATAAGTAAAAATGCTTTCTTAAATAATTATGTCAACAAAACAGACTATGAGTCTGAACATGGTGATATAATGGAAGAATTCTATGAAAGTAGAGAAGTACTGGAGAAGCTCATTGATGAATACACTAGTTGCCAAAGTGTTAGTTATTTGGATGAAGAAGAGGATGAAGATGAAGATGAAAATGAAGGAGGGGGTATTACTGAAGAAAGAAGTCCTGGAGGAGATTTAGAAATGGATAATTAGCTCGTATTTTTCCTATGATTTCCATAATCTTGTGTGTAATTATTATTTTGTATATTAGAGTTTAATATTGGTATTTTAAATATTAAATAAAATCCGCACCGCGAGTTCCCTGAAATCATTTTGCCATTTTAAATCCGTCAGTAAAACGGCGGCGACTGATCAGTCATAGCTTTTTCACATTTGAAACATACAAATTTCTTTCAAACAACCCACTGTTATAATTTAATCATTAGAGTGATGTCGAAAAATAATCCTACTGGAACAAAATTACAATTTACTGACTTGTATGTTCGTAATTTGAGCAATGAAGTGTTGAAAAGTTTGAAATTGATGTACTTTGACTCATTAACTTTTGAAGAAAAGACAAAAGATGATTATCTTCTAAGCAAACCCCTTACAGCGGAAAATCTGCAACTGGTAAATCAGATTACTGTAACTCCAAAACCTAAAGTCCCCAAACCTTCAGTTGCAAATGAAACAACAAATAGTGTGAGGTTGAATGATTTTGAAAGATATAATAAAAAGAGAACATCAGATGGGTCTACACCTTTGACTGAAGAAGAATTTGAAAATGCTATGGATAACTTGAGTATTTCAGGATCAGATGATTCAGAAGAAGAAACTGAAGATGATTTTTATCAAAGAGAAACAAAATTAGAAGGTATTAATGAAGAGGAAACATTAGAGTCATCAGTCAGTTTTTTAAATACTAGATCTCCATTCGTTTTGTTCAAATCAGATTTACTTCCAAAAGGTAAATGCTTTGCAACTTATAAGACAGCATTAGAAGCAACTACAAATGATGCTGATCCTTCATTATATATTAAAAATTTAAACTCTCCATTAAAGAAAGCTCAAACCAAATCAGAAATGTCAGCTTTATTCATGATTGGTGGTGGTCATTTTGCAGGTGGTATAGTATCTCATCAACCAATTATTACCAAAGGTAATCAAGGAACTCCACAGGAGTTACAATTACAATCAGTACAATTATTACAGCATAAAACGTACCATAGATACACAACCAGAAGAAAACAAGGTGGATCTCAAAGTGCAATGGATAATGCCAAAGGTAAAGCCAACTCTGCTGGTTCTAATTTAAGACGTTATAACGAGCAAACCTTACAACAGGAAGTAAGAGAGTTATTGGCTTTATGGAAACCTTATTTAGATCAATGTCAAAACATTTTTATAAAAGCTAGTGGAGCATCAGGCCACAAAAGTTTAGTTGGATATCCAGGTGCACCAATTGCAAGTCATGATAAAAGAGTCAAGGTTTTCCCATTTACTACAAAGAGACCAACTACTAGTGAACTGAAAAGAGCATGGGTAGAATTGAATTATTTGAGCATTCGTGATATACCATCTTCCAGTAAAAGTATCATTGATAAACAAGAGAAACAAAAGGAGTTATTAGAAAAATCAAAAAAACAACAAAAAAAGACCACAAAAGTCGTAGATTCAACTAGTTCTGATCCTAATGTCAAAGTGACTCAAGATTTAATTGCTTTGCTTAAGAAATCAAAAGCCCCAGCTTTAGTTTCCTACATAAAGAAAAACAAAATTGACGTCAATTTAAGGCTTTCTCCTGAATCTTTATTTTATAACACGCCAACAATGTTACACTATGCTTCTCATCATGGATTAAACCATATGGTTCAGATTTTACTAAACAATTTAAAAGCGGATCCAACAATTAAAAATAGCCATGGCAAAGTTGCTGCAGAAGTTGCTCTTGGTCAACAAACCACATTCACGTTTGAAATAGTTAGAGAAAAACTTGGAGAATCATATTGTGATTGGGTGAATGAGGCTAAAGTTGAGAACATAAAGACTAAGGAAGAAGTTGACAATTTAAACAAACTAGAGAGTGAAAAGCAATCTCAAGAAATAAGACAACTACATACCCAAGAGTTGGAGAATTTTAAAAAGCAGTTGGATGATGATAGAACTAAAAAGTACGGTCGAGGTAAAGCTATATCCAATGCAATCCCTAGAATTGCTGAGGAACAAAATTTAAATTCTTTAACCCCAGAACAAAAATTGAGAGTTATGAGAGAACAAAGAGCTAGAGCTGCCGAAGCTAGATTGAAACAATTAAGCAGTAAATAGACTTAACTGAAAGTATTCTACAAAACTTTTACATATTTCTACTAGTAATTAATAATATATTTCATTTCTTTGAAAACGACCATAGGAAATCTTAAAATCATCTATATTGTTAGATAATTTAAATAAATAATGTTATGAAACTTAAGAAATTGATTGTGTAAAACGTATGTAAGGTGAAAAACCTTAAGTTTATATACTAAGAAGAATATTAATAAGGAGCTTAAAAAATAGTAAAAATCTGGAAAATTATTATTTTATGTAGTTTTTTGAAAAATACGATAATAAAAAAGAAGTGTAAGAAAACGCTTTGAAACTTTGTAGTGAAAATAATAACAGAAAGGAATTTTTCCTAAAACACTTGTAAAGCTTGTAAGAAAATAATAGAAAAAAAGAATGTTTCAAAAAACAACTAACGAGAAATAAAAAAGAATAACATTAAATGGAAAACTCAAAACATCTACTACCATTTCTACATAAGTAGAAATGTTACCATTATATAACATATATATATATATAAAATGCCAGGCAAAAAAATAATTTTATAGTAATTAATATTTTCCAAATGCAAAATTGAGAAAAGCACTCTTACCACTATTTGCATTAAATTTTTGTTCAGCAATCAATTCATTAATAATTTTATCATCAGATATGATTTCATGTTCACCATAAGGGTCAATATGACGATAGCCAGTCAAACAACGCTTGATTTGTTTCTGTCTTTTTTGGGAAGCTTCATTGATATTATTAAATTTTTGCGGATAATTCAAAGCTGACATAAAACTTGGAGTCTTAGTAGGTTCTACACTTTCGTCATCATCATCATCATCATCGTCATCATTCAAGTCTTCAAAAATCAACGGCTCACCTTTACCTTCACACACACAATTCATTAAATCATGTGTATTAGATTTGATATTTTCACCAACAGTAAATAAATCTTTCAAATCACTGTAATCAAAATAATCATCATTGGAATTGCTAGCATTATCTAAAAATTTATCACTTAAATTTGTTTTAACTAACTGCCTTTGGAGAATTTTTTCATCAATACAACCTGATGTCATTAGTCTATAAACAAAACAATTTTTCTTTTGTCCATCTCTATGAATTCTAGCCATAGCTTGTAAATCAGTAGATGGATTCCAATCATTATCAAACAAAATTAATCTTGATCCACCAATTAAGTTTAACCCACAACCACCAGCTTTGGAACTTAAGAGAAAAGCAAAGACTTCATCATTTGAAGATTTATTAAATTTATTAACTATTTTATCACGATCTTTTCCATCTGTGGTACCATCTAATCTTAGATAAGTTACCTGTAAGGTATCTAATAATTTTTGAATAACGTCTAAAGTTTGAGTGAAATTTGAAATTATCACCACTTTGTCGTCAGTGAATTTAGCTATATTGGATAATAATTGAATTAATAAATTAATTTTCCCACTTTTTAGTTTTTTAGACAAAAAGTTAAAAAATTCAGCATCACCTTTTTTACCCGTCATACTCAAGAAATAGTTGTCATCTTTTAATAGGGATGGTGAGTTACAAGCTTTTCTAAAAGTTTGGATTAATGGTAATGATTCTTTTTTATCATTGGTTTCTGCAATAATATCAAACTTTTTTGTTTCAGTGATTGCTTTAAATAGCTTGATTTGAAGATTTGAAGGTGGCGCAAACAAAATGTAATCTGATCTTTTAGGAAGATATTTTTCAAGTTCTTCATTTGTTCTTCTTAAAATAAATAATTTTGTAAGTTTAATCAATTCATCAGATTTTTTCTTACCATATTTTATTGAAGTTGGATTAGTACAGCTAGGATCTCTTGCTTTCAAAATAGGTTTCATAAATTCTTTTTGAAACTCTTTGAAACACCCTAACACATTTGGATTTATAAAATTAATGATGGTGTAAAACTCATTTAAATTATTTTGAATAGGCGTACCGGACAATACTATTCTTCTTTTGATATTAAGGTCTTCTAAAGCTTGCATGACCTTATTGGAGCTATTTTTCAACCTATGCCCTTCATCACAAACTACTAAATCAAAGCCTACCTGTTTTAATAAAGCCGATTTCTTTTGCATTTTTTCATATCCAATAATCATAACTTGATGAACTCTAGTACTGGCAAAACCTTCAATATCTTGTTCTTCATTTGAATATTTGTTGGTTCCGATAACTAAAATTCTGATTTTTTCACCCAACCATTTTTTAAATTCACGTTGCCAATTTTTAATTAAAGTAACAGGACAGCAAATTAATATTTTACTAGCAATTGGAGGCCTTCCAATGATACAATTTTGGCGTGCTAAGGTCCAAACTAGTGCAACAGTTTGTAAAGTTTTTCCAAGTCCCATATCATCAGCTAATATTGAACCATATCCTTTAAAATCCTTATATCCCATAACACAATTATACAAAAATTCAACACCTTCTCTTTGATGTGGTCTCAATTTTGCTGAAAGAATTGGATCAACAACAACATCTTTAATTTCTTCGCCAAGTCCAAGACTGGACGGTGGTCGAGGTAATATCAAAGCGTTAGGTGTAGAAGTATCATATAATGGCTCTGAAATGGCTTTTTTTTTCAATGGCCTTCCAATAATAACTTTAGATGATTGATTTATTGGTGTTGGGAAAGTTTTTTTATGAGTTGGGGTATTTATAGGATTGGTAATTGGGTGAATTGAATTTGTAGAGGAAGGTGAGTTGACTACTGGATTTGTGAGTTTTGATGTTTGAGAAGGATGATTGGATGTTGTTATATTCAATGATTTATCCAATAAAGGACTGACAAACTTGTTGGATGTTGGTTTTATTGATCTTCTAATTGGATCTGAACGAGTGGGTATTACTATAAGTGGAGTATCTTCATCAACTTCACAATCTAATTCACATTCAAAGCTCCCACAGTTGAAAATATCACCCTTATGGATAATATTACTTGCATGTGAAACTATACCAATCATTTCGCCATCATCATTTTTAAGTACAGCTTTGTCAGTGATTGTGTTCAAATGTAATTTCCCATCACCATCCCATGTTTTATGTTTCTTCGTTGTTTTCTTTCTGTATAATATAGTATATATCTTGGTTTTATTAAAATTTGAATTCTTTTTCCTAAAGCTTTCTAAACCAGATGAAAAATTTGAAGATTGTCTTTTCAGAGAAAAATTTGATTTTGGTTCTGGTTCTGGCTCTGGTTTTGATTCAGGTGAAGAATGGAAAGGCCTTCTTATTTTGGGAGGCTTGAACGGTGTATTCAGATTTAGCATTTGGAGAATGGGAAAAAAAGGCTATATTTTACTATATCTATATTAAAATCAAATATATGATAGATTTCCTTAAGCACCTAAGTTAATCCCTTTTGGTGGAAATGTTTACAGTTCAAAGTGTATAAACAGATTTGTTTTCATAAAAAAAAAAAGGTTTTGCCCCTCTTTACTGAAAGACGCGTCGCGCAGTAACGAAATAACACCGAAACAAGAATATATATATATAATCATAAATAATTTAATAAATTAAGGAATTAAATAAAAGAGTAAGATGAAATAATCTAATCTAACGTAATATAATAATAATAATAATTAATAGTAGTATAAAAGCAAAGAGAAAAATCAACTACCAATTTTGCATTTCTTCAAAATAATCAACCCTTTTCTTTGAAGAAGATAAATTGTTTTTTATGGCAACTCTAACTTCATCAACCATAGATGGATGAGCACAGGCACCAAATGCAACAGTTCCATTAGCTTCTTGAATTTCATGAGCAACAATTTCTTTAGGGTTAAATCTACCTTGTCTAAACTCAATAAAATCGAATTTTTGAAGTATAGATTCACGAGTCTTTTCATTAGCCTCTTGTAGTTGTTCATCTTTATGATCACTAGAAGCACTATCAGATTGATCAGTTGAAGAAGAGAGATTTTGGAAAACAGAATTAATATTTGAATTTGGATTAGAAACGTAAATAATTGGATGAACTTTAGAATTCTTTAATTGAAGTAACTCTTCTCCAAACCAGTTCAACACATTATATTCTCTTACTTGCCAGTATAATTTAGTTTCAGTTTTAACATCTGTAGTTGCTAATTTTAAAGCATGAGAGAATGGACCAGAAATACCATTACCACCAGCAATTAAGACAGCTTTATCATATTGATGATATGGACTTTGGCTACCATATGGACCTTCAATTAACACCTTAATATCAACGGTAGTACCTTCAGCTTTAGCAAATTTCTTTGTTAAAGCTTTAGTGACACCAGTTTTAACTTTACAATAAAAGTGAATATGATTCTTATCAGTAACAGATTGAACGACGGTAAATGGATGTGATTGGAAGAAAGTAGTTGGTAATAAGAAGGTAACAAAACCATGTGCACCTGGGAAAGGTCTCCAGTAACTTGATGGATAAGGAATAGTTAATTTAATGGTACCTTCGTCAACTAAGAAAGTACATTTAGCAGTTCTAACACCAAATAAAACTATTCTGACGATTCTAATGAATCTGTCAAAGGCCCAGACACCACAACATGCCCACATATAATCTTGATAACCTTGATCCTCTGTATGTTTCCAAGCTGTCCATAAGAACATGACAGCTAAAATAATATGAGTAGCTAAAAAAGTTTCATAAGCATGTTTTCTTATCATATAAGAGGCTGTTGTTCCAAGTAAGCAACAACAAGTTGTTGCCACAATACCATATCTATAGTAATCAGCAGCTAATCTTGATGCAGTACTACCAATTGCAGCAGATTGAGAAACGAAAGCAAATGTATGAATAATAACTTCAACAATCATAACTCTAGCAATCCACTTATGGAAAGTAACAAATCTACTATAACTCCAACCCGTTAACCATTGTAAAAAGTTATTTCTACCTGGAAATAAGAACAATAAAGAAACTTGATAACAACACATGATAGCAGCTCTATCACCATAATATCTAGAAACACCGGCTTTATAAGTAACAAAGACTTTATCTCCATGGTAATAGTAAATCCCAATAATGAAACATGACAAGAGTGAATATAAAATATGAACAGTGATTATCAAAGTTTCAAATCTAGTTGGAATTGAACCTGGTGCAATAATACTTTCATTTTTTTCTAAATGTTTTTGTTTAAAAGCTGGAGCTAAACCTAAATTTTTTCTATAAAAATCAAAAAATGAACCAGTTAAAACATTTTTTGCTTTTGGAAATAATTTGTTAAATAAGTTGCAAATAGTAGCAATAACTAATAGACCAGCCCACATAGCAATAGAAGAAATACCCAAATTATGAGAAGCACTAACATTATCCCATCTATGTTTATAACCATAATAATAACCTAAATAAGTTTTATGAAGTTTTGGAGAAGTTGCTGGATAATTGATTAATTTAGTTTTATTAAAACCAGAAACTGTGCTGACATCAACAATATATTTTGAAGCATTTTGATAACTTGCTCTTAGCTTCTCAGAAGTTAAAGTGACATTAGCTGCAGAACACAAACTAATAATTGCATCTTCAACACCAGTATTGTCAATTGAAGATTCATTATAAGCACAAGTAATCCAAGAACCTAATTCAGCAGCGTTCTTACAGGCACAGACATATTTCTTACCAGCACTTTTACACCAGGTAGCAGTAGCTTCAACTCCAAATTTGCAACCCATTGCAATATATTGATCATTGGTGTAATCAGTCCATGGCTTTTCAGAAGCAACACAAACTTGAATCAGACAAGCTATAACAGAAGTTAATATGAATTTTGAGTTAACCAACATTATTTTGCTTTTTGTTTTTGCTTTTCTTTTAGTTGATGCTGTAGTTAATTAAGTCAAAAACGAGAAAAAAAGATTTGCAGGGCCTACCTTATAACAGGGTTCAGATTTGAGAGTGAAAGATTTCAGATTTCAAATTTCAAAATTTCAATTGAATGTAAATTAAATTTTATGAAAATCCAAATGAATGGGGACAAGAAGGATTATATAGCAAAACGGGTAAAATGAGAAAGATGTGCAAAAAAAAAAGACAAAAACTGTCCAATGAAAAACCAAGCATCAATCCGACAACGGGAGAGAATCTTGTAGAGTCGACGCAGCACTACAAGCACTGCAAACAATCAGAACAACCCATTCCTAACTGATCGATCTGATAACCCAATCTTAAATAACTCTAATTGCACCTCTGCTAACGGGACATGAGTGCCCACCCCGGCCCAAGCCGGAACAATTTTACTACCTGGCAAGCCAAGATTTTTCCAAGAAATTTCCAAGAGACTTTTTTAAGAGGAGCTCTTGGCTACATTGTCTTACCCCCATATTTGAATAAAATACATAATGCATGATATATACTACTAATATTGACAGGTTGAACATGATCTTGATTGTAATCTATATTTATTTTTAGCTTTAAATAAGACACAGTTACACAGGTCCATATAAAATATTTCTTTATAAACAAGGGGCTTTGGCCGAGGAACTGAACCAGGTCAGGGCTCCGGCAGCATAATACCTGAGATATCCGGACTGGCAGGTAAAAAACTCCGCTCCAGCCTGGGCACTTTTTTCATTTCCATCTCTCCCCAATGATGATTTTGATTTTGAGATTTGGAAGTTGTTTCAAATTATTCTTCAGGGTTTAGTTTGCAGTTCACATTAATTACAGGGAAATAGTGATTATAAATTCAGATTGAACTAGAGATCAGCCAGTTACGTGATGTAACTGATTTGATTGATTAGATAAAAAGAAGAAATTATCAACTCATCACTAATAGTGTTGCAACTTTACAGGCCCTTTGTTGAATAGAGAAGTATGAAGGTCTGGAATGACCTGGTTCCTGGCTTTATAATGATTTGGCGCCGCATAAGGAGTTAAAGGATGATGAACTAATTGTTACAGATGAGTGAAATTGATTTTTTAAATTTTTATACTACCTACCTACTCACCACCCTGTACAGTTCTAGTATTGATTGATAAAGAAAGATACAGGTACTATCTATCATACGTATAGTAATGAGCATATGGTTTTAGTTTAATTGGCCAAACTCATTTACACCTACCAGGTCTTGGCAAATTTGATACCGTTTTTTTGGAAAAATTAGTAAAGTTTACTGAAAGCTCTATATTCAATAGTTTCTGTGCAAATCTTTCCGTGTGATTTGAGGCAGATCGCTTAAAACATAAGGGACCATGACTCCTTTTAACCAATGATGGTCTGATATATAATAAACTTTCATATTAATAAGCGATGACTGTTGTTGACTATAGAAATAAAATTTATATTAAAACTATGGTACAACCATCGTTTTGCCGATCCGTGCGATATATTCTTTTTCAATTAAATTACCCTTTAATTGATAAGACTTACAACTTGAAACTTGATAAAAAGACTTAACTATCTTGCATTAAGTAGAGCAACAATCTTTTCAACAAGTGCTTCAGCTATATACCTCTGGTTGAACAACATAGGCATAGATTTTATATTCTACTTCCACCAGACACCGAGCTCCTAGGAAAATTTCGAATGAAAGAAAAAATATAAAAATATAAATAAAAAAAAAAAAGTTAAATTTAATTAAAAAATAAAACTGTCTGCGTTTTAAATTGGCTGTTATTTTTACTCAATTAATTTTTATTACTTTTTTAGATTATTAAAAAATAATTGATTTTTTTAGAGTTAATTAAGCTTCTTAAAACTCGGCATGAACTAATGATTTATCATCCTTCACCTGCTATTTGACACTAAATATGATGATCATTGCTACTTTAATTTTAACCTTTCAATATGCAAGTTTAGCTTAATTGTAAATATATAACCAAAATTTATATTATTTGAATACCATACCATAATTTCAAATAAAAAATATGTCTGACCTTGTGACTTCTAATAAATTAATTTATTTATATAGTATTCTACCTAGTACCTACCTAATAGATATATATATATATTTTCTTAATTAGCCATTGGTTATCTATTAAACAACCTCAACAAATATAACTACAACTTACCGTGTAACAAAATCTGTAGATCAAACATCAGATAATTAATATTCGGAGAGCAAGTTAGATCTCTTAAATACTTCTGAGAATATAATCAGATACAATCATAATTTGCTAATATCCGTTAAATCGTAACGCTTGCATTGTTTGATATAACGAGTAACAAAGACGATTTTATAATGCTGATCATAAGAACTTTTTTCCTGCTGCATACTTATGCTTTATTCAAAGTTGTGCCTTTTATATGTCTGCATACTTCAAGTCTTTCGTATTCGGATTTCAAGACTTAACAAAAGTTATTATTCTTAAAAAGTGCTTGCTTAATTCACTATATAACAAATCAAAAATATATAAACCATTTACGACTGTCGATTAAAGCATAAATTCTACAACATTCCGATCTTCAATTATTTACAGAAAATGCAATAGCTATATTTATTTAATGAATACAAGTAACATAAAATATTAACAAAAAAAAAGTACAGCCAAGAAAGTTAGAATTCCCAAGGGTATTAACGAAAAAGTAAAAACACAAAAACAAATAACACACAAAAAGCAGAAGATAGAGTAAATAAGAAAAACTTGAAAAAAAAAAGAAATTGAAAAATAAGAATAATTAATTAATTAACACCAAAGTGACAATAAATGAAAAAAAAAAACACAAATGGAAAGAAATAAACAATTATCTATTTGGTATTGTCTTCAGTCATTTTAAGAACCAATTCATCCAATGGACCATAATCATTATGACTTAATAAATTGAATTCATTACAAAACAAAACAAAGTGCTTTAATGATGTGTTTAAATGTGTTTGTAAACCTAATTCATTAATCTCATCAAAATGATGACAGTAAATATGTGCATAAACTCTAAATAATCTTTTCATTATTGTTCTAACTAAGGCAGAAAATTGTTTTGGAAACGGAACACCCATTTTTGTAGGGAAAATAGCATCATCATCTAAGAAACCTTGAATCCAAACCATTAATGATTCAACATAACCTGGTGCTGACATTGAAACTGGCTGTTTACCATTTCTATTCATTGGATCTTGCCATAAATATTCATATTCTTGAGTAGCAATCATTCTTGGACATGTTGTTGGAGAACAAAATTCAGTAATTGTACCATATAACATATTGATTTGATTATAAAAATCAACAACATGAACTGCTAACCATTCATTGATATCTTCATCTTTTGGCAATTTAACAGCTTGAGCTAGAGCTGAACCTGATCCAAGTGTTTGCTCGGCATAAGTACGTATATCTTTATGGTTACCTACCTGTTGGGTGTGAGAATTGTGTTGTTGAGTTTGATAGTAGTATTGCTGTTTAGATGGGGAAGAAGGTTGTGAATCAGGATTTCTTTTGAAACCTCTTGTTGATCTGATTGTAGGTATAGCAGATGGATTAAAATGATTTTGTAGGAAAGACATGATTTCTTATATTTGAATGATATCTTTGGATTGATACTGAAAGAATGGCACAAAATATATGTGAATGAAGTTGGTGTAAACAATGTTTGTGTGATTAATTTCATTCAAACCATCGAAATCGTTTTGTTTTGTTTACACTTCGCCTTTTTAAGAATCAGGTGTTTGTGCCGCAGTAAACGTCGTTGGTCGCGGGTAATAGTGCGTCAATCGACCTAATAGGTGTAGAGGTGTCCGGGAATTTTAGGTTTACGGACTTCGCGATTTACTATGACATATTACCGAACATGTGGGTTGGAAATTGATGACGAGATAGTGTTTTATTTTTTTTTGATCCTTGTTCCTTGTTTTTTGTTCTTTGTACTTCCCTAAGAAAATAAAAAGAATAAAGTCCACTTTTCAATATCATTTGAAAAAAAAGAAACTTCAAACAGAACTAGAATACTCCTACTTTTGTTATCAAATACACTTGACCTTCATTAACCATGTCTGACTTAATTAAAGTTAACCTATGTGATGTTGAAGACGCACATTCTAAAATGGACCAAGTTGATTTATTTAAAAAAATAATTGTTGAAAAAAGAAAGGAAAAAGATTCAAAAACTGGGAAATTATTAAGACCTTATACATTTTCTGTTGTTCAAGGTTTTTTCCAACAATCTTCCCCGGAAACTGATGATTCAGTCTTTGATTTTGTCAATGAAAACTTTGGTTTAGCTAAATCATCTTGGAAAGAGTTGGTTACAGATTTGAATAAATTGAATAAAGAATCTCCAGAAAATGAATCATATAAGTTGGTATTTTGTGCTAGACATGGCCAAGGTGTTCATAATAAAGCTGTTGAACTTTTCGGTTTAGACGCATGGAACAATAAATGGTCTTTAATTGAAGGAACTACGTTAGAAGATGGAACAAAAATGACTTGGGGTCCAGATCCATTTTTAACTGAAAAGGGTGAAGCACAAGCTGATGTATTAAATAAAGCTTGGAAAAAACAAATTCAGGAGAATGGTGCTCCGATTCCAAATAAATTCTTTAGTAGCCCATTTACTAGATCTTGTTCTACTTTGATTAGAACTTGGTTGGGAATCACTATTTGCAAAAATGATGATGATGAAACCAAACTATTAGGCAAGGAAAGAAAATATCCTTTGATAACTGAGAATTTGAGAGAAACAATTGGTGAACATTTATGTGATAAGAGATCTCCAAAGAGAACCATTATTGAAAGAACATCTCCTTATGGTTTTGAAATTGAGAATGGTTTTGAAGAAGAAGATATTTATTACAAAGATGATTGGAGGGAAACATTACCTGAACAATCATTGAGAGCGGACGCTTTTTTCCAAAAATTGTTCAATGATTATCCAGAGGATGAAATTATTTATACTGCTTCTCATGCCGGTGAAATTAGAGCTATCATAACTGCAATTGATCACAGACCATTTTCAATTCCAACTGCTGGTATGATTCCTGTTGTCATAAAGGCAATCAAAAATTAGATAATATTTTAGATATATAGATAGATATTTTGAATTTTCTTTAATATCGGTATAGATTAATTTTCTTTGAAAACATTTATTAGAAATACGATAAAAATGAAAGTAAACATCAGTGGGCAAGATGGTAAATATCAAGAACATGCAAATAATAGTAGCAAAAAATATAGTGAACAAATGCCGATAAACAAGATAAATGAGCATACATGAATCAAAGAAAAACAAAATATAAAGGTGAAAAGTACACATAATTAAAATCAAAAAATATTGAAATAAATATCAAGACAGTTCAATAACTAGGAAAAGAAATGAAGATAAAATAAAATAAAATAAAAAAATAAAAAAAAATAAACTGTTTATAATACACATCAAAATTAGACATGGCTGGATCACAATTACCACAATGGGAAAGAACTTAAATCTTTTCTCTTTCTATCATGGCATCATCAGTGATTTTCACTATGCTTTCTGATTTCTCTATACCACGCTGGACCAACATCTTCACCTCTAGTTCCAGGCTCTCTGTCAATAAAACCTTCAACACAGCAATCATTTAACCAATAATGATTCGATAATCCAGCAGCATCTAATCTCAATTTTGGATCTGGAGTCAACATACCTTGCAAAAAGTCTTTGATTTCTTTAGAATCATTTTCGCTGAATTTATATTTTTCCATCAAAACATTTGATAAAGGCCAAGGTTTCAAATTTTTAATATGTCTTAAAGTTTTCAAATCTGAATGGTAATAACGCTTGGTATGATACCCTTGCTCAATAGTTTTCTTTGGAATGGCACCAACTAATTCAATAATTTGAGCCAAATGATCATCATTTTTTGAGAATGTTGGACCTTCAGTTGGATCAAATAAATAATCACCAGTTAATAACTCAAAAACTAAACACCCAACAGACCACATATCAGCAGAACACCCCCAGTTTGCACCTAATATCACTTCTGGTGCTCTATATTGTCTTGTTTGAATATCATCAGTGAAATGACGATATACCCAACATGCATTACCCAAGTCCGCAATTTTAACTTTAATGAAATCGTCATCCTCAATTTCATCTTCTCTTGGTGGATCAACTGAAAACAGAGTTTTTACATCATTAGTATTCTTTGTCATTAAAGCTTGAACATCTTGGAAAGAAGCCCTAGTTGAAATAGACTTACCAACTAATGGTGTATCTCCAGCAAATGAATTATGAAATTTGTTATTGAGTAAGGCAGACTTATGAAAAGGAGATTGATAAAACGAATTTGATCTGGATCTTAATGGCGATGGTAAAGGTTGTGATCCAGTGATTAAAGTTTGACGTCTTGAGTGCCTACTTTTCCTAAATGGAATATTTTCTTGAGTTAAAGCAATAGGAGTGTCCGAATTAGGATTATAAGTACCTTGTTGAATTTGTGAAGAAACTCTTCTCAATAATCTACGTTCTTTTTGGGACTCTTCTAAGTAATTCACTAATTTTTCAACATCTTCAATTTCTAATAGAATATTTTCAGGTTTAATATCAGTATGAATAATACCACATTGCCTGTGTAAGAAGTCAATTGCCAATAATATTTGCTTGGCTATCTGTTTGACAAATTTTATAGGCAAACCTCTATGCTTGTATCTTCTTATTAAACTCAACAGATTCTCTCCTAAAACCTCGAAAACCATGCAAATATGAACACCATTTTCACCATGATGATCAAAATAATCTAATAATTTTATTAAATGGGCATGTCCAGGGTGTTCTGGATCAGTATGATTTATTCTTGATAATAATTTAATTTCATCAATAGCAGTTTCCCTATAATTCTTGGCACTTCTAACGATTTTCATTGCAACGTGCTTATTTTCATGAATATCTTTAGCAAGCCACACAGTTGAGAAATGCCCCCAGCCTAATTTTCTTACTAACACGTATTTTCCGTCTTTGTAAAATTCCCCTATGTAAGCAGGGTGATAACCCCCAGCAACATAATCTTCAGGGTCTTCTTCATTATTGGGATCAATATCTTCATCAGAATCTATAATATCATCACCACTTATCGACTCATCGTCCTGATGTGGGTCAATGGAAATAGGAATAGTAATGGGAGAATGAGTACTACCATTGTTTACAGTAGATTTTGAGATTGGTTGATTCTCAATTTTGAGTGAATCAGGTTCTGAAATTGATAGTCCTTTGACTGCAGTTCCTATAACAGAAGGATTGAGAGATGGCTGAGGTATATATTTCTTTGCTTTGGAAATCTGATCACTGTTTGATCCTTTGATCAATTCATCTGCAGAAAAATGATGATTTAACTTAGAATCAACTTCTTTTGAAATCTCCTCTTCATGAGCAGTGTAATGTAACTCATGAGCATCTATATAGGTCTGGTCATCACTGGCCTGCTTAAAAGCCAAAGATAACTTGGATTTGGCGGTTTCTATTTGAGTTGATTCAGTTGTGTCTATGGGAGATAATGAAGATTTAGAAATAAACTTTGTCTTCTTGTAAATAGGCATATCTTGAGAGCCTATATCACCATTTTCTAGCTTTTTTTGGTCTTCAACAGTTGATTGAGTGTCCACCTTATCGGAGGACATATTGTAAAGATGAGAAAGCAGGTTTGATATATATTGCAAAATTGTGCTCAAGGCTGCAGTAGTTTGGCAAGAAAGAGAAAAACTGAACTGCCAGTAGAAAGCTTTGAGTATTGGGTTAAAGAAAAGTAGTCCCAGGTATGATTTATATAATCAAAGCAAATTTCAGAGAATCTATCAGCCAAAAAAGAACAAAACAGTCGAGTGGTTCTATAATAAAAGGCGTTTGGAGTTTAGGGTCATCGAGAAGGGAAGTTCTGTTCGTCTTTTTAACAAAATCTAAATAATTTGCAATGAGATGGTGAAATGTATGGAGGAGAAGATGAGGAGAAGGAGGCGCGGGAAACGTGGCGCAACTTGCCGTTACCGTTTTTTTAGCACTGTTGATTAATTGTTCTGTTTATTGTTAAACAGACACATACATAATCTGACATAAGAATGTTAATTATAAGCTCAACATAATAGAAGATATTACGAAAGTTGAATTTTTTAGTATCTAAGATTACGTTGCAATTCACCTTACTTATGATTTATCATGGAGAATAAGAGTAAAAGAAAATTTTGTTTTTATAAGGTATAATATTCAAGCTAAATAAAAACAATAGCTAAAGGGGAGCTCAAATGACATGGAGTGAAGTAGAAATATAGACAAATATGCAACCAAGAAAAAGACAATAAAAAAATCAAAAGAAACCAATAAGAACTGTAACACAAAACAAAAACAAAAACAAAAACAAAAACAAAAACAAAAACAAAAATAAAATAAAAATAATTTAAAAACCCCAAATATACCAACTTTTTTTGTAATCATAAACTATAATAAATAAACTAATTTTGAAAATGTTACCTCAATTGATAAAAACAAACGAAACAAAACAAGGTTCTACTCTTTTTCAGTATGATTGGTAGATAAGGATAAATTAGCCAATTCCTGATCCAATAAACTAGTCAATTCATTATTGGGCGAGTCCGCTTCTTCTGCTTGGGAAGTTTTGCTCTTGAAAGCAAAACCTCTTATATTTCTCAGACTTCTTCCTGGAGGTGGAATACCTCTAACACGATGAATGTTATCATAAACTGACCTGGTAGAGAAGGGTAGCCTTGCTGTTTGACCGCCATCAACACGAACAGAATTATGATGTTGTCCAAATTCTCCAGTTGGTGTCGTTACTCCACTATCCAGTGAAGAGTCAATAGTACCTAATAAAGACGCTCTAACCCGAGCAGTATATGATGATCCATGTGACGAAGATGAAAATCTCTTTGGAGCAGTTGGGACAACTGAATATTTTCTTTCTCTGAAAGTGACACCAACTTGTTTGACTTTTCTACTATTCTCCAGATCTTCAGGCTTAATTTCCTTAAACCAATCTGTTTTCTCATCAAACTCGTATAAGCTCCAATCAACACCAAATGGCTTAGGTTCAAACATGTAAACGACATGCAACGGAACATCCAACTCACCAATGGATTCTCTCTTTAAGTTCATGAAATATGCCAATAAAACCCTGGCAACAACTCTATGTGTAATTAGCAAAACATGATTATTAGTTCTTTCAAGTTCAGTGATAACAGGTTTCAATCTGTTAATAACATCCAAATAGGACTCGCCTCCAACACCAGGATATCTATACGCCATTTTATCAATAATTCTTGCAATAAATTCATCAGGATCTTGTTCTTGGATCTCTTGATATGTCATAGAATCAAATTTACCAGCACCTAATTCATCTAACATTCTCATTTGTTTAACATCAAACTCATTTTCAGGAAAATATTCAGCTGTTTGCACACTTCTTTGTAGCATTGATGAGAAGACACTAAAAGTGGGTTCTTCTGGTGGTGTTTTATCACGAAATTCAAAATGCTTCAATTTCAACTTTTCTTCAAATTCAGTCAATTGCCTCTTTCTGAATTCGGATTTTTTGAATTCCATAAATTTAGTTAAAGCTTTTGCAAACTTACGGCCTCTATTAGTTAATGGAGAGTCACCACCGATTCTACCAGCGACATTATCAACAGACTCACCATGTCTAGTGAGAAAGAATAGTCTGTCTTGTAAATTGAAATTTAAGAAATAGTAAATTATCTGCGAAGCCAAGAAACCTTTGATATTACAGGTAATCATTTTTCTTCCAACATCAATCATTTGAATATACTGAAAATCTTTATGTTTTTCTTCTTCTGGAGAAATGGTTTCATATGCTTTTTCATAATTATGCAATCTTCCAACAAAATCCTTTAAAGCTAAATCTGGATCCATATTTCTATAATCTGGCCCTTGTAATTTCAAATGAATGTTATCTTCAATTATATTTTTGTCGTTACAAATACTTTCCAAGAAAAGAATTTTCAATTCACCTTTAGATCTTTTTCTGATTGCATTCAAAACCCATTTTCTTCTAGCAATAGTTGAATTGGTAGCATCGAAAACACCAACTGCACCATCACCTTCCAATAAATAATCCAACAAGTTATCTAAAGTTTCCTTTGCCCACTGTTCACGCAATGCAATACTAGCTTTATTATCAGGCGAGAAAAAACTGGCATCATGAATGGTTGTACTATTACTCCTTGATTCATCGTTAGTTGGTGTGTTAGATCCAACAGGGGTACCAACTTTAGAAGTTGCATTATCAGGTAACGGAGAAGACTCAGGGCCAATATCAGCAGCTTTGGCCCGTCGTGTAGAGCCAACATTGAAGATTCTGGCATTGATCTGTAGCCAATTCAAATATCTAACTAGCTTATTACTTAAGAATGATTTACCTCTAGCAGGTAATCCAATCATGACAATAACAACTCTCTCGCTTGTATTTGTAATTGAACCATCTGGTGACTGTTTCGAAGCAGTTTGACCAGGAATGTCTAATGTTGTTTTATATTTAGGTAAGGGGATATCAGAGGTTTCTGGAGAGACTGGTGATTCGGGAACGGATAATATTGACTGATTTTGTTTAGTATTTGACTCAGTTTGCTTCTCAATTTTGATTTGTTCTGAAGTCTTGTCCCCTTCATCATAATCTTCATCCTCATTTTCATCTTCACTTAAAATCATAGGAGATAAAGCTTGAGTACCAGAAGGAGAAGTTGAGGCACTGATTATTGGAGTATCATTCAAAGGTCTTTTATTAAATAAACTTTCCTCAGATGAGCTAGTAGGGGTATTGTTTTCAGAATTTGTGCTGTTTTCTGGAGTCATATGGTAGTTTTGTAAATTAGCCCTCACCAAATCAATAGTGTCTTGATGCTCGTTAAGAGAAGGTGTAGGAAGCTCACTTTCATCGTCCCCATCGTTATCATCAGAAGATACAATCACATTCTCATCGTAGTTGTGTACAATAGGTGAATTTTTTGTGAATTGAACATTTTTACTGCTACTATTTGATCTTGATTTGTGCATGGGCAAAGCAGAAAAGGGGGAAACAGACCTTTCCATGTTGAAATGTTGTTGTTTATTGAGTGGATGGAGGGGCTCCGGTTGTTGCAACGGTTGTTTCAATTGATGTTTCAACTGATTCTCTTGAGGGTTAGAAGAGATCTGATGTACTGAGGGAATGGAAGTCATAATCTCCACATATATGAAAATCTTAGCTTCAAAAATTGAATGGTTAAGGAATCCAAAAGAAGTTAAAAAAAAGAAATTAAGTTAAGATTTAAAGAAAGGTTGGTTTTATTAAAGATCAAGATGACCTGATAAGATGACGTCCGGGGCGCGGCTTAAAATGTGGCGTATTTGTGACACATTGTGGCAAGGGAAACACATTTTGGAAAAGAGTTAGGTATTTATATTCTTTTGTGACAGATTATCAGTTCTTAATTTAAATGAAAGGAGTTATGGAATTATGCTCAAAAATCTTACATTTCAAGAATTGATCGATAAAGCAGAACTTTGTAACACTTCAAACGAAGAGCTATCTGAAATATTCCAGGATTTAGGAAGTCGTTTAAGAGATCCTAGTTTAAGAAGTTTGAGTCCACTACGTTCAAGTTTGCCCAAAACTTTGAAGTTATTCAACAAGTTAAGTGAGTCTAAGAAGGATTACGGATTACAAGCTAAGATAATTAGATATTTAGTCAATTTAATAGCTGATAACAACGACAATCGTGAGTTACTAATATCTCAAGATTTGGTATCTACTTCCTTTTTCAAAAGCATATCAGAAACACTTTTATTAAATGAATCAATCATTTCACAAGATGAAGATAAGAATCTGTTGATATTATATGTGTTACATCTTTTACAAAATTTGATTATTGATAATACTAAAGCGATTGAATTCATTAGATCATTTGAAGATGAACTTTTGATTACAAATATCATCAAGGCATCACACTCACTGACCAATTCAGAAGATAACAGCGAAGAAGAAGAAGAAAACCCAATTTTTTTGGACTTACTATTAGAATTGTTGAATTATACACAATCAGGTAAATTTTATTGGGTCGAACTTATAGTTAACTATCTCGAGAAGTCTTTGCCTCGTACAAACACTACACTAAGATGTCAGATAGGATTTTTAGAAAATCTCACAAAACAGGAAGAATTGAAGTTTACAAATTCAGACATTCAGAATACCATTTCTAAATTGTTCAAAATTTTCTCATTTTTGAAAACTGATGATAGACATTTATGGCAAGATGATGATAATGAAGAGGAAAATATGGATGATCAACAAATGGTTTGGGAAAAATGGCTATATATCATAATGAATTTATCGGCGAACAAAAACAACTTGAATGATAAATTACTAGATTATGCTAAACTATTAGATGAAACAAACAATGATATTGAATCCAAAACACCAAATTATGCTGTTTATATAATGATGAGTAATTTTATAACATCTAGAGAAAAAAGAGACGAGTTCTATAATTTAGTCAAAGGTACAAATGTTCTTGAATTATATCACGAAGATATCCTTGCCTGTTTAACTTGCGAAAACGTTGCCGTTAGAGAACCGATATTACTTCAAAGTTTCGTCTTGGCTAATAAACTTTTACTCATTGGAGACTATGCTAAGAAATTTATCATCAAATCAGTTGTTTCTGGGTTAAGCTGTGTTCCTCAATTAAGAAATGATATCAGTTTAATTACTATTAGTAAATATTTACAAAGTTTGCAAGTGAACAATATAATCATTGATGAACCCACTAAACATTCCATATTTATATTTGTTTCAAGTATTGAAATGAATTTCAAAAATTACCAAGGTGTTAACCTTATTGGATTAAATTTGATTAATTATATGATAATTAACAATATTTATAAACTTGATGAGATTCAAGAAATTTTAAGAAAAATCAATCATTCAATGGATAGATTAGAATTAGATTTGATTGTTGAGAAATCAAAGACAATGGGATTACTGTTATCTAATCAAGAGTTGATTACAATGGCTACTACAAATGAATGGTTTACGAAATCATTCGATGAGTTACGTAGTATGGTTGATAATGATCAATTTAAACAACAAGGAGGTAACCCCATTTTACTCAACAACTATAAATTCATAAATAGTAAACTTGGACTATAGAAATGAATATATTTATAATTTATAATAAATAACAAAATAGAATAAAACAATTGGAAAATAAATAAATAAAAATGAATTTTCAACTCAGTGAAAGCAATTTCCTTCTTTCCACTCTGTATTTTTAATCAGTAACGATCGTATGCATAAAGTATGTATGATTGATGTGTACTAAATAATACACAATGTATAAATAATGATAAATGTTTTTATCTTTTTAACTGGGTATCTGAAATACACAGGTTCAACTCATCTTTGGTTTTTCTTCGTTAAGGTCTCCAACCAATTTAACTTCAGCTAAGGGACCATACCACACAACTTTATATTTATCAGCTCTGTTAAGCATATAAGTACCCATAATTTGATTATAGATGATGAAATAAAAAATTCCCAATCCTGTGAAAATATGCCACCAACCATGGCCCTCAGTTAAAATGCCAAGTGGTAAACCTAAGAAATTTCTTCTAGCATTGATCAAATGGTCACAGAAAATATTATCACAATTCCAAATAAAGAACCCAAATGCAAACAAAGAGAAAGATAAAATAAGCATTTTATATTCATAAGCTCTAACAGCTGGATCTGGAATTGAATATCTAATATAGTTAACAGTTTTATAAATAACGGTGAAATTTAATAAAGCATAAAAAGCTTGATGGAAAGCTGGATCTCTGTAAATAAAGATATAAATATAAGTGAAAAGAATGGTAACCAATCCAGTACCAAACCACCAAAGTTGTTTTTGAAACCTTGGTTTACCCCAACCAAGAATATATCCACAAGGTAAAGCAGTAACATAAACCATTGGTAACTCATCCATTAGTTGATATTCATACAATAAAGTCATATGAAATAAAAATGAACCAACACCAACACTAGCAAATCCAATTCCAATAAAGACATATAAAGGACCATGCTTGTTAACTATAGCAGATCTAATGTGCATTAAAGCTAAAAAAATGAATCCGAAGTTTGTAAAAGAATTAACACTTTCTGCAATATATTGACTCCAAATATAATTTTCTTCACACCAGTCAATGGTGGCAGTGACGGGACCCCAAAACCCAATATAATCGTCTGAACGTGCTGGAGGGTATGCAAAATATACAGGAATAGTCATATTATTAATTAAATCAGACATATCAAATAATTATTAGCAAGAAACCTGATGAAAAAAGTGGATTTAACTAAATAGTAAAAAGCGGGATGGGAATTCAAGTGAGAGATGATGATGATGATGATGAGATGCCTCGGAGTTATATGGCAAGAGCAGAAAATATAAGGAAAGTCCAGGTACAATGACAGTTGAAATGAAAATTGGAAAGTAGAAGATAAAATATATCCGTAATTATAATTCTGTTTTTTTGTCTTGTGTTTTTGTTTTTGTAGATGTGGAAGAATCCATCCATTCATCTTGATCAATTCACTCAATTCACTCGGCTGCTCGGCTTCTCCAAGATGGCGCGTGCTATATCCGTTCACTATTATTACTATATACTTACTATTAACTATACAATCACATTATGAACAATTCTGACATCTCTCCAAATGAAAACTATCAAACTAGTAATTATAAAGGAAAATATAGAAGAGATACCAGAAGTAAAATAATCAGAAGTATACCTATTATCCAATTTTCCTTTAATTACATTCCCCATTTTTGTATTTGAAAATACAAAATAAATAATGAAAACAAAAAAAATCAAAAAATAAGTAGTTATAAACTTTCTAGAATTTTTTTTGCAAACTAATTGTTTATAAGTTTGATAAGCCCAATATGATCCTAAAGAAAATATCAAAAGATATTCAAAATATAGAAAAAATGAAATATGTTCAAAATAATAATTTGAAAATAATGATGTTAGTTTTTCCATAATTAATAAACTTGTAATGAAATTAATTATAATATTTCTTTTCGATTTCAAATAAAATCCAAAAAATACACCACTTGATAATAAAAGAAAATTGTAACTACCCCACGTGATAAATAAAAGAGTAGTTATTTCCATAATTATATGAAATATAGTTTCAAAATACGCGAAACTTAATGGTAAATCAACTAAATCCCTTTTTTCATTATCTGAATATCCATTAATGTTCAATTCTCTGAAAAATAGATATTGAAATACATGATAAATACTTGATCCAAATAAATAAACAATTATTTTGATTTGAATTAAATATTTAGAAGAAATTGAAAAACTTCCAAATGAATTTCTTTTATCTTGTGATATATTCAAATGAATATAGCAACAAAAGACTAAAAGTAGTGATGTATACATAATTGAAGAATAAAACTCCAATACTAATCTATTGAAATCATAAGAGTTTAAATTTCCTGAACTATTTTGATCAACTATGGAAAGAACATTTTTATATCTATTGTCAAAACCTTCACTCAATTGATCTTGTAATTCTTGAGGAGATAAAATTGTTGCATATGAATTACTCAGAAATTGGAAAGTTGTACAGTAAACACCAGGTTCAGGAATACTATAAGTTATTATTCTTGAATTATTGTTAAAAGGATTTAACTCAAAAAATTCAACTTTAAACTTATTAGCCATATCACCAGTTAAATCATATATATTATCATAATGCTCAGTACTGTAACTATAATTCTCTTGCAGTTCCTCCAAAAGAAGACAATAATTCCAATATGAAGAAGCATCTAAACAAGTACAGGAAGAAATATCATTAGCAAATTTCACTCTTTTTAAATCTTCAGAGTTTGCAATATATATCTTAACTTGAAAAATTTCATCATATTCTGCCTCTTCTGGTAGTGAAACCTGTACTTGAGGTTCCAATTGTTGAGAAAGAGGAACTGATAATAATGATTCTTTTGCAAAATATGAGCAAAATCTTGCTCGTTCATCCCCATAAAAGTCACCGTATAAATCAAATGATTTTGTGACTTTAGGAAGAACAAGTATTATAGTCGTTAAATAAACTATACTTATTTTCATTATTCTTATGAATGTGATTATTAAAACCAGAGTTTTGGTTTACTTTCTACAGTCACTACACATATCTTTCATAATTGACGTTAAATGCCATTTTATTCTACATTGTTTTAAAATCTAAATTTTAGAACTTGTGCGCAGTAAAGCAATTACTTTGTTTTGTATAAAGTGTCTATGTTCCATAAAAGAATGACGATTTGATTGGATTAGTAAATACTAAATACAGCCAGCTTTGGGCGTGCGCAAAAGAGTAAATTATTCTCTTGAACTTTATTTTCATTCCTTGATATGAATTATATAAATTATATAAATTATACAGTCTCATCATTTACATCATTCACTTGGTATTTTGCCAAATGAAAGCAATCAAATAACACGAAAAAACGGTAAACAGTCTGGAAGCAATAGAAACTGAAAAACGAGTGATCTTTTTTTCATTTAACATGTCTTCTATAGTACATTGGATTTCAGTATTAGGAAAAACAGAATAAAAAGCAAGTACAAAACATATCGAAATATAAATAGCCGTTGACTTTCTCTTTAGAACCTTGTCTCCTAACTTATTATGAGTTCCCACAAACCAGTACCAACCTAAAATGAAAACCAAAAAGTCTTGAATACATAAAGACCAATCTATTTCATCATTATAGTCATACCAAAAGGAATACAAGTATGCAGAATGATCATCTGATAATAGGCTATATATAAATTCATTAAATAGTGGTTCAAATAAATGCTCAATTACAAGAAAAACTGTAATAAGCCTAAATATTAGCATTTTTTTAGTCGACAAATTCTCCCCAGAAAACACCACTCGATAATAGTAAAAAGTTGTAAATGGCCCAAGTAGATAATGCAATCGTGAAGTAAGGAGCTATTAACTCGATAAGACTTTTTTCACAACCTGAATTGCTTGATACATATAATTACCCTTCTCTAATAACGTCATTGTATCAATATATATTAGAGTGCCTGAAATAAAGATAATTAAGGAAATAATGCAGCATAGATCCAGCTAAAAATATCATTATTCTCAGTTGAATTGGGGATTCAGCTAAATTATTTAAAGATAATGACGCACTCGATTGATTTTTGGAGATGTTTTTGAAAGCATAGAAGCCAAAAACAATTACCAATAGGAGTTGAATCAAAAACAGATAAAACTCCGACAGTAAACTTTTATATTCAGAATTAGTCGCTGAACCAAAAATTTGTTGATTATTAATAGTAATAGAATTATTCAATAAAGAGGGGCTTGGTGAGTTGAGATTCTCGAATTTATTAAGGAAGTCAATTGTAGTACAACATAGACCAGGAGTTTCCACATTATATTTCAAAGATTTTAAATTAGTAGCACAGGATAGTTCTGCTCGAGCGATCAAACTTTCGTTTGCTGTTTTCGGAAATGATATCATCTAAATTTGAATACTCTTCTAAGAGTTTGTTTCTCCGAATAGAAGACTTGCATTAATGTTAACTAGATTCATCATAAGACGTCGTATGTCCATGAATCTTTCATGATATGTCTTTTTTGAATCTTCACTAGAAGAAATTGAAACTTGAAACTTTAAATCTTCAAAAAAGGGACTATCTGTAGACAACGAAAAAACAATTTCAGTTTTCAAAGTCTGGGATACAGGGTATTCGAAAAGCGAATTCCTGGATCGGAAATACCCACAAATTTCAGCTTTTTCATAATGAATTTCAGTTAAAGGAATGTCTAGCGAGAAAGAATGAATAGTTGATAACCATAACCATAAAGCAAAGCTGAGCATCATTTTCGAAAGCAGCATTATGAGTGATTCATATTGTTTGTGAAGACTGAATTTTAATAAAATTCGTTATAATAAAGAAGCAACCTTAGCTCTTATATATACAAATCCACTCCCAATTTTGGAAGATATATAATTCACCCTTATGGTAAGTCTGCCCTTAGAATGATAATGTCTCACAAAAGAATGACGATTAAATTGGGTTAGTAAGTGGAAGACTGATTCAATTAACCTGTTATTTCAAAATATGCCTAAAGTCCTTGATTTTAGTCCTCAATCTATTATCTAAATTATCTAAATTATCTAAATTATCTAAATTATCTAAATTATACAATCACATTATTCACAAACTTAACTTCTCGCCAAATATAAGCAATCAAAGAACACGAGAAAATCGTGAATATTCTGGACGCGATGGAAGCTGAAAAATAAGAAAGATTTACTTCGTATAGCATGTCTACCAAGGTATATTCAACTTTGGTGTTAGCAAAAGCAAAATAAAAGATGAAGACAAAAATCAACAAAACATAAGTAGCCATTAACTTTCTTTGTAGAACCTTGTTACTCAACTTACTACGAACTTCAATAGCCCAATATCCACCTAAAATGAAAACTAAAAAGTCCAGTACATAAGCAAGCCAAGCCAATTTATCATAATGATAGAAGTACCAATTTAACGCTTCAACGCTTTGGTGCCTGGATAGATTCACTATAATGACATCAGATAGTCGTTCAATCACAAGAACAATTATAACGAGTTTAATTATGAGCATTCTTTTTGAATTGATAAAAAACCCAAAAAAGACACCACTTGATAATAATAAAAAGTTATAAATCGCCCAAGTAGTTATTGCAATTGTAAAAAGAGGTTGCAATAATTTGATTAGATCCTGTGTGTAACCCATACTGTTAGAAATAAATAAAAGTCCGTTTTCGCTGAATTGTTCGTAACCATATATGTTTAATTTTCTCAAATAAAGATAGTTGAAAAAATAATATAACATAGAACCAGCTAAGAAAATCATGATTTTCAGCTGAATTGAAGACTTTTGATAAACTGAATTATTTAAAGATAGCGAAGCATCCAATTTATCTTTGGAAATTTTTTTGAAAGTATGGAAACCAAAAATAGATATCACGATAAGTTGAGCTATAAATGAGTAAAACTCCAACACTAAATCATTATAATCAAAAGAATCCGCTAAACCAAAAACCTGTTGATAACGAATAGTAATTAGATTCAACACAGAGAAGCTTTCTTGGTCGAAGTTTTCGAGCTTATTAAAAGATTGAATTGAAGTGCAATACACACCAGCTGTGTCCACATTATATTCCAAAGTTCTTAGACCATCAGCAGTATATGATAGTTCTGCTTGAACAATTATACTTACGTTTCCTTTTTTGGAGATGATATCATCTAAACTTGAATAAATTTGTAAATCTTTGTTCCCTGCAATATTGGGCGTGCAATAATGTTTAAAGGATTCATCATCAAGGCAGGTTATTCTGGACTTGTTTTCTTTCACTTTTAACAAATCTTCGCCTGAACTAATTGAAACCTGAACTTCAAAATCTTTCAGAAGTGGATTATCTGGAGGCAATGTAAGAACGATTTTAGGGCTTAGCCTTTGTGATAAAGGGAATTCAAAGAACGTCACATCAGAACCCAAATAAGAGCAGATTTCAGTTCTTCCTTTAGCTAATGAATTAAAGTTAATCAGGTAGGAACCATGAGAAGCTGATAAATATAAAGCAAATGTAAATAATGATTTTAATAGTAACATTGTAAAAAATATGGTTGAGGGTTAATATTGAAAAGATCGGTATTGATCAGCAAGTATTCTAATTTGAATAGCTATTTCTAACTTGTTCTATAGTGTATGTTCCAATGAAAGATACATAAAGCACGTGACCACAATGTGCTTTGCACGACTTGAATCCGACAAATGAGCTTTCAAATAGTTAGTTAGTCTACATAAAAGAATTTACCAAAAGATAAAGATTACTTTCAAAAGTTATAAATAAATTTCGTTATAACAAAAAGCAACCTCAGTTCATATATAGACAAAATCGAGTTCCACTTTTAAAAATATGGAACTAAGATGACAATCTTCCACAAAATAATTGCGATTGCGTTAGCAAGAAAGACTAATTCAACTAACCAATTATTTCAAAATCTGCTCAAAATCCTTGTTTGTAGTCCTAAATCTAGTATCTAGATTATCTAAACTATCTAAATTATCTAAACTATTCAATCACGTTATTCCCAAACTTAGCTTCTTGCCAAATATAAGCAATCAGAGAACACGAGAAAATCGTGAATATTCTGGAAGCGATGGAAGCTGAAAAATAAGAAAATTTTATTTCGTATAGCATGTCTACCAAAGTATATTCAACTTTGGTGTTAGCAAAAGCAAAATAAAAGATGAAGACAAAAATCAACAAAACATAAGTAGCCATTAACTTTCTTTGTAGAACCTTGTTACTCAACTTACTACGAACTTCAATAGCCCAATATCCACCTAAAATGAAAACTAAAAAGTCCAGTATATAAGCAAGCCAAGTCAATTTATTATAGTGGAAGTATCAATCAAAATGGTACCGGCTTTGATGCCAGAATATGTTTAATATAATGGTATCTGATAGTTGTTCAAACACAAAAACAATTAAAATGAGTTTAATGATGAACACTCTTTTTAAATCAATAAAAAACCCAAAAGAGACACCACTTGATAATGATAAAAAGTTGTAAATGGCCCAAGCAGATAATATAATCGTAAAAAAAGGTTCTAATAGTTCTATAATGTATTGGTTGCGACCGAATTTGCTACATATGAATAAGGGGATACCTTCACTGATTTCTTTATATCGATTTATATTTAAATTTCTCAAATGATGATAGTTGAGGAAATAATATAACATAGAACCAGCTAAGAAAATTATGATTTTCAGCTGAATTGAAGACTTTTGATGAACTGAATTATTTGAAGGGAAAAAAGCGTCCGATTTATCTTCGGAAACTTTCTTGAAAGTATGGAAACCAAAAATGGATATCACGATAAGTTGAGCTATAAATGAGTAAAACTCCAACACTAAATCATTATAATCAAAAGAATCCGCTAAACCAAAAACCTGTTGATAACGAATAGTAATTAAGTCATTCATTGAACCGGAATCTGTTGATTCGAAGTCTTCAATGTTATTGAGAAGTTGACTTGAAGTACAATATACACCAGGAGTCTCCACATATTTCAATCTTCCAAGCAGAACTATAGGATAGTTCTGCTTGGAAGATTGAGCTTTCATTTCCTTTTTTGGAAATGAAATCACCTAAACTTGAAGAAAGTTGTAAATCTTTTTTTTCTGTACTATTAGATGAGCAATGATGTTTAACAGAGTGGTTGGCAAAGCATATTGGTGTGTCTTTTTCTACTTTGATCTTTTGTAAATCTTCGCCTGAAGTAATTAAAACGTGAAACTTAATATTTGGGTTATCTTGAGGCAATTTAACAACAATTTTAGGGATTAGTCTTTGGGATGAAGGGTATTCAAAAAATACATATCAGATTCCAAATAACTGCAAATTTCAGCATCTTGCAGTGCAAGTAGAGAAAACCACACTGACAACAGATGAGCATGAGTAGCAGCTGATAACAATAAAGCAAATATAAATATTAAAAAAGCAGCATAATGACTTACTTCGATTATTGATAATTAATGTTTTCGCTTTAATCAATGATCAATAAGTTAATTCAATTTAATAGATATTTATAAATTGGTAAAAGACTTATCAATTATATTTGGGGTACGCATTATCCAATAACAGCTGGGTATGGTCTGAAAGTCTGAAGTGAATATTTCGGTTTCGCACTTCTTGAATCAGACCAAATAAATTTTTGCTAGTTAGCTCACTCTCTTTATCAAACTTGAAAATCATCAACTACATAGAGGATTTTAATGAAACAATGATTAAAAACATTTTCTATATAACTAGAAGTATTTCCAAATTAAGCAAAAATCCACCATTCAAATTACATTATGTTTCTTTAAGGAACAGAATTCAAATCAATTCTATGAGCAAGGTTAGAAATTATGCAACTATACCACCAAATGAACTGAATGATGAACAAAAGTTGGCGAATTTGATGACTAAGTTAACTCAAGTTCCAGAAGTTATTGAACAATTGAAAAAAATCCAAAGTATAATTTTATCGAGAAATCCAGATTTTTCAAAAGGTGATATGTCAATGATGGATCAAGTTAGAATATTAATGAATTCTGAAGTTAGATCACATTTAGAAAATTTAGGTAAAGTTCTACATGAAAGTGGAGTTGAAATTTCGAGAGAAGATTTTCAAATGATGTTAAGATTGGTCAAAGATAAGGCCAATTGATTTCAACTTTCAAATGTTGTCGTTACATTTATAGAATATGATTTTGTACATAACACTTTTATATTTTGTTCTATAATAACTTAAAATTATATTTATAAAATGATTTATGTAGTAAAATCAAAAACCGAATGAATAGATATAAGTTAGAAATCTTTAATCTCCGTTCCAAAATTCTAGATGATCAGCAATAATTTCACTTTGTAATTCATCAATTGGACCAATTACTTGAATGTTTTTTTGACCATTCTTCAAAACCTCTCTACAACTCAAGTTAAAAGTCATATTTTCTTTGTCATTACCAGTTAATTCAAGTAATTTCTGTTCTTCTAATCCATATACAACTCTGCCAATGTTAGCCCAATATATAGAACCAGTACACATAACACATGGCTCAAAATTGGTATATAAAGTACATCTCCAAAGGAATTCAGGTGAATAAGAATCAAATGCAATTCTAGTTAGTGTTGATTCAGCATGATTTAATGTATTTATATTTCCTTGTTGTATTAGTAATTCTTCGTTATTTGGACCAATTAAAATACAGCCAAATGGATGTCTACCAAATGTTTTGGCAGTATGTGCTACATCTATTGCTTTTAGCATATGGTTTCTAATTTGGTCTGATGTTGGGTATTGTGGTCTTTCTGGGAAAATTGAGTTATTCATATTATTGTATAAAAGTTATACTAAACTTAAGAGATATAATTTATTGTCGGATTTCTCTATTTATAATAGTAATACTGATAGGACGGAGTGAAAAAAGGACAAGGCGGTGCAAATAAATATTTATACGAAAATCACTTATGAATCACTTTTCCAAATTTGAAATATAGTTGTTCTTCGAACACTACAATAAAAAGAAACATGCTTAGAAATATAGTCAGAATAAAAATACACAGACCCCAAAGAGTGAATGTTTGGTTAGAAGGTTGGATTCTAATGTGATCACCGAGGGCAACCTAATAAGATTCACAACGACACAACTTAGATTTGCATCATCATCAGGATCAGATGATTTCTTAACAGATGAACAAAAAACAGCTATAATGATACATAAGATTGGACAATCCACAGAATTAAATAACGAATCACATAAATCATATGATGTATTAATGAGTAAGATTCCAAATTATGAGAAAACTGGATTCACTGAAAAAGATTTGAATACTTTAATTATGGGTGAAAAATGTCAACAAATTACTATGAATGTGATCAAATTATGGACTGAAGCTGGACTTAATTGGAATTAGAAGATATTGAGTCTTATTTAACAGTTCTTGATAAAATGGCCAAATCCAAATATTAAAGACTAGAGACTAAGGATTAAAGACTAAAATAAAAGGGTCGAACGACCCAGCGCGTGTATTTATTACGTAATAAATATCTATAATAAAAAAATTCTCCAGCTCACCCACCAAAGAGTTGCCCATAGTAATAACAACTTACTGAGATAGTAATAGCTTAATAGTCTTCTCAGAATCTCTGCTTATAATCATACATAAATCAACAATGACTTCACAGCTTATTACCCATTTCCGCAATACCCTTTCCTCTGATAATGCCACCCGGCTACAATCAGAAGCTTATCTTATTCAGTCAGCATCCCAACAGCCTAACATCATCTTAGATTCTCTGGCTCTGGTTTCTCAAGATGATGTCCCCATTGACGTGAAATTAATAGCATCTACCTTTGTGAAGAATAGAATTAAAAGTTCTTGGTATATTAAGCAAGATGTTCCAAATTCGATTAAAAGTTTATATTTACCTGATGACTTTAAATCTAAAATTAGAGCTAGGTTGATTGATATTCAATTCAATTCAACAAATATCAACAATTTGATCCTACAACAGATTATAAATTCTATAGATTTAATCATCAAATTTGACGATCATGGTGTTAATTGGGATCAAGAATTATCTGAAGTTTGTTACTCAAATTTATCTTCAAAAGAAAAGAATTCTAATGAATTATCCATCTATAAAAATTTATTGTTATTAAAAACAATTACCAAAAAGCACAAGTATGATACATTAGAAGAAAGACCCTTATTTGTTGACAAATTGGTTGAAGTTATTTTTCCTCTACTCGAATCCTTTTTAAATAATAATTCAAATTTCTTGAAACCAGATTCTATTTATCTCATTTTAAAAATTTATAAATATTGCAGTTTTGCTTTTTTACCAGCCTATTTAACAAATTTAACTAATTTAAACACTTGGGTTGGATTTATGTTAGATACCATATCTAAATTTAATGACGGTGATGATGATGATGCTCAAAAATGTAATAAATGGTGTTTTGGTAATTTATATAGACTTTTAAGTAGACATTTAGGACTTTCAAATGATAAACAATCTTTAATCCAACATTTCATTCCTGCTATTTTAAACAAATATTTCCAAATTATTTCTGATCCTTCTAAAATGAATTCTTTGAACCAATCTTCTGCTTATTATTTAGTTGCTTTCATAACTGACTCTGTTAAGATCGATGAAACTTGGTCAACTATTGTACAACCTAATTTAAATACTATTTTAAATTTGTTGATTATTCCATTATTGAGTTGTAATGAAGAAATTGCTGAATTGTTTGAAGATGATCCTCAAGAATATTTAAGAAGATTTTATGATTTAAATTATGATTTCAAAAATGGTTTTAGCGGTTCCAATGAATTTATTTATCTTCTATCCACCAAAAGATTCCAAGATTCTTTCCAGACTCTATCTTCAAATATGAATGAAATTTTTACTGGAAGTGATCAATTTAAATACCAAGCTGGTCTGAAAATTATCTCCAACATATGGTCTAATTTAATTAAAGTTAATAGCTCTGAACAGTTAGATTCAATCATTTCTAATTTTATTTTACCTCAATTAACAAGCAATAGCAACAATCAGAAATGGTTACAAACTATTGCAAGTGAGACCATTTCAATTACTTTACCTCAATATAAATCAAATAACATGGATTTATTATCAAATATTTATGCCAGTCTTTTGAAAAACTTTGCTAAGAATGAGCCATTACCATTACGAATTGAGTCAGCAGACGCATTAAGATCATTATGTTCGTATCCTGCGATATCGAAAGATTTATCTGGAAAAATTACTTTGATTATGGCGGAATTATTACAATTATCAAATTCTTATGAATTTGACTTAATTAATGAAATAATGGATGATCTTGTTTTAAGATTCAGTTCCTATTTAGAACCTTTCGCTCTTCAATTAGCTAAAAATTTGAACTCTCAATTTTTGAAGATTGCTGAAGAAATCCTAAACTTAACTTCGTCTTCAGGTTTGAATGATGACAATAGATTAAGTAAAGAGATTCTAGATAAAGAATATCAAGCTAGCTCAATATTAACTAACTTGAATACAGTTGTCATAACAATGACATCACAGAAACAAACAACTTATGAATTATTAAAGACAATTCAACCTTTAGCTGAATTTATTCTTGAAAATTGTATGGCTCAGTTCATAACTGATTTAATGGAAATTTTAGAAAGTTTCAACTTCACAATGAAGTGTGTAATTCCTGAATCTTGGGCTATTTTAGATTTAGTTTTGGATAGTTTTGAAAACTTTGGTTTTGATTATGTTAATGATTATTTAGGGTATTTAGAATCTATAATTACATATGGATTTGTTGGTGAAAATACTCAAAGTGAAGAGAAAGTTATCCATTTAGTGCTGAAACTTTTGAATGAAGATGATTCATTTGAAGATCATGAAATGGTTGAATTTTTATTTGATTTAACATACCTAATGATTTTAAAATTACAACCAGGTACATCTTCAAATCAATTGATTATACCAGTTTTAAACTTCTTTCAAAATTCTCAGACCGATTTCGATCTGATTGAGATTTACAATGACAATTTAAGAAATTTTTTGAAGATTATAATCAGTTTTATTTATAAAGATTTAAATGGATTGGTTAATATTGTTGGATCTCCTGATTATTTATTAAAGTTGATTGAAGTTTGGTTTAACAATTCAGATAAATTCTTAGTCACTGTTTTCGATATCAAATTACAAATTTTAGCTTTAATTCAATTATTGAAAAATGAATCTTTGAATCAACATAACCAATTGATTTTGAATAAATTATTAAATACTTGGAATAGTTTACCAAAAGCTATAGATCATAGAGTGTTGATTATGAAAAAATTAGCACCTTCTAAAAGTATACAAGAACAAGATGAAAATGGAAGTTCCACTAATATTCCTGATGAGGATTATGAGCCGGAAGAAGAAGATGATTTGGAAATGGATGAATTAAATAAAGATACTCCTTTGGATTCTGTGAATGTTGGAGATGAATTTAAACAATTTGTTCAAGATTCCAATATACAAATAAGTAACGCCTAACTTGCCCTGTCGAGCCGGTACCCTCAAATAAATACCTGTATAGATTTCCTTCCTTTTTAAGATTTGATATTCAACTGCCTCAATGTACCGTTTTTCAATTCAGCTTCTTTCTTTCCCCGAACCCGCCATTCACGATAAGAATGGTACCTGTCACTGAGTAAACACAAACAAGAAAAAAGCCAGCCATTTTCGCGCCGCACTGATCTTCTTTTTTTTTTATAGCTTTATGCTGGTTTTTATATTAAAAGCACCCTGTTTCCCTGTAATTTCACTTATTGTATTTTTAAAACATTTCAAATTTTAATTTCAAATTTATACTCATCTATAGTGACAACTAAATTAACTTTAAATGATCACAGGAAACGATCAACCCCCATCCACGGGTATTAAAATTACAAGAAACATATCATCACCTAGCAATCTTGAAGATATTAGAACTGATTTGCCACCATTACCCCAACACAAAGTCAGATCTAGGGAACCTAAAACTTTACCCAAGATAGCCAATACAGCAGTTGGATTGAATAATGGTTCAGCTTCACCAAGCCCATCAAGATCTCGTTCAGTGCATCAAACTTCATCCAAAGGAGTCAAATCACCACCCAAAATGCCTTCAATTCCTACTTCTTCTCAATCCAAATCAAAACCAAAATCTAAATCCAAGACTAAAAATGTTTATTCTTCTCAACTTTCAGAAGGTACACCTATTAATGATGATCAATTTTCATATGAAAGTCATGATCCTAGTGTTTATTTAGTTCAAGCTCCTTCAAAACCAACAGCGAGATCTACAGAGAGAAGTTCTAAGAAGGAAAACCGCAGATCATCTTCTTTACATCAATTATTAAATCAATTACAAGAACAAGAGCATGAATTAAGTGGATTGTTTGATGTTGATGATAATACTCCTATACCTACTACGAAACTTAAAACAGCAATGAAGG
Source organism: Ambrosiozyma oregonensis (nom. inval.) (assembly GCA_003706315.3). Taxonomy (NCBI): domain Eukaryota; kingdom Fungi; phylum Ascomycota; class Pichiomycetes; order Pichiales; family Pichiaceae; genus Ambrosiozyma; species Ambrosiozyma oregonensis (nom. inval.). The sequence continues at coordinate 258,563 of PPKY03000012.1, forward strand.
AAAGCAAATCATTGTCTCAACATGAAAAGGACCCATTTGTTCTGAAAAAGAAAGTTAAAATTACACATCCACATGATTATCAAGAAGAAACAACAGATCCCAATGTTCAATATTATAGATTTGATGATGGAACCAATAATGGACGTGTCATGCCTGATATTCCAGATGTGGTTGATGATGAAATTATTAATGATAGTCAATTATTCAGCGTTCCTAAAAGACATGGTTTATTCACTGGATTACTTAGAAGACATTCTTCTTATAGAAAACCAATCAATACAGATTTTTTTAATGAAAATGATAAAGGTTATCTGGCTGCACCAACAGTTGCACATTTGACTTTAAATGAAAGTGGCAAATGGAATGAAAGCAAATCTAAAAGGATTCCACCACAGTTTTTTGATGAAGAAACTGGCACTGATAATGTTGATAATGTTGTATTTGATGGTGCTTTATTGAATAATTCTAACATTTTAGCAAAAGGTGCTAATGTTATAAAACCAAAATCCATTAAATCTGTTAAATCAGATAGCCAGAAGAAATCAGATAGTCAAAAGAAATCCGAAAAGACAAAGAAAGATAGTACCACATCGAAAAATACTGGCAGTACCAAGAAAGTAGCAGAAGAAAAACCAAAAACCAGATATGAAATTATGCAAAAAGAATTGGTTTTGTCTCCCGAAAAATGGAAAGAAATTTTAGAAGTTGAAGAAACCAAATCAGAAACATCGTCTCATGATAGTGACTCTAAAGAAGAGCTTTTTGATGAGGCAGATGAGGAAAGTTCAGAGGAAGAAGGTTTGAATGATAAAGATCGTTTTATTTTAAAAGCTGCATATGAAGATAAACAAGAATATTTGAAAAGGAAAGCATTCGGAAAAATTATGGAAATGGAAGAAAAACAATATGATATTGAACATACTAAGAGATATAAGGAATGGTTAAAGCAAACTGCAGATGATGACGCCAAAGCAGAAGCTAGAAAAATAGCTTTGACTAAACTTCCTTATTCCTCAAGTCATGAAGATAAGTTGAAACGTGCTAACCAATTCTCTAAACAAATGAAAGACTATAACAAATATGTTTCTGGAGTTCCAACCGTTAAATATCAAGTTAATAATCATTTCTACTTCAATGACAAAAAGAAATTAAACTCAAAGCCTCCTGCTGATACTGATGTTTTAGTCAATCCAAACCCCGATGATGTCATTAGTTTGAAGAAAGCTGTTCAAAGACAAATCCGCAATTCTGATCCATCTATACCTAATATTCCAAATATCAATTATCCAACTAGTGAGAGAAGTGGTAATTCTGTTCATAAAGCAGAACTTGAATCAGTTGCAGATGATGGTTTTATTTCAATGCCCCATCTACCATCAACACCATTTTCTGGTAATAGCTCTGATAATACCACCAGACCCCCAACTACAGCCCTTGGTACTGTTTCTAACTCAACTGATGCAATTCCTACTATTCCTAACATTTCAAGACATAGTAATGAAGCTGTTTCAATGGATCCAGCCAGTGGTAGATCAAGTGTTCATTTCTCTATTCCTGGAAGAAAACCTGCTACTAGTTCTAACTCTAATTTGTCTTCCAAAATATCCACACCTGGTTCTACTTTAACAGGAATGGGAGACTTCAAAGATAGAGAGAGAATTTTAAGAAGAATGTCAAGATTACAAGCAGAACTTGAAAACTTAGATAACGATCAAAAGAGAAGAGATAAAATTAAGAGAAAGTTAGAAAAATTAATGGACTTAAATAATAATGGAGGTTCTTATCATTCTTCCTCTTCTTCTGGTTCTGAGTTGAATTTTAAGAGCAAAAAGGGGGACATAGTTATTGTTCAAGAACAAGGAGAAACTACAACTGGTTCATACCCAACTACTTCAACCTCAGAATTCTCGTCTGGTTCTAATCCAACACCTTCTATTTCAACATATGCTCCTTCAACAGTTAATTCCATGGGAATTATGCCTGGCATTCCAAGCCCACCTTCAACATCAAGATTACAATTTCCAAAAACTAGAACTCCTCCTCAAATGCCTCAATTACCTAATGAGCCCCAATCTTTCCGTAATTCTATCATGAACAGAATCAATTCACTTTCGAATGCAAGCTCCTCAAATGTTTTAGATGATCAATTTTCCACTTATGTTATACCACCAAACCAAAGAAACGATAACTCGTCATTATTAAACTTGGCCAAAGATTTAAGAAATATGAACAGAACATTAGATGGATTTTTAAATGTAATCATTTTTATTTCACCATTATTCCATTTTGTTGATTTCACAATTGATATGGTTGTTTCTTTATTTTTAATGTTAACAACTTTTTTATTGAGTCCAAGAGAAGCTAAAGGAAGAGATGAATTTCAAAAAAATGCAGATTTATGGTCTATTGTTGTCAGTATGGGAAGTAAATTTATTTTTAAAGTTACCGTGGCTTTCTTCCTGATTAAACTATTATATAGAGTATGGAGAGTTGTGAATGTTACAGGTACTACTACTTATCAAATTTTGAAGGCTCTTGGTATTCTAGCATAATAAATAAAAGCTGGTCTTTTTCAAACTCTTTAATTTCAAACTTTTCAAATTTTATTTGCATGCTTGTCTCCTTGCATAACATATTTTACATTTTTTTATTATTATTTTACTTTTGGAGTTCATATCCAATCATTTTGCATTTCATATTATTTTTTTTTCATCCTTCTCATATCACATTTTAAGAATAAGGCCTATCATTACTATTACCTTTGCATGTTTTTTTTATATACTTTATCATCCACTTCTTATCCTGTTACTATCTTTTTACAATTATTTTTTTATTCATTTCTGCATTATCGTCATTCTATTTTTACTATAATATACTATGTTAATCTTTATATCAAACGCTACGAATATCCATCACTGGCTTTAACTAAATCAACATAGTTGAATAAGTATAGAATAGTAACGACTTACATACATACTATTTTAAAACTAAATCGAATGTATTAAAAATGTTAAGAATAAGAATAAAGGGGATAAACCTAGAATAGGTAATAGAGTGTAACAACCGAAAACAAAGTAAAAAAAGGTAGTAAAATAAAAAAACCCAACTCAAATATAAAACAAAAACCAGCCCCTGTACTATAGAGTTTATAAAAACAAATCAAAAACAAACAATAACATCAGAATAAAACCTCTTAACTTTGTTTAGTAAAATCAAAATAACAGTAAAAACAAGTGGATAAACGAGAAAGAAAACAACAATAGTAACGAATGATGTAAGAGTGTAGATATCACATAGAATTAATACATATAGGAAGTTCTAAAAAATATACTAACAAACATTTCTCTTCTAGTTGATTAAGTCTTTAATATCATTAATAACATTATTAATCTTATTGGCTAATTCTTCAGAAACTTCTAATTTGTCTAAAGTATCAGCTAAAATATCAATGGATCTTGAGCTCTCTTCGGATGATTCAGTGTAACTCCAGAATTCCGATAAATCTTTACCAGCGCCGTTGTAAATTAAGACATTTGGAGTACCATCGTCAGGGATTTGAGATAAAGCATCTTTTGTACCAAATTTAACCAAGCTTTTTTTCATCTCATCTGGTGTAATTGAAGCAGTTGAAAACATAGAATCTGTTTCTGGTTGTAAAGATAAGAAATAAGTCATCAAACCACAAACGTGCGGAGAAGCCATAGATGTACCAGATAAAACTGCAGTGGCTGCATCAGAACCAATATAAGTGGATAAGATGTTCAAACCAGGAGCAAATATATCAACACATTTACCGTAGTTGGAGAAATATGCTCTAGTATCTGATAATGTGGAAGCACCAACGGTGACTGGTTTTTCAGCAGAAGCTGGAGAAACGTTACAGGCATCTTGGTTTTCGTTACCTGCAGCAACAGCAAAATGAACACCTGCTTTGACAGCTGCATTAACGGCCATATCTAAAGCTGGTGACTTACCACCACCTAAAGACATGTTGGCAGTAGAACCTTTGAATCCCTTCTTTTTGGATTTAGCTTCAGCAAGATGCATATTAGCAGCAACCTCAACACCTTTAACGACATCGGCCATTGAACCTGAACCGTTAGATCTTAACACTTTGATTGCAACTAAGTTAGCATGTTTAGAAACACCATAACTCTTGGAACCGATAGTACCAGCACAATGGGTACCATGACCATTACCATCAACATCTTCATCACCATCTGGAATAGTAGCACCCCATTTAGCTCTACCTTCAAATTCTTCATGGGTCACTGAAACACCGGTATCAACAATATAAGAAGTAACGCCCTTACCAGCGATATCATCATACAAGTATTGGTTAAAGTTAGATAAACCTAATTGTTCTCTGTGAGAAATTCTAGATAAGCCCCATGGAGCACCAACTTGAGTAGTAGCTTCATTGGTGTGAACGACAGAGTCCATTTCAACAACAGCAACGTCTGGGTGTCTTAATAACATCTTAACAACTTCAGGAGTGAACTTACCAGAGTAACCTAAAGTGGCGCCACCAAAGTCAAAGACATGTTTCAAACCTCCACCATTTTCAACTGAGAAAGTAGATGCTTGTTCTGAAGTAGCTAAGTTACCTAAAGATTGACTGACTAAGTCTTGAACCCACAATTGGTGGAAACGAGAAGCTTCACTTCCTAGAGCTTCCTTAAACATGACGATATATGAATGAGGAATGAAGGCATCAGCAGATAGTAATGGAGCAGCATCTTCTTCAGCTAGTAACTGAACAGTTGAGTGAGTAATCGCTTCAAAAGGTTTATGTGGAACTTCAATGGAGTTATCCTTGTTAGCAACCTGTTTAACCAAGTTAAACTGGGAAGGCAAGTCTTCGAAACCTTCTGGAATGACCAAGGCATTGATAGACGTCAAGGAGAATAAGATTGAAAGGGCAACAGAGTTAGTTAAGTGCATTGCAAGATAAAGTTTTGTTTTTGTTTTGTTTTGTTTGTTTGTCAGAGGTGACTGGGGAAAGAAAAAGATAAGAAAGAGGGCAAAAGATGACTGACGATAACCAACTCAGTCTCAGCTTCAAATTTAAATTCGGTCTGGTGGCAAACAAGCAACGTGGCACAGCCATGAAAGTGGATGCCAGATAAGGTCACGTGAGCAGATGATTACCGTTGGACAACATTTATTGTCGAGAGAGAACGGCGGTCAAATGGTCAACCAAAGAGATTGTCGAATTATTATAGGTATTAATCTAATTTAATCGGAAAGCCTACAATTGTTTATGAAAACAAAGTTTTGGCATTTTTACGAACTCAAAATTGAAAATATTATCTCCATAGTAAACCATGAGAACCTTTTGAGATGAATACAGGTTTCCGATAACAAGTTCTTGAAAACATTAATGGACTCACTATATTATGGTTGTAAGTTTTCCAGATCAATAATCTACAGACAAAATCATATCATTTTTGTTTACAGAATTTTGTTTCAACATATAATCATGAAAATTTATTTTATTATACACTTAGAAAAATGAAAGGAACTGAATAATGTAGATAGGAAAACGCAAGAGGAAAAATGAGAAGAAAGGAAGATAATGAAGTAAAAAAAACAATCAAATCATAAAATGAGACTGGTAGTAGTAGTAGTAGTAATTGACTATAACGAAAACAAGAAATTGAACACGTTAATCAATGTAAGAAAAGGGGAAATAAGAGAACAAAAATAAACCAAAAGAACTAATATCCAATACTGGACATGATACCGTAACCAACGGTAATAATGAAAGCAAATGCAATGATAGAAGCTGGAACACCTCTAGAGATGAACAAACTTGTAGATAGGTATCTATTACCTAAATCATCTGTTTTAGAAATTGCAATAGAGTTAGGGAAACCAGACATAGGTAAACCCATACCAATGGAAGCAATTAAAGTGATACCACAAACCAATAGATATTCATGGTTTAATTCTTTACCAACAGATTGAACCAATGGAACCAAAATCAAGGCAGAAACAGTATGGGAAACAAAAGTTGCAAAAACAACACATAAAACACCAAAAATGGCCAACACAGCAATAGCTGGGTAATTTTCAATTTTTTCAGAAAGTGAAACAGCAATAGTATGTAATAAACCTGAAGAAGAAACAGCTTTTCCTAATGCCATACCACCCATAGCTAGTAAAACAATGGACCAAGGATAGTTGTTAACATCAGTAGTTGTTAGCATACCTGTACCATACAAAGCAACAATTGGAACAATAGAAATAATACCCGAAGCACCAATTTTATTTTCTAATTGATTTTCGAGACACCATAAAATAATGGTAGCAACAGTGACAACGATAACATAGTATTGCTTCAAAGTGAATTTTTCTTTGATTGGCTTAATTGGCTTTAACTTAACAGTATTAATCTTAAATGTTAGAATCATTTCCAACCAAACACAAATCCAAATAACAATGCACAATGGAATGGAAAATGAAAACCAATTACCCCAAGTAGGTTGTGGACTTAAAGCTTCAATTGCAATCATATTCTGAGGAGAAGCAATTGGAGTGGACATACCACCAACATCAGAGACTAAAGCAATACCTAAAACCAAAGCTTTGGCAAAATCAGACTCAGTTGGAAGAGCTTTTAACATTGGATCAATTAAAGAATAAGCTAAAACTGGAGCTGCAACATTGGAAATCCACATAGATAAGAATAAAGCGACACCTGTGATAGCAAGTAAAACATTTCTTGGTTTAGTACCAGCAAAATGTAGAATCCAAGAAGAAGCAACTTTAGCAACATTATATTTAGATAGCCCAGCAGCTAAAGTAAAACCACCAAGCAATAACATGATTGTTGAATTCCACATTTGTCCTAAAATATAACTTGCAGCATCGGAAGCAGCCATAACTTCACCAGTATCTGAATCTTTCAAAACATTACAAGTCACAACTAAGAAAGGAACCAATAAAGAAGTAACAAATAATGGTAAAGCTTCAGTAGCCCAAAGAACAGCAGAAACAGCAACAACAGCTAAACAGTTACCTTGAGTTCTATCATTTAATGTTTTCACACCTAATAATATACCACCAACAAGAGCAGCCAAATAAACTTTAAAAGCATTTCTTGAAGTAAATGGGAATTTTGGAAATTTGAAATATTCAATTTTGGTGATTTTCAAATCAATGGTAAATGGTAACTTAAATGCGAACATATCTAAAGCATACAAGTTCTTAATTTCGGATTCTTCACCTGTTAAAATTCCTCCAGAAGTAGCATTGTTTAATTCCTGTTCAATACCAATCATTTGCTTCCAAACAGTGGCTCTTTCAAAAACAATATGTTCTCTTAAGTGAGATCTTAAATGAACTCTTGAATGTTCAATAGAATCCCCAGTGACACCACTGTAAACTTGAATCAGCTCTTCTAAATAGTCATCAATTTTATCAACGGTGTCTGGGTGAAAGATGTAGCATTTTCCATCTAAACTAGACATGTATTGTTGTTTAATACTTTCATCCATAACTTTATCAAATTTTTTGCAAGCTTTACTGAAACCAATTTTATTCAATTCAATATACGATTTCAATTGAGATAATTCAACAAAGATTTCAGTGATTCTTTTCTTATAAGCGATTTCATGTTGAAAAGATAAATTAAATTCTCTATCACCTAATAAAGTAGAAAAAGCAGCAGTTGATTCTAAATCATCTTCATCATCGTCATCATCATCAGGTAATTGACCTCCTTCTAAATCATGATAATGTGATGAAGCTGTCTTGATACGAGTTAAATCGTTTTGAGTTTCTTGATAATATTTCAAATCCTTTAATAATTTTTCAACTTCTGTATATATAGTATTTTCTTGAAGAGAATAAAAATTATTAATTTTTGTTAATTCGGAAGCAAGTTTAGATTCAAATAATACTTTTGGGGTGATTTTAATGAAATCAACTTCTTCAAGTTGATATTCTTCAATTTCATCATCATCTTTACCAGTATTTGGAGTACTTGAAGTATCATTAGATCTAACTGTTTCCAGTTCATAAGTTTCTTCAGTAGAATTAACCCTTTTCTTACCAAAAGTCTTCAAACCAACAAACTTGGTCTTAAATCTAGAAACGCCACTTTTCTTCTCAATGGATTCTGAAAGTTGAGATTTACCTGTATCGGTTGAATTACCAATAGCAGTGGAAGAATTTCCAACTTGAGATTCTTCATGATTTAAAGCAACTTCTTGTAATTGATAGGTAATTTTTTTTAATCCATTATAATTAATATAATGGTCTTTCCATTCAGGAACAGCATTCAATTGCAAAGAGTGGGAAAACTTCATCAGTTAATTTTTAGACTGCAAAATATGAATGATCTGTGCAAAAAAAGAAGAGAAAGAAAAGAAATTGATCAATAAAATAAAACCAAGCAACGGGAATCACAGGTTTTTATAAAGAAACTTATCTAAATCACTTCAAACCTCCAATATATAATAAATGCGTATATGGGATATATAGCTACACAATAAAAAAAAAAAGACAGAAAAAAGAAAAAAAACGGCTTCTTAAAGTCAAAACTGAAAATTATTTGCTATGATTGTGAATTTCCTCGAGTCATCTGCACCTAAAACTGATAAAAATTCTGCTCCCGGGGCCATATTTTTGTTTCTCGGTTCAAATTAGGAGGCTTTATTGTTAAGTAAAATAACTGTATATGCAGTGTCTCATTTTCGAAAGACTCCACTAAATCATTAAACTGATAAAACAAAATCCTTGTTAATGATCAAATACAGGGGTGTTTTTACATCAAATATACGGTGTGAGTTGAACCAAATTGGATGGTTGGGTCCCAAGATTTCTTACAATACCAAGTTACAGGAGTTTAGTCCAACAAAAGTAACTGGTCGTGTGACCAATTTGCAAGGCTTACGTAACAAGGTCTTGGTTTTCTACCCACGTGGGTCCCTTGAATTTCCCGTTTGGGAGCTCTTCCGGATTCTACCAACTTAGCGTCCGGAACTTTTATTATAGGTCACTTGAACCAGCCTAAAATGAGGAAAAGTATCTAAAGAACTTGTTTCTCCAATATTTTGATAGACGCGTCTATCGTCCACAATTGAAATGGTAAGTCTTGCCGAGTTGAGGAATATCCGCTCTGTACAAAACTGATAAGCGGAACTTGTATATAAATATCACCTTTAATCCAATTCTTCATTTTAATTTACTATTCTTATTTCTTTCATTTGTTAATTATAATTATAATTACTAATTATAAATTGAATTGAATAATGGCGAAAATTTTAACTTGGGAAGATTGTGGGTTACCAGTTGCATCTCCAATTCTTAAAGCAGCTACTATTACTAAACAAGGTTTAATTTACACTTCTGGTTCAGTTGGTATTGAAAAAACTGGTGAAATTCCAGAATCGGTTGAAAGACAAACTGAAATTGCAATTGAAAATGTTGCCACTGTTTTAAAAGCTGCTGGTTCTTCATTGAACTCTGTTGTTAAAGTTTTATTATTTGTTTCTGATCCTGAATTGGTTCCTAAAGTTAATGGTGTCTATGCAAAATACTTTACTACAAAACCTCCAAGATCATGTGTCATAGCCAAATTGACTGTTCCTAAATTGCTTGTTGAAATTGAGCTTGTTGCTGAAGTTGAAGAATAGATTTGTCATACGTCATACGTTCTCTCTGGTAAAACAACGTGTTCTTTTATATATATATAAAATTACAATTTTTATTTTTTATTTTGATTATAGCAAATAAAACCCAAAATATAACAGTGAAACTTTAAAGTACAGTATAAAACAAGAAACAAAAAAATAAAAGAAGGAAAATTAAGATACAGAATATGATGTTAATAGGAATAAAATGAAAAGGGAGACGGAGAAGATAGTACAAAAAATTAAAAAACTAAATACACAAAATAAAAAAGAGTAAAAAAAACAGAGAAACAGATTCATTCATTCATAAGAAACAAAAAAAAACCAGGTAGAATTCCAACAAACGCAAAACAAAAGACAGTTTTATATCTAAAAAATTAAGCTCATATTGAAAAAGGGAGAAAAGCAGAATAAAAAAAAAGGGAAATGTTTATCTAATATTCACCGGGTTGTTGTTGTTGCTGTTGTTGATAAGCCTGATATTGTTGTTGTTGTTGTTGTTGCTGCTGCTGCTGCTGCAGAAGAAAATCGTTTGTATTTTGAGAAATTTGCTGTTGTTGATGTTGTGGAGGTTGTTGCACAATTCCCGCTGCTGCAGAAGGTTGTTGTTGGTATTGTAAATACTGTTGCTCATAAGCTTGTTGTTCTTCGACAGATGCAGCTTGATATGGTTGTTGAATATTTTGGGGTGGCATTGGGCCAGCTTGGTGATGGGATGGTTTTCTTTTTGGTTTTTCTTCCTCTCTTGGAACAATATCAATCAAGAAATCAAACATGTCCGACTTTTGTAAAGCTGCAGCAATATCAGATTTTTGAAGTGTTCTTCTCTTATTTTCTTCAGCATGTATCCATGCTCTCATTGTTAATTCAGTAATGAATATATCACAACCTTTGGCAAACAATATAGGTGCTTCAGCAGAAATCATTTTAACTTCTTCATCAGTTTTCATAACTTTTTTAATTCTAGCTAATGGTAATTGATGATTTTTAAAATCATGATCATCATGTTCAATAGAATTAATTGTATTCTGCCAATATTGCATCATATGATTTTTATATCTGCCAACTAAACCTTGACCAACATTTGCAAAAGCACCTCCTTGTGCAGCACCAAAATCTTCATCTTCTTCCTGTGGTGGTGAAATCACTTGTTGTTGTTGTTGTGGGATATCTGAATATTGTGGTTGCTCATCGTATTGAGTTATACCTTCAGTATATTGATCTGCTTGAGCATATCTATCGTAATTTATGTCTGAATTGTCCATCTTTATTTTGTAGCAAAAAAACGATAAGATTAATTGAAAAATTTATAAAATGGTGAATAGTTTGTGGTTTTGATTTAATTGATAAATTGAAAATAATTATATATAAAAGTTTTTAAATTAAAATTCAATTGGAATATATTCAATAAAAGTGCCTGAGTTTAAATATTCAAAGGAAATCTAATTGCTCTTTAAACAAAATATAGTTGGGAACTTTCGGAGAACGAATTGAATTAGTGTGTATTTGATATACTTGATTCTAAAAGTGTGGAATGATGGGTTTATAATCTGGATTTTAAAACAAATTCTTCGTAAGCAACAGTTAATTAACAAAAAAACCCAAATGGTCTAGCTTTAGCAAAATAAATTGTTTATATATAGCAAAATTAAACTTGTTTCAATATTAGAATAATATATAATGCTTCATATTTTATTTATTTGAACCTTCTCAAATCTCGAAAGAGAAAACGTCAGTTGAGAAGGCCGGGTAACAAAATGATAATTAGGACGTGCGCCAACCAGGTATTGACATGCCTTTACCAACGACTGGTTGAGAATTCACCTCAGAGAGTGTAACTACTTACTGGTGGACGGAGTTTCGTTTAATTGTTTGAATTCACTAATTAGTACACTTTACCAATCTAAGTGATCAGCTTTCAAAATGCATCGTTAAATCTATCTCTTAGTTATGATTTCAAATTGTTAATGTCACTGTTTTGATCACCATATTCAACTTATTTATTGCACGTTTTTATTTTTTGCCATTATAAAAAGTCTCACAAAATATTTGCTAGTTTCCAGAAATTAGTATGAGTCAAACTGTTATTATCACTGATTCACTTACACATAGTAGAAATTTCTTAAATAAAAATTTATCTCAGGGATTTAAGTTTAATGAATTCGTAAAATTATTGAGAATGAATCGATTTAACTAGACAAAACTTTAATGTAGATCTATGATTCATATTTTAATTGATACATTTGAAATATACTTCATCTTTTTGTTCACCATAATCATAAAATAGGCCAGTTCTGGATCACCAATAACATAAAATCCCCTTTTAACATGAGGTACTGTATTTAAATAATTGTAAATAGGATGCTAAGATCCATAAGAAATTGTAGCAACTAATCAAAGTAGAAAAAAACATAATCCATCCAACACGATATTCGAAAGTATACAATTATTCATATCAATAAGCTTATCATGATGTGATAAGGAGACACCCGTACACCATATACCACACAAGGGGCTCGGAGCTACTTGCTATGTATACAGAAACTCTCTTCTACACATCTCTTTTAAATATCGAAGGCAATAAATTCAGAACACACACTAGGTTTACTTAGCAATAGAACACCTGTTTTTCACCGAAATTATTAATACATCATAACAAATTTGGATCATCCATTTTGAATAACATGGCACCGCAGTGGATGCCCCAAAACATTCAGAAAAGACTACTCAAGTATGTCCTACAACAGCTTTCTGTATTTTCAGAAATTGATTTGCCCAATCTTGATGTTTCTATAGGTACAAATGCTCGAATATCTTTAACAAACCTAGAGTTAGATATAGAAAAATTTAATTTTCCTGGTGTTTACGTTAGGAGCGGTTCTGTTAAAGAAATGGAGCTCGTATTAACAATGAGTGATGGTGTCAATATTAACTGCAAAGGTTTAGAAATGACGGTGACCCCTTCGGCAACAACATCTAAGCATAGTGGTGAAAATGAATTTTCACTTGCTAAAAGTACAGCAGATTTAGCAAATAGTGTTATGTTTGATGATAACTTAGATGATACGACTGATGATCTGATTTCAAATTCGGGTAAAAAGAATACTCAAACTCAAAACGAAAACAATGATAAATCAACGGACAAGAACGACTTCAAAAATAGACAAATGAAAGAAAATCAATATGCATTGAGTGGAATGGTATCAAAAGCAGTTGATATGGCTTTATCTAGGATAAAGGTTGACATAAGTGATATTTCTCTTATAATAGTTTCCGATCCATCTGTGATCGAAGTTCATATAGATCAAGCTCAGTTCATATCCACAGACGGTATCAGAAAAGTTTCACTACAAGGTTTGTCTATTATGTCACTAAAGCCCGATATTCATCCAGGAAAAGGCCTAGATGACACTCTTGAAAAGGCAAAACAAAATGATAGTGAGAAGGAAAGCAATGAAAATGAAAGTGATAGCGATAAGAATTCTGATAGTGAAGAATATTATGAATATAATGATAAGATGATGTCCACCTCATTTATGGCTGCCGATAAAAATGATGTTACACAGTCTTTGGTCGATAGTATACTATTTGCGAATGATGATGCCGCTAGTTCGGTCTATATGAGCTCAACTTCTAAATTTTTTGATGCTAATTCAAGTTTTTCTTCGAAAACAAATAAAAGTTCATCAAAAGTTAAATCGAATACTGTTTTAATGTTTATCGATGAAATTCAAGCTTCTTTTGAAGGCTTACAGCCTGTTGAAAATTTAAATGTAAAAGTCGGTGAAGTTAGAGTATCTGCTGCTCCACTGCCAGCTTGTGTTTCCTCTTTATTAGATTCGATACAACATATCACCAAATTGTTAGCTATAAAAAAGTCAACATCAGAAAATAATGAAAATACTAGAAGCGATGTCAAACCAAAAGGATCTTCTCCTCTATTAGAAAGTTTGACTGTTAATCAAATTTTAATAAGTTTAACATCTGCCATATCAATTTCTGGCTCGTTTGGCCAAACTGATGATATTAGATTAAAGGCATCGGATATTAATATTCAACAGAGAAGTTCATCTTTTATACTCGGTGGTATTGAGAGGTTATCTATAATCCAATCTGACAGAAATATATTTACTTTTGAGGAATCTAGATTGACTAATCCCGATTTGAAATTTGAAGTTTTAAGATCCAATGTTATGCGAATAACTTTACTTTGTTCTAAATCCGCTACTATGAATATTACACCCGATCTATTGAATGAATTGATTGAGTTTTATCTAAATCTATCCCCTTTATTAGACTCAATAGGAGAGTTTACATCATCCTTTTCCGCAGCAAATCCTTCATTGTCCTCATCATATTATCAATCTTCAAAATTATCTAGAAAGCCAACATCACCTTTACATTTGAGAGAAGCTCTATTAAATCCTTCAAGTACAGCAAAAGAACAACCAGAAATATCAGAATTCAGTGCACAGGCATCGTCCATTTACGTTAATTTTTATCTTTCAGACACTAGCCGTATTGTTACTACAATATTACCGCCTTCATTTAATTCCTTAACTGGAATATTTGAAACTAATAGAATAATTTCTGAATACATTGATGACTCTGAAAAGGATGCTCGTCAAATTTTCATTTTAAATCAGTTGAGTGTCAAAACTCACAAAGTTCCAACTACAATCAGAACTTTTGATTTGAATACTCAACATGATATTAACTTCACTTCTGAAAAGACGTCATCAATTAATAACATATCCATAGATATCGACCTTAACATGCTTCTTCAATTAAGTGAGTTATTTAGTTCATTTTCTAACCAAATAAAATCTCCAACTGATTCAAATGTGCATCCAACCAATTCTTCAAAAAAATCTAAAAAGGTCCGTTTAGGTAATAGTTTTTTCTTTGGTACAACAAAAGTGTTACAAAATTATGTTACTCTGAAACAGTTTGGTTTGAAATTGACTTCAATTAATGAACAATTTGGTGATTTAGAAGCTAGATTTAATGATTTTGGTCTGGCTTGTCATAAAGATAAGTCATTCACATTTTGCTTGAAAGATATATACGCTGGTAGAAGGTTGGTTTATACCACAGAGCCACTGCTTTCGGTGATTAATAGAGACGACAAAGAACAACCTCCTTTAGTAGGTAAATTTAAAGACTCTCTAAATTTCCATTTCAGAAATGTTTATATTGATTATCATGGAAAATGGATATCTATGTTTGATAGCGATGGTAAAACACAAGAAGAGTTGAACAAGATCGATCAAACCCAACTCATTACAAAAACTAGATCTAAATTTAATATTAAAGTTGGATTTTCAGATTTTATAATTGGTTTATCCCCAGTAAATTTAGTTTCTAAAGCCATGTTAGTTGTTAAAAAGGGTCATGGTGAAATCACTTTGAATGCAGATGGTACCACATCAATTAAATCCTCGTTCAGTACTATATCTGTTCAATTGATTGATGATGCCAGCAATATTTTGAGTGACGAGCAAAGTAACAGATTCAGGCGTTTGAATCCATCCTGGACTCTAGTATCCATGCTTAAGAATAAAGGATATGTTAGTGTTGGTTATGCTAATTCATTTTTCTTATTAGGACAAATTAATACATTCCAAACATTGAGATTTCTTAAAGATGAGTTGAAACCGCTGATCGATATCAAAATCAATTTGAATGATTTCAATATTGAACTTTGTGCGGATTCTTGCAATTGTATGCTTCAATTATTTAAAGATTTGAAGCAACCAATTCAATTTACATTTGATGAAAAATATAAACCAAGTACCGAAGTGGTGAACGTTTTTGAGTTGATCGATGAGAATTTTTACAATCCCAACCCCTCCAAGAATGCAACCAATCAATCAAATACTTTGGTCACGAATGATGAAATTGATTCTTCTTCTACTCATGAAGAATTGAATATTGTCGACGATTTTTATTCTACAAATGTTCAATCTGACACAGAAATTCCATCATTAGGCCAAAATAGTGTTGGTGGTTTAGGAAATTCGGGGGAAGTTATCATTCATGAAGATCATTTTGATTCCAATGATATGAAAGAAGCTTCTATTATTCCAATGGCTCTAACTTTTGGTGTTCAAAAAGTGACAATCAAATTGTATGATGGTTATGATTGGAAGGAAACGCAAAATCAAATGATTAAAGCTATTCAAAGAGTTGAGACCAAAGCAAGGGAGTCTATTAAAACACAGTCTAAAAATAATCATGCCTCCAGTCTTTCACCAAGTAAGAGAAGTTCTACAAACTCATCTAGAGAATCATCTGCGGCTGCGGAAACTACTTCCATCGGTTCAGATGATTTTACCAATGATGTTGATGGTAACAATGAAGTTATAGGCGAAATGCTCTATGAATCTATCCATGTTAGTTTTCCTCCTCAAAGGGATCCCTCTCAACTTTATGATCGCATAAACCAATCACTAAATTTTAATAATGGTGAAAGTATGTCTGATAACTCTTCTCTTCAAAGTTCAGGTGATGCATCAACTTATCAACAGAAAGGATTTAGTAAACAGCAACAATCCTCAGTAAATGTTGATTTATGTACTAAAGCATTAAAGAAGAAGCTAAGATTAAAAAGATCAAAAGTGTACAAAATTTTAATTGAGCTAGAAGACGTTGATTTTGTTATGCAAATCTTGAATAATGATGAACCACATCCGAAAGTTATTCTTCCTGTTTTCAGTCAAGATGAGAATATGGATGATTCTGAGTTAGTTAATATAATGGATATTACAGTTGGTGATTTGCAAATTATTGATAATGTTCCGACCTCAAGCTGGAAAATGTTTCTTGGTTATTTGAGAGAATCTGGCGAAAGAGAAGTTGACTCAAAAATGTTGAGCCTTAATATCAAGACTGTGAGACCTGTTGCTAAGATGGCAGCTTCTGAACTAGTTTTAACAGTTTCTGTTTTGCCGATTAGGCTGTATGTTGATCAAGATACATTGGATTTTCTTACTAGATTTGGTGAATTCAAAGATTCAAGATTCATTCCTCCTATTATGGAAGGTGATGAAGATGACACCTTTATTGAAAAAATCAAAGTTGATGCCGTTAAACTTAAATTAGATTATAAACCAAAGAAAGTTGACTATGCTGGTATAAGATCTGGTCATACTAATGAATTTATGAATTTTTTCATACTTGATGAATCAGAAATGGTACTTCAAAATGTTTTATTGTATGGTGTTCCTGGATTTGATAGACTACATAAGTTGTTAAATGATTTATGGATGCCAGATATCAAAAGAAATCAACTTGGTGGTGTTTTGGCAGGCTTAGCGCCAGTTAAATCCATTGTTAAGATTGGATCTGGATTTGGAAACTTATTGACGGTTCCAATTAGAGAATATCAAAAAGATGGCAGATTGATGAGGAGTTTACAGAAAGGTGCAACCAGTTTTTCTAAAACTACAGGTGGTGAATTGTTGAAACTTGGGGTTAAATTAGTTGCTGGTACCCAAACAATTTTGGAAAGTACAGAAGAGGCGCTAGGTGGAGAGGGATCAAATGCTAGACTTCTACACAATAACAAGAAAACTGGAAATCACTCTAGACGTGGCTCTAGAACTTCAAGAAGATCTTCTGCGTCAAGGCAAAGAGAGGATATCTACAATAATAATAATGGTGGCTTTAATAATAATGAGAGATCACTGATTGGTAGAAGCTCATTAAATAATTATAAAAGAAGAATGTCATTTGATGCATTTGCTGAAGATGAAGTTGATGATATCACTTTTTATGGAGCTCAAAGTATCTATGAACAAAGTAGAGGTTTATCGGCAATCGATAGTGATAGCGATGATGATGATCTTCTTGAAGAAGGTGTATATGAAGAGGATGAAGAATTTGAAGATGAAGAACAGAAATTAGTTAGTTTATATTCTAATCAACCTGAAAATCTGAACGAAGGTTTAAAGACGGCTTATGAATCATTTGGTAGAAATATTTCTAATGCTAGAGAGGCCATATTAATTGCTGGCTCTAAAGCTAGTGAAAGTGGCAGTGCTCAGATTGCAGCCAAAGAAATAGCTAAAGCAACACCAGTTATGATTATAAGACCTATTATAGGAACTGCGGAAGCAATTTCGAAAACTCTGTTAGGTGGTATCAATGCTCTGGATCCAGAAGAGAGAAGAAAGGCTGAGGAAAAGTATAAAAGATTAAATTAACCTAAGTTTAAATGAACTTAGATGGTTGTTTTGTGATCTTTATTCGCATATTTGGTTTACATGGAGTTCAATATATATATATATATATATTTTTGTTTTGAAATTTTGTCGTCATATTTGTTTTTAATCCTTATTTTTTTTTGTTATTTTACTTTCTTAATTTATTTGTTATATTAATTAACATTTCTAATCCATCAATGCATTTATTTTTATTGTTGTAGTGGACGATCGACGAGTAATTTGTTAATCGACGCAGCTCTGCTACTCTGATTAAAAAAAGTGACACGCCCGCAACATTTTTAGGGAAGTCACTGATATCGGAATTTAGTTATCAGACGGGTCACCAGTCATAATAGTTGTTGTTATTTAGTGGCACTGAAACCTGGTCACTAGATTTTTTTTTGCATTTAGTATCTAGATATCAATCAGTATTAACTATTGAATAAGTTATCAGATCGCAAAATAGATAGTGGTACAATTCATACAGGTCATTTAAGTCTTAATTAATTTCAATCCATATCAACGAGCCATGCCAACATCTAATCCATTTCAATCATTTTCATCTGTGGTTAAAGATAAGCCGATCAAACAGCATGTACAAACATTTGATGAACTGTACGGGGAGCCAGAGAACTTTTTAGAAGTTGAAGTTGTTAATCCAATAACACATGGAAGCAGTAGTTCAAATATGTATACTGATTATGAAATTGTTTGTAGAACAAATATACCAGCATTTAAAAAAAAGGTATCAAGAGTTAGAAGGCGTTATTCTGATTTTGATTCATTTAGAAAAGTGCTGGAATTTGAATCTACAAGGGTTATTATACCGAAATTACCAGATAAGTCTTTACTGAATTATTCTAATAGATTTAATGATGATTACATTGAAGAAAGGAGAAAAGGTTTAGAGAAGTTTTTAAATATGGTTGCTGGTCATCCTTTACTGCAGACTGGTAGTAGGGCATTGATAAGTTTCATACAAGATGACAGATGGGATAAGCACAAGTACATTTGATTTTAATTAGGTTTTGCATTTTTGGATTTTTGTATTGTGTTGTATGTTTTTTTCAAATTTTTCTTTCTTAGTTTTTTATAATTACTATTATTTATTTCTGTGTTACTTTTTTACTGTTGTTTGTCTATTGATCTTATTTTATTGTTATTTATATAGCTATAAGCTATACGTATTTCTAAGGTCGATCGACGTCAACAAAGGGCGGGTCGGTGGTAAATTTTGTGAGACACGCCGAGGAAGCTCCAGGTGCTGAAATGAGATGACAGGAGATTAGGCCAATTTAAAGGCTTCATCTGATTGGCATGCTTCTAATTTGTTTTCGAAGTGTCTTATGTCTTTTATACAACAAAAAGGACTTAAAGTGTTATACCAATCATTTCAAGTTTCAAGAACCAGACCTAATATCACTGTTTCTACATTGTCAAAGAAAAATCGATTTCTTTTTACCTCCGCAAAGAACAACCTAAATATTACACAAGTTTTTAGATCATTCAGTACTTTCCAAAGACCTTCAATTAAACGCAATTTATCATTATCTTCTTTACATCCTATTATGTTTAGTTCAGGATTAGTCACCATTTCAAGTTCAATTAAGCAAGCTCTTATCAAAGATGAAATTATTCCAACCGTCATTCATCAAACTGATATTACACCAAAGGGGTTTTTAATGATTCAATATGGATCTGAAGATAAACAAGTTACGATGGGTAATACACTATTAGTTGAAGAAACACAAGAACGTCCAACTATACATTTTACATTGAATCTACCAGATGATACATCTTCATCAACATCGTCATTCAAGATTTCACCTGATGACAAATTCACATTAATTTTAACTGATCCTGATGCACCAACAAAAGGTGATGAGAAATGGTCAGAATATTGTCATTATGTTTCCAAAGATATTACTTTAAATTCATTCAATGCTGAATCTGTAGATGTTTCTGATATTCAAACTAAATTAACAACTCAAGATATAAAAGGTACTGATATTATGCCATATGTGGGACCTGGCCCACCGGAGAAAACTGGTAAGCACAGATATGTTTTCTTATTATATAAGCAAAACTCATCACCAAGTGATATTCCAGATAGACCGAATTGGGGTACTGGTATTCAAGGTTACGGTGCTGCTGAATACGCCCTTAAGAATGGATTAGAATTATTGGCTGTTAATTATTTTTTTGCTCAAAACAAGATACAATAAGTAAATAATAAATAATAAACAATCTATTCATCTAAAATTGTTTCCAGGCACACACGCAGATAAATGTTAAAGAAAAAAAAAGAAGTTCTTTCAAGTTTTGTATTTTTGTTATCTCAGATGTATGTAGAGTTTCTCTTTCTTTGTTTTGAAAGCATACAAATGATTTGACTATTGTTGTATATTTTCACTTTCTTCAAAACCTCACCTTATTACTATGGCCATTTTATTAATCTCATCTGGTATTAGATTGTAAATAAAGTAAAAGATCCCATACCCACGGTTTCGGGGTGCACACCACCAGGTCAACAGCCCACGAATCGGGATGGAGCTGCTCGCTGGGGGTGCGGCGGCCAGCGAGCTCCCACCCGGATCTGGTGACTGGTGACTTTGATGCGTCCCGGTCGGAAAAACCGTACGTTAGAGCACGGACAGTTTCTGGTTTGTGATATGATATAAAAAGCTTTATAATTCCTGCTTTTACTCGTTCAAATCAGTAACTTTATCCCAATGTATTTTTTTCTCTCATCATCAATTAAATTCAATTAAATTAAATTAAATTAAACATGTCTGAAACATTCGAAATTCCAAAGACCCAAATGGGTTGTATCTTCTACGAAAACAGTGGTCCAATCGAATACAAAGAAATCCCAGTTCCAACCCCAAAATCAAACGAAATCTTAATTAATGTAAAGTATTCAGGTGTTTGTCACACTGATTTACATGCTTGGCATGGTGATTGGCCATTAGATACCAAATTACCTTTGGTTGGTGGTCATGAAGGTGCTGGTGTTGTTGTTGCTAAAGGTGCCAATGTTACCAATTTTGAAATTGGTGATCTTGCTGGTATTAAATGGTTAAATGGTTCATGTATGGGTTGTGAATTTTGTCAACAAGGTGCTGAACCAAATTGTGCCAAAGCTGATTTATCAGGTTATACTCATGATGGTTCTTTCCAACAATATGCAACAGCAGATGCTGTTCAAGCTGCTCAAATTCCAAAAGGTACTGATTTGGCTGCAATTGCTCCAATTTTATGTGCAGGTGTTACTGTTTACAAAGCTTTAAAGACTGCTGATTTAAGACCAGGTCAATGGGTTGCTGTTTCTGGTGCTGGTGGAGGATTAGGTTCTTTAGCTATTCAATATGCCACTGCTATGGGTTTAAGAGTTCTAGGTATTGATGGTGGTGATGATAAAGCTGTTTTATGTAAAGAATTGGGTGCTGAAGTTTTCATTGATTTCACTAAGGAAAAAGATATTGTTGGCGCTATTCAAAAGGCTACCAATGGTGGTCCACATGGTGTCATTAATGTTTCTGTTTCTGAAAAGGCTATTTCTCAATCTTGTGATTATGTTAGAAGTTTAGGTAAAGTTGTTTTAGTTGGTTTACCAGCTGGTGCAGTTTGTAAGTCTCCTGTTTTCCAACAAGTTGTTAAATCCATTGAAATTAAAGGTTCTTATGTTGGTAATAGACAGGATACTGCTGAAGCTATTGATTTTTTTGTTAGAGGTTTAGTTCATTCTCCATTCAAAGTTGTTGGTTTATCTGAATTACCATCAGTCTTTAAGTTAATGGCTGAAGGTAAGATTTTAGGTAGATACGTTTTAGATACCAGTAAATAGATGCAATAGCTTACACTTAAACTGGTTTAAACAACAGCCTCTGTTTCTAATTTCAATTTAATCTCACCGTACAAAAAAAACATCTTTTCTTAATTTATATACGATCAATCAATGAATTACTCACTTACTTACTTTCTTACTTATTATTTTCCGTGACTTTTCTCCTTTATTTATGTTATTTTTTTTCTCTTTTACTCTTTTAATCTTTTACTCTTCTTTTTATCTACGCTCATAATACATACGAATTAATTTCAATCTAAAAATTAGATTGCGAAAAAGCGTAATCTTATGTTTGCATCTGATGGCTCCGGGATGTTATATGCGAAAGTCCCGGAATAAAGAAATTACTTAATAACGAAATACCTTCATTTCCTTCTTATTGTATATATACCCTACACACCTTTGCAATTTTTCATAGATCAACACAATACGGCTAGATTAATTTTCATAAATAGTTGATACAGTGATTCAATACTAGTTTGGATGTGGCTGAGAAACTAGTATTGATTCCACAAGCAGACTAAAGAAAGAAAAAGAAAAAATAAATCTTCCTATCGATTTTTCTGTCTATCTAGATTACCAAATTAGTCTGATATAGAAATAACCGGAAACAAGAGGAGATATCGTGTCAAGCGACGGTTTCTTGTCCAGTAAATGTTAGTGCCGAATTGGGAATTTCTCCCAGCTTCCATTAGAAGTTGGCAACACATTTACACTCAAACCAAATTTGTGGATGACCAATAAATAACTCAATACTTAATTTAGTAGATATCATACTATATTGTTAAAAAAGTTCATCAAAAATTTTGACGCTAGTTTTAAGTCAAGAAAGAATTGCTGCCGAGCAAGTTTCCAGATCAGGAGATTGAAATCTAATTGATCAAGAGATGTAATGGGAGTCAAATCTTATCTTTTCTTCAATTATCAAGCATATAAATAAAGTTCAAATAAACGTTGATTATTAAAGTAATGTAACTACTTTTTCTTTTGCTGTTTAACTCAAATTTTGATTATGGTCCAGGAAGTTCTAATCCCAACCACACAAAAAGCTTGTATCTTTCGTGAAAATAAGGGTCCAATTGAGTACAAGGAAATACCTGTTCCAAATCCTAAACCGAATGAAATTTTAGTCGATATTAGATACACTGGTGTTTGCCACTCTGATCTCCATGCTTGGAAAGGTGACTGGCCTAACAAAGTTAAGCTACCTTTAGTCGGTGGCCATGAAGGTGCTGGTGTTGTTGTTGCTAAAGGTGCCAATGTTACCAATTTTGAAATTGGTGATTTTGCTGGTATTAAGTGGTTAAATGGATCTTGCTTGGTTTGTGAATATTGCAGGAAAGGGGCTGAAATCATTTGTTCAAAAGCTGATATTTCAGGATACTCTCATGATGGTACTTTCCAACAATATGCAACAGCAGATGCTGTTCAAGCTGCTCAAATTCCAAAAGGTACTGACTTGGCTGCAATTACTCCAATTTTATATGCAGGTGTTACTGTTTACAAAACATTAAAGGTTTCTGGATTGGTTCCTGGTCAATGGGTAGCAATATCAGGTGCTGGTGGTGGATTCGGTAGTTATGCGATACAATATGCTAAAGCAATGGGACTAAGAGTTTTGGGTATTGATGGCGGTGAAGATAAAGGAAAATTGATAAAAGATTTAGGAGCTGAATATTATGTTGATTTCATGAAAGAGAAAGACATTGTTGGTGTAATTCAGGCTATCACTGATGGTGGTCCGCATGGAGTAATGAATGTTTCCATCTCTGCAACTGCCATGTCTCAATCGTGTGATTATGTTAGACCACTGGGTACTGTTGTTCTAGTTGGGTTGCCAGCAAATGCTGTTCTTAAAACATCTATTTTTCAACAAGTTTGTAAGTGTTTTGAAATTAAAGGAACATCTGTAGGTAACAGACAAGATACAATCGAAGCTATCGACTCGAGGTTTAATCAAATCTCCTATCGAAATAAGTGGTTTATCAAAATTAAATAAAGTTTTTCAATTAATGATTAAAGGTAAGATTACAGGAAGGTATGTTTTAGATACATCAAAATAACTCGATAGTATATGTTTAAAAATAAGTATTTTTTTGTAATAACCATATTATAATACACAGCCTTGAACGAAAGCTGTTTCTCTTCTCTCGCCTTTTTAAAACAAATAAATCATTCAACAATTCCGTATACAAAACCACATTTCCAAAAATCAGGTTTGCTTAATTGAACAAGGATATTGGTTTTAATCAAGTCACTTCTTTGATTAAAGGTAGTAAATACATATTCTTCAAATGTCCACAAGTTCCAGACCATCAATTACACAGGACAACCCAAAACCTAAAAACTATTTTCAGTTTAACAAGCTAAATGAACCAAATGATACTTTATTTGATAAAGCCTATAAAAGGTTTTTCAGATATTCTTCTCCAAATTTGATTATTTTTGGTCCATTTGCCCCGGCGCATGATGCTTTGTTGCCTAGAGTCACAATGGCTGCAATTCAAATCAGTATTGGTGCTTTCTTATTCTCTGGAACTTTTAGAAGATTCCCTTCAACAATATCAAAATCCAGAAGGATTGCCACTAGAATGGCCTGCTTTATTGGTGGAGGTGCATTAATTGCTACTGGTAATAGAGAGGTTGTTCAGTTTTTAAATCCAAACAGCAATCCATTATTTATTGAGATCAGCATTGCTAGAACAAGGCAAGAAAGTCAAGGTAAAGGAAGAGGAAGTTACTGGAGTGGGCCTGATAATTTTATGCCTATGAATACTTTAACTTATACCAAGATGTTGGGTGTAATGAAATTACATAGCGTTATGGTTGACGAATACAATGAATCTGACATTACAAAAAGATATATAGCTTTAGCATCTAAATTTAGAGATGATTATGATAAGAAAAACGAAGAAACAAAATTCATTGATAGAATAAATGCAATTGTGGATTCAAAAAATAACAATGAGTTACAAATACATGCTAGAACAGATGCTAAGTCATGGTTCTTACCAAATGATGTGTCTCCGAATCTCCCTCCATCCACAAAAGGAGAGATGTTTCAAGAGTGGACGAATCATCATCCTTGGAACCAACTTAATGACGCTAACATGAATTATTTTTTAAGTTATGAATTTCCAAGCTTACTTGCTGAAGATAATATATCCGCTACAAAAAAAGAAGAAGATCGTGAAGAAGGATTAAAATAGCTTCATTGAATTTTATTTCCGTATATATACATAGCCATTTCATATATTTTTCTCTTTCAAATCTTATCTTATTTATTCACTTTATTCTATACTGTTCAATTTTTTTTATTGCATTTCTGTCTCTAAATGAGAAAAATAACGCACCATAAATAAAAATAAAGTACGAATAGTATTAAATTAAAGCATAAATAAAAATAGTAAATTGGCGAACAAAAAAAATTCTAGAAGCAACGGCAAATCATAGTCTAGTCTAGACTATGAAAAGGGCAAATAAAAAATACAGATGAAGAAATACGGGGTATTAAAAGTAAAACCCAAAACGCAAAGAACAACTCAAAACTTTGAGAACAAAAAAGTTTAGGAATATGATTACTAGTAGCAAATTGTTGAGACTAATAATTAGTCATAATAATTACCAAATAATGTCATTGTTTACCAACGAGCGTTGTTACCTAATGGAGCAGAGTTGGAGCCAGATTGGTAATTTCTATTGCCACCGTAACCTCTATTACCACCTCTACCTCTACCTCTACCACCTCTACCACCTCTACCACCGTAACCACCGTAACCACCGTTACCAAATCTGTTCGCCTTTTTATCTAAGGAAGCTAGTTCTGGAGAGATTTCTTGTTTAGCTTCTCTTAAAATGACAATTAAATCATGTGCTTGGTTGGCGTTATCTTTGGTGAATAAAGTAATAGCAGTACCCTTTTCACCAGCTCTACCAGTTCTACCGATTCTATGAACGTAATCTTCAACATTACCTGGCATATCATTGTTAATAACACAAGAAACACCCTTAACATCTTTAATAATTGAAATGACAAGAAAAGTTAGTATATTTATTCGAAAAGTTGTGAACTTTGAATCTAAATTTGTGAGATTACTAGGTTAATTACAGGACTTCAAGCTACACTAATTATATGTATTTCAATATTATATGTCACATAGATTCATTAAAGACAAAACGATGAACTGAAGAGAAGAGTGAAAAATCAAGAGTCATTTACGTGAAATTATGGAATTTCACCAGATTCTTATCATTTTAACAGTGTCATCAAAAAAAGAACTGTACAAGCAATATATGTAAAAAGGCTAAATCGTAATTTCTAAATTGATTTGAAGAATAGTTCGATAAACTACTTTGTTTCTATGCATAAAACCTTAAAAAAGGTTTTACATAAAATTTTAAAATTCCAGAGACTCCAGACTGTAGTTATCGTCAACATAATTCTTCAAAACAACCATCATAAAAATATCCCACAAAAGCCTTCTTAAGTTGCTTAACGCATTTCTTTCTTCTATCATAAATCAACTGCCTTAATATAGTAAAATGTGGCTGGCACATTTGAATTTTATAAAGCAGTAGTTCTCGATTCCGAACATTAGTCTCGCGTCTCTCTTTTCACTGAATTCGAGACGCTCCATGTAACATAGTTATAGACAGATAACTCGCAGTTTCCTATAATCAGTGGTAAAATCACTGATGATAAGTTAGTTATAAAAGACGAAACAGAAAAATCGACATTTATGAATCACCATAATTAATTGTCATGATCAATCTTCATCACTTCTTTTATAACTTTCTTTCCCTAAACCCAATCTCGACCCTTCATAAGTTAGTAAAGCAAATTGAAAAAAAAGTTAAAAATACATACCAATACCTCTAGCAGCAACATCAGTGGCAACCATAATTGGGGATTTACCAGTTCTGAATTCGTTTAAAACCCAATCTCTTTCTCTTTGTTCTTTGTCACCATGAATGGCTAATGCAGGCCAACCTTCAGCTCTTAAGAAAGCAGTGATATCATCACAAGTTCTTTTTGTTGAAGCAAAAACAATAACTTTAGCGTCTTCCTCATTCATAGCAGTTTCTAAGTATTTACCTAACTTGTCTCTTTTTTCATATTCAGAAACAACTTCAACAACTTGTTTAATTGTGTGGGAAGCAGATAATTCTAAAGAACCAACGTTAACTTGAATATAATCACTTAAGTAATCTCTAGCTAAACCTTGGACGGATTTTGGCCATGTAGCAGACCACATCAAGGTTTGTCTGTCTGGTCTGATTTGATCAACAATCTTTCTGATTTGAGGTTCAAAACCCATATCCAACATTCTATCAGCTTCATCTAAAACTAAGTAGGTAACTCTTCTTAAGTTAGTCTTTCCTGACTCTAACATATCTAATAATCTACCTGGAGTGGCAATACAGATTTCACTACCTCTAGCTAAATCTCTAATCTGTTGACCTTTTGGAACACCACCATAGACACAAGTGTTTCTAATTCTTGAAGATTTACCGAATTTTGAACATTCTTGTTGAATTTGAACAGCTAATTCTCTAGTAGGAGATAAAACTAAAACAATTGGACCATCACCATTTTGTAATAAAGGTTGAGCATTAATATGGACAATAGCTGGTAAACAATAAGATAAAGTTTTACCAGAACCAGTAGCTGCAACACCAACCATATCTCTACCAGATAAAGCCATAGGCCAACCTTGACATTGAATCCCAGTTGGTTTTTCAAAACCTTCAGCTTTAACTTCTTGTAAAACGTAATCTGGGAAACCAGCTTCATCAAAAGAAGTAATTGGTCTTGGGATGTCAGAACCAGAAATGGTCATTTCGTTTTCTTTTCTGAAAGCGTCAATATCAGCATCAGATCTTTTAGCAACATTAGGATCTTCTTGATAGAAGTTCTTTTCGAATTTAGGTAAGGTATCTAAATCCCAGTTTTGCTTTCTTAAACCAGCACCTAGTTCACCTGAGTTTCTTCTTTGTCTGAAACCACCATCATTACCATAACCATGACGTTCATCTCTACCGTATCTGGATCTATCACCACCACCGTAAGATCTAGCACCGTTTCTGTTGTTATTCATATAAGACATTTTAGTATATCAATTAATTGTTTGAGCTGTTTCTTTTGTCGATTAGAGAAAAAAAAAAGAGCTAAAACCATTAAATTCTCAATGTAAAATTTTTACTCGCTATAAAAAATTAAAAAAAAATTAAATAAAAGTTTTTAAAAAGCAATGTGCACCTTTGATAAGAGATCACGTGATACGACATTTGGGCTGTTGTTGGTATGTTAATAGTGTATGAATAATCTATCTCACAATGTTGTTGCTTTTTAATTACTTTCCAAGAATTTTTATAATATTGTTTAGATTTATAGGTTATAGTGGGGGTGGGGTACATGACGTGACAAAAAAAAAAAGTTAAACTCTATCGAACTTGAACTTTGAGATGATCTCAATAAATCTTTAGAGACTAAACAAATCATAATGTTAAGTTAATAGATCAATTCATTTACCTCGCGTGAAGTTTTTTTAAATAGTTTATTTATATTGATTTTGAATTTAATAAATAAAAAAAGTTAGCTAGTATACAAGATGCAAAATGAAAAGTAAAGTAGAAAATGAGATGAATTATGGTTCTTCAGTAGCATAATCTCTAGCAGCAATTTTAGCACTGAAAGTATCTTCAATAAAATTACACATTTTAGCTAATTCATCTAAACCTTGATGTAGTACTTCAACAGCTGTGACATCACCATAAGTTTGAATTCTAATATTTAATTTAGTTTCAGAAGGGTGAGGAATAGAATAACCACAAAATTCAACATTTGGATTTTTCATTATTATGTATCTCAAAGCATTACCTAAAGTATGGTCTTCATCTTGTATTTGGAAACTTGCGGCAGAACCATCATCTGAAGCACCTGGTAATAGTTTGATTTTTTCAGTATCTAAACCTTCATCCATTTGTTCATCTTCGACATTCTCTTCAACAATATCTTCTTGAAGAATTATGTTTGTAGGTTGTTCAACTTCGCTCATTGCAACTGTTTATTTGTTTGTTTGTTTGTGTTAATTAGTTGATAATGGATAGTATTTGATTCAATTTGATAATTTGAAAAAAAATTACAAATACTGGAAAAGAGAGAAAAAAAAAACTAATCGACGCGACTATTTATTAATCCAAAATCCGGATCGTCGATCCGGATTGCCACCAGCTGCGCCGCACAGCAAGCAATTTTGCTGACGACGAAACTCGAAGCTTTTGAAGAACTAAAAGAGAGAGAAGAGGTGAAGGCACTGTATCTTTATTGAGGGAAAGACTAGTGTTAAGTGGAACTCCTGTAGTTAACACACTCTAAAGACTCACAACAGCCAATCTAAATACCAGAGTCCTGGTCATCTGCAATATTCAAGACCCACGTCATCCAATTATCACGTACAACGGACTATATTCTAATACAGAATAGCCCGAATAACAACATCTCGTCTATTTCATATATCACTTCAAATTTTGATAATTCTTCCTCAAAGTATTTTTTGTTTACATTTTTTAAGTGAATACTCTGCTATACTATTACTACAAATATTCTTTTCCTCTGAATCTTTGAATAACTCAAATTAATTGATTAAAAGAAACTCCAGTGGTACTTGTTGTTTTATTTCTACCAACAATATACACCAATCCAAAGAGAAGAACCTTTGAATAGTTGCTTTCCTTTTCTTAATATTATATCTCTTTTTTTTGTTTTTCACGCTGTTTCTTTACATTGAAATCTTTATTGAAAAAGAAATTATCATTCTTATCACTTTAAACCCCCTTTTAACAAATCCAAATACAAACAAAAAAAGAACAGTTGAACTTTTACTGTTATTTCTCACAATTCAATTCTTTGCTATAATTCGATTCAACAATTACTCCAACTATGACGGACTCTTCACAACCTCCTGACTCCCTTCACACTGGTTCATCTGATCAAGTATCTTCAAACAACTTTCCTTCAAGATTGAGTGCAGTTGCAGAAAATCCAGTGTATTTCTCCAAAAGAGGTTCTATACAGCTTGGTCCTGGACCTAGTAATCAAGCAAATGATTTTCATTCAATGGATCCTAATTCAATATCTGGAGGTCATAATGGTTCTTTGGGTAATTTTTCTAGTCTCTTTCCTCCTACTGGTAGAAACGATTCAATTTTAAATCCAAGATTTTCATTCGATGCTTCTGGTCAAGGTAATCCTACTGGAAGTTCGTTTAGTGGAAACTCTTTTAGTGGTGGATCTTCCAACGGAATGGGAATTCCTTATCAAGAAAGTTTTCCTTATAATGGCGATTTATCTAAAGAATATATGTATCCTAATCACGGTAGTTCAATCTCAACTGGAAGTAATTATTTACAACCGTATCCCAATGATAGATTACATGGATCACACAGTGATAATTTAGTTGCTGGAAGAAGACAAAGTGAACAATTAGAACCTTTTATACCCGGTGGCTCCTCCTCTGGAAATAATGGTTCTAATCAATTTTTAGCTTCTCAGCAATCTTCAAATATAAATCAGCTTCCTGGTACGAGATCAAGGCAAAACTCAATTTTGTTTTCAAGAATTAGATTTCCTTCTATTGCACAAGGGGTTGATACGAGTGATTTTGAGTATATGAAAAGAGATTCAATCACCAATAAAATGTTTGATGCTCCAAATGACCTATACGATTCATTACAGGCTCAGCAACAGCAAGGTTTACAACAACAACAACAACAACAACAACAACAACAATCTGGCCCTGGGCATGCCAGATCTTCTTCGAATCCTTTTCAATCTAATGTTCTGCCCCCAATGAGTGCCCCGCTTCCTCCAAGAATGGTTTCTTCATCTAATATTGATCATGGAGGACCTCATTATAGTCATCATACTCATACTCATAGTGGCCATTTAGTTCATCCTATTCCAATGATAAATCAACAACCTCAAAATCCAATTTTATCTAACAAGCCAATTCGCCCAGTTACAAATAGTAATAATAATAATAGAAAGATAAGTCCAAGAAAAAAAATTGAGGCCTCTCCAATTTCAAGCCAATCTCTAACACCGTCTATAGCATCAATTCCTCCTACATCGCCTACCAAAAAGCAGAAATTATCTCATTTAACTCAACATCACCAACCGCAACATCAGGATCAGCAACAATCTGTTCCTATTTTTAAAGCTGAAGCTATGAGCACAAAAAATCCTGTTGCTCAAATTCACTCCACAAATGGTCGCCCGATTTCGAATCCGTCCGCAAGTAATTCTGTTCCTGGGGGGACTTTGATTCCTGCAAATGAGGCTGTTCATACAGAGGATGGTCGGCCATTAATTGGTGCTACTAAAATTGATCAATTAATGTTGGTTATTCAAGCTAGAAAGAAAGGTTTGACTAATGATATTCAACAAGCTGAAGATGGAACCATTCTAGAAGAAATTTCTCCTCAAGGTGTTCTTACAGGTTCTGTTTTGCCAAATCCTGCTCAATTAGTGGGTGGTGTTGAAAAGATGACTTCACGTGGTAGTAAGCAGCATGAGTGTGATATATGTTTAAAACGCTTTACCCAGTCTACTCATTTAGATGTTCATCGAAGATCTCATACTGGTGAAAAGCCTTTCCAATGTCAGTATTGTCGTAAGAAATTCACACAAGCTGGTAATTTGAAAACTCATGAGAGATTACACACTGGTGAAAAACCGTATTCATGTCCGATTTGTAGAAAGCAATTTTCGCGAAAAGGTAACTTACAAGCCCATGAATTGACACATCAAAACAGAAGACCATATGAATGTAAGTTGGATAATTGCAACAAGTCGTTTACCCAATTGGGTAATTTAAAAGCACACCAAAATAGGTTCCATATGGAAACCTTGAATGAGTTAACCAATAAATTAGCTCATTATACAACGTTAGGTACCCTTGATAATTTACCAGCTGGAGAAAGGGAGCTGTTGGATTATTTTCAAAGTTTGTATAAGAATCTGAATAGAGGTATCAGAGGTAGAGGCAAAACCGGAACAAATTCTGAAAAGACCTCACCTACTGAAAATGCTGCTCCATTGTCTTCAAGTCAACAGCAACAAAATAATACAATTGTTCCTTCGGCAACTCCCAATTCAATCTCTACTATGCAATCGGCAACGGCCTCAGGGATCCCTTTATCTATGGGTAACGGTTCAGGACAAATGCATTCACAATCAGGTTTTTAGTTGTAAGGTTTTATGGTTGATTTTTTATTTTTTAATTATTATTATTATTATTGTTACTATTAATTTGTTTCTTATTTTTGTTCTACCTTATTTTTTTTTTTTTGATTTTATCTCGGTTACTTCTAGTTTATTGTGTATTAGTTTAGTTGTTTATTGCGTTAGTTATTTTGTAATTATTTGTCCATTCCCTTTTCTTTTTATTTTGTTGGTCAAATATTTGAAATCATGTTTTGGCTAGCTGGCGGATATTGTTATGTTTTATGTCTACATTAAGTCTTGACTTTTAATTTTTTTTGTTTCAGGTTTTCTTTTTTATTTGTTTTAAGAAGTTTTTTATAAAGATATTTTGTATAATTTTTTTTTTTTTGATTTTGTTTCTGGAAGGTTTTTAAGCGTCTTCATCTAAATTTTTATTTATTCGAAAGTACTAGTGGGTTTGTTTATTGTTTACTATTACTACTGTTTTGTTATAAACTAATATAATAATCACAATTTATAACAAAAAAAGAAACGTGGAGTAATGCCAGATCATATGGAGATTTGATTTATGCAGGGCTTTTGTTTATTTTTCCTTAATAGATTAAAAAGAGAAATTTATTGTATGTGAGAAGATATGGTTATGTAATGTAAAACAATCCAGTAATTACAACAATAAATTAATAATGGACTACTTCTTCCTTGAATTATTACTAAACTTTAGTTTTATTAAAAGTAAAATTCTTTTTTCAATAAAAGTTTGATGGATTTATTATTTTACGTCAGCAAAGACGAACAGTGGGAAAGATAAAGAAAAAGAAAAAGAAAAAAATAATCAGAAAAATGAAAGAATGTATAGTGATATAGTAATATTGAAATGAAAATATATAATATTTTAGAAAATTTGAAGTAAAGAAGTTTAAGAAGTTTTTATGAAGACTTCTTCGCTCAATATTATTAAGCAAAATGAAGAAAAACGCAAAATTAAAAAAAAAAGATTAAAGATACAAAAAAACAGAACAAAAATAATTAAATGAAATGGTAGAATCAAAAAAATCAAGTTGAATAGACAATATGAAAGCAATAAAAAAGGGTAGTAAAAGGTGTAAAAATAAATTGATCAAAATTATTTAAAAGAAATATATATAGTAATAATAGTAGCACAAAACAACATATCGTAGTCATCATTAACAAGAAAAATATTAGAGTTTATAGTGTAACCAATTTCACTTAGGAATTGTCGTTTTTATCGGCACCATTTTTATTTCCTTCTTCAGGAACACTTACACCACCACTATTTCCAACCCCACTGCCACTCCCATTGCCGCTGCCACTGAACAAACCACTACTAACATTAGCATTTCCCCAACCAAATAAAAAGTCATCAAAATCTAAGTTTTTCTGATCAAAATTACCTCCACTAGGAGAATAAGAAGAGGCAAACTCTCCTCCTGTACTATTAGGTCCACTAAATGATCCTGTAGCATTTGGAATTCCAAAACTGGATAATTTATGTTGAGTTGTAGATTGACCAACAGTAGCTAATCCAGAAGGAACTGGGGTTAATTGACTGAAAAAGTCATTTGCCAAGTCACCCATTTGTGATAATGATGGTTGTCTTGTTCTCGATTGTGATTGCTGTGTTTGGTGGGTTGGGTTATAAGATTGAGTAGATTGTGATTGTAACTGAGGTTGAGAATATGATGATTGTGGTAATGGACCTATTTGTGGATCTTGAGAAAGGTTGTTATTTGAGCTTGCTGAACTATCTTGGTTTAACATGTAAGGAGGTAAAAATCTACCAAAAATTTTCATATCCAATTGATCCATAAGACCAGGAACATATTTACTATTAGTGTGTTGCTGTTGCTGTTGCCGCTGTTGCTGTTGTTGTTGTTGTAATTGCTGTTGCTGTTGCTGAGGTGAATTGTTCGATTGTTGATGTTGTTGTTGTAAATGTTGTAATTGCTGTTGTTGTTGTTGCTGTGTGAAATCTCCGTATGGGATGTTTTTGTTACTATTAATAAATTCAGGTAAACTTAAATTGACACCTGTTGCTATACCATCAATGTAATTAACACCATTGTTAATTCCAGTTGATTCTGGTTTATAAGGATTAGAAACTTCTTTCAATGATTCACCCATTTGAGGAGTAACAAAATGATGTGAAGATTGTGAACCATGCTGTTGTAACTGTTGAGATGGTTGAGGTTCAGTTGAATCATGACGAGAATTTGCAGTATTTCTATTCAATTGTTCAAATAATGCATTTAAAATATTATAGGTTCTTTTGGCCGCCATACTTGAATCTTTTAGAATATCCAAAACACGCTTACCATTTTCGGCATCTTTTTTAATTGCCATATACTCTGGATCTTCTTTACCTTCTTTATTTATTGGTGGAACAAAATGAACATAATAAACTAAACAAGCAACTGAGAAGAATATAGTATAAATGGAAAACCAATAAGAACCTGATAACATTTTTTTATCAATCATATCTTCTGCCAATTTAACCACAATTCTTGCGACATTGATACAATTTTTAGCTTTTTCAATAGATCTTAAATCATTTAAAGATTTTGGTTGCCTTGTGTTTATCTCTGTTGAAATATAATGAATGAAAGGTCTATATAAAATAATCTTCACATGTAAATATGAAATATGTAATAATCTGTTAGCTTTTAAATATTGTCCAGGAGGTTCAACACCTGGTTTTAATTCTAACGGTAAATGATTCATCCAATCTTGTAACTCAAGTTCTAAATCATAAACGATATTATGAGCCAATAATTCAGGTCTTGTACCATCCTCAATTTTCAAAGGTTTAATAGGGTACAATTTAGTAACAATTTTTTTCATAATGAAAATCAATTTAGTATGAGCATTGGCAATACCTGAACTTGATAATCTATCACCTTGTCTATCGTATCGATATCCTGTGACAGTAATATTTTCATCATCTAATTCTATTGGAATCTCTTGATCGAAGTCATCCTCACTAATTGTTCTTGGTAAACCCAACATTGTATTCACGTATATATCCATTTTATAAATAGTCCAAAATAATCTTTTTCTAATCTCCAACTCAATTGGATTAAAAGGATAATCTAACTTTCTGTGTAAACCTTCTCTTAAAGCTGCTCTTAAAGCAATACCAATATAAGCATAACAAGTTGATAATCTTGCCGAACATTGTAAAAAAATAATTAGCATGACAATTGTCTGAATACCATAAGTATCTCTAGTGTCAGTAATATCGATCAGTTTTCTAGCAGCAATGAAGTATCTATAACCTTCATCTTCAAAATTTTCATCTGTTGGAAATCCATCAATTTTACAGCCTATAGTTTGTTCATCAGATTTGAAGAATAAAGCACCACACGCCATAACTGAGTAAACCAATGGTAAGAAACGTTGTTGTTTATTTGTATATTGTCCAGGATCTGTATCATATAATTCATTTAAATCTTCAACAAAGGCAGGTCTGTGATAAAATCTAAACAGAACACATGCATTTTCCCAAGTTTTGGTAATCAATTGTAAAGCAACTTCTCTCGAAGGTAATATAATTTTAATCTCTTTTCCCATGCTTGATTCATAAGACCCATCAATACCTGGAACTTGTGGTTCAATACCATTAGGAGAGTTACTTAAAACTCTTTCAGAAAGAGATGATGGAGAATCTAATGTTTGTTGAACAATTGCTACTTGTTGTTGTTGTTGTTGTTCAGATTGCTTTGGGGGTAATTTTTGTAATGGTAATTTTGGAATTGGAACATCAGGTAAAGAATTATAAGTATCTGATATTAATTCAGCAGATTTCACAGTATCATCTTTACCTTCTTCTCTCAATTTATTCAAAGCTGACATTAATTTCATTGGATTTATTGGCTTTGGATTATCATTCAAGTCAGTCAATTTGATGGTTGGTATTAGTCTATGCAGTATATCATCATAAAGTTTTAGTCTGTCAGTTAATTTAGCCATCATTTCAGGAGATAACGTTGTTGGGAGATTATTAGTTGATAGTGATGAAGAAGAATTACTCAAAGGAACAGAATTAGCCAAAGGAGATCTAGTTGTTCCTGTTGAGTTAGATGTAGCTCCTGTTGTTGTTGTTGCTGCTGCTGCTGCTGCTGCTGTTGTTGTTGTTGTTGATGTTGATGATGTAGATGCTGCATTTGGAATAGTGTTACTCTGACTGTGGCTTTGGTTCAGTTTAGAAGGTATTGGGTTACCAGCTTTCTTTTTGGATCTATTTGGTTGATCATATGTACATTCGTACGAATAAACAGTACAGTGAATACAAGGTAAATCACCAGAACATTTAATTTTCAATTTTCTACATCTGTCACAAGCTCTCACAACTCTTCTTCTTTTTTGTAAAGATGTACCACCATTCTCTGATACAGTAGGCATAATGATTTTTGGAGGACTTGATGCAATTGATTTCAAAGTGGAAATGGACAGATCATTTGGCTTAAGAGGTATCTTTTTGCAAGTGGTTGAAGGGGCGATAGGGTATTTTGAAGAGGTTTCTTTTGAGTCTTGAGTTGCAGGAGATAAAGAAGTGGGAACTTTCCTTTTAGGCATGATGAAGGTGGAGTGGACTGTTTGGAGGTTTGGAAAGGAGAAATGTTCTAAAGAAAGAAAAAGTTCGTAACTGTTGAACCATTTTGAGTCGTTTGCTTTTACTTTTGCTCAGAAAAGAAAGAGAAGGCAAGGCTATAACACAACACACTCGTCCTCTACAAATACAGCCTGGCATCTATTGTATTACTTTTAATTATTCATAATCTGTGTCATTATAATTCTATACATCAAATTTGTATTACAATATTCTACAGTTACAATTTTTTTGGAAATTCTATTGATCCCCAAATTAAATTTGAACTAGCTGTGGGGTTTTTTCCTCTTTCAATTTTGGAATACCTTCTGCGAACCCGCACTGAAAGTCTAGAGCGGGATTTTAATATGGTCATAATTTCGACGCGTCGATTTTATTAAATTATACATTATACATTTATTGCCGCTACTAAGTATATAAACCGTATACATAATATTTATAAAAGAATTGAATGGTATACAAATTGTATATTGGATATTAGATATTGGATATTGGATATTGAATATTGGATATTGGATATTGAAAATTGGATATTGAAAATTGCAAATTGGAAATTGGATTTTTGATAATGAATATTGGAATAATTAATTGGAATAATTTAAGAAAGAAAAGATAGTAATAATTGAAATAATGGTAATTAAAAAAAAGTTATAGTAATAACAATTTGATAAATTGATAATCAAAGCATGAAATCATGAAGTTATTCAATGAAAAAAGAGATGCAAAACAAAATATTTAACCTTAAGCCTTAAAAGATTTTATTACACTTCAACATCAGTAAATGATTCATCTTGGCTGATATTCTTTTCCTTTTCTCCTTCTTGTTCTTGTCCTTGTTCTTCATCCCCATCTGAGTTTGATGAAGATGCAGCATCTTCTTCTGCTAAAATAACAACCATAGCGTCGTCGTATCTACCGTGTCTACCATGTCTACCATGTCTACGTTCATATCTTCTTCTCTTATTTGAAGGGGCACCAAATTTATGGAAACCTTTTAAATCTGCTGGTGCTTCGTAAAATTCATTGAAGTCTTCATCTTCAAAACATGAACAACCACCTCTGTAATATGGTATTGGTGGAGGAGGAGGTGGTGGTGGTGTTGGATGTCTTCTTGGATTAAATCCAGAAAATCCATGATATGGTGGTGGTGGTGTTGGATGTCTTCTTGGATCAAATCCAGAAAATCCATGATATGGTGGTGGTGGAGGAGCATTGAAACTCGATTTTGAATAGAAATGACCTTCAAATGTGTGACCTGGTGGTGGTGGTGGCACTTCAAGTCCACCTCTTGGGTCTGGGCCGTGGCCAAACCCTCTATGGCCAAACCCTCTTGGGCCTGGTGGTGGATGTGAATAACCATTAAATTCACCAAATGAGCCAGGTGGTGGAGGTGGTGGTGGTGGATAGACTCTTGGATCAAATCCTCCAAATCCATGATGAGGATGATGTGGTGGTGGGAAACCAAAAGCAAAATCATGATGGCCTCTATGATTTCCAAACTTATCAAACTGACCAAACTGACCAAACTGACCAAACTGACCAAACTTACCAAACTTACCAAACTTACCAAACTTACCACCTTTCTTGTGATATTTACCATGAGGATGTCTTCCATGATGAGGAAATGTTGCATAGTCATCAGTTGGTGGTAAAGGTTGACCAGGGAAATCACCTTCTGCTGGAATAGATGGAGTTGCTGAAGGGGTTCTAATGGATTCGTCGTTTTCCAAGTCTGAGATAATTGATTCAGTTTTTTCATTTTCAACATTTTGAGCAGGCTTTTCCTGTTCTTTGTTTTTTTCAACTTCTCTATCTTCTAAAGTACGCATAATGTTGGCCATCATTTCTTTTAACTCTTCAGTTGAAGCATCTTTAATATTTGATGGTATAATAATTGTCATTCTGTATAAGTATAACGTTATTGGGTTAATGACTTGTAAAGAAGTGTAATAATAATGAGAAGAGAATGAGAGAACACTTAGCTTAGAATGTCAATAAAGAATGAGGATTAATGAGATACTTATATAGCATTCATCTATCACAGGTGTAACAAATTAGTAGTTTGAACAGGTTATAAGCCCGATCTCTACCCAGAAAAAAATGGCTTAAACAATCAAATTCCTTGTTCAGAATGACCAGTTTCAAAGAGGCTTTGGAAACCGCTAGTTTAAAATCCCTATGGACCAATCGGCGCTAATATATGAATCCCGGTGAAACTCTAAGCTTAAGCCTCGTGCATGACTGGCAATTGGTTTTACGAAATAACTTGAATTTGAGGTATTTGAGTTTGTTTCATGATCTACAATATTTCAAATATCAGTGTGTGCTCATATATAATAATATTTAACAGTCTTCTTCTTATTTATTAATATACAATCAGTTTGGCTTTACAGGAATGTCCTACGATTTAACAGGAGGTTTGCCGAGTTATAATTTCCTATTGTTAATAGTCTAAGCGTTCGGGTTTCAAAAAGGCAAGCTAAGCATTCCGGCTTTTCAAATTCGGCTTACCTTATTGTGTAATAAAATTTTGACGTTTTTTTAGCAGTCCTATCTTACATAATAAACGTATCTGGAACACTCTGGAATGTATTTTTGAACTGCGGATTATGTTCACATGCTACTTTACAAACGTCTGTCTAACTTAACTTGAATCAAGTTTCTCAGTTTTATATCTGCTTTATCAATTTCTCGGCTAATTATTACTCAGCTATCAATTCTCCAATCAACCAATCAAAATATAATTATAAATCTAAGCTTCAGCGTTTTTTGTTTCGAATTTTTTGAAAATCTTAAACTAGAAAAAAACGTTGCTCTCCACTTGTTTTCGAGATTATCTTGTTTCACTTAATTGTTTGAGTTTTTTATATGTACTTTTTCGAATAATTTTACATTTTCACTCTTAGGATAAATGCGACAGTATGTGTATTAAAAAATGACGAAAGAGAATGAACTTCAAAAGCAAGTAGCTGGCTTGAAAATAAAAATAGTAATATAAAATATAAGATGAAATGATCCACATTGGAACAAATAACTTGAAACGAAAATAGTAAAAAGTTCGAAAGAAAAACCAACTACCAGCTAACCAACAAGGCCCGATTTCTCGGATTATAATAAGGTTAATTAAACTATATTGGACTCTTTATCATTCATCAAAACCAGATAAGAAAATATTTTTCCCCAAATCAATTCTTGTTTCAATTGGCAATAGCATCCTATTTTATATAATAAAGCTAGTTAACTTCTGTACTGAATTCTTTTTTTTTTTGTTTTTTGAAATAGTAAAACGTAAGAGTATATCTAAGTCTTGTATATGTATGTATAAGCAGTCTCGTTGACCAGCTCTGGAAACAGCTATACTCATCTGCCTAATACCCTTATCTCATATCAAAGAAAACTACATGATGCCTTTACTAAGAGAACCGGGAAACACAAGACTAAACAACAACTTTGACTTTTAATTAGAGTATTCAAAAAATGTTTAATCTGTTAGAAAAGAAATCTATTGATATAAAATATTTCAGAGATTGGGTCCGATCACCTAAGTTAAAGAAAACTGATCCACTGTTTTTACAACCTTCTTCTGAGAAAAGTTCTTCATTTGAAAGCATCTTTAAATGAGGGAGGTGTTCTATATTCGGAACATATAAAAATGCACTCAAAGATATCTATTTAGTGCACTTCAATAATACAATAATCACTTTCGTTATTAAATGTTATTATAGAGTAGAGTAACTATCAGATCAATTGTTAGTACTATTTCAAATATTTCATTGATAAATTGCCAAATTCAATAGTTCAGTATTTAATAAACTAAGGCTTAATTCTTCAGTGAAAAAAGATGGTTCTTCCACTATGAATGTACATAGAACTTGTTAGCAATTCTTGAGTAACAGTTTAAGTTGAAATGTAGGCTTTTGTTATTCCGGTGAGTTTGATAGTGTAGCTCTTGTATTCCATTTGTAAATTAGTGGATTATAATAGTGGTATATGGTTATTATCCAAACACAGAATAATTGATTGTTTACTTTTAAAAGAAAGCGATTTAGTAGTCATGTTGTAGATAAGATAGATGTAAGATCACTATGGTTAAAATCAGAACTAATTGCTGTGATAGTTCATATTGAAAAAGGAAAGAGTCAAGGGCAAAATTATGGTACAAGTATTTTTGAAGCTAGAGTATGTTCTTCAATAAAAAGAAGAACTCTGAATTAATATTGATTTAACCATCAAATATTACAAGAGTATAACAAATATTATATCGCTGATTTAATGATCTAACAAATCATACTGCTATAATTGGTGTATGAACATTGCATATTTCATAGTAGTTTTTACTTATCTCTCTGTATCTTATTGTTTATGATATGATTATAATCAAGATTTCTGAGTTTATCTAGTATTAATTAATTTCCATTTTCAGATTTTGAATCAATTTGCCAGTCATCCATTCCATGTATAATAACTATCATAGGAGTCCATATGGGCTGTTAGGGCTGGTTTTCGGGAAGAAGGGTAGCTTTGTTACTCATAGCAAGAGCACAACCAGTACCATTTCTGGCTTTTTCATTTGTTCCTCCAAACCCCCACAATATTAGGGCTTCAGAGGGCGCCAGAGGGTTCCAGTGGGAGAGGGACCTCGCTAAAATCACTGGTCGACCGACTCATCGTCGCTTGCCAGCCCTGTGCACTCTCTCCACCACAATACCATTGATATTGATATACAACCACAATCACAACCACAACCACAATCACAACCACAATCACAACCACAAAATCACCAACAAGAAACAGCCTATAAATCTCTTCTTCTATTCAACGGAACTGTCTAAGTCTGAGATTGGTTAATCACTTCTTGGTCCCTTTCGCGGGTACTGGTTGGCTTTCGGAACACGGAGTTGCGAGGAACCTCCATATAGGCGAGTAAGCCTTTTGTCGGGCGGCCCACGCGCCACGTTGTGGTTGGCCAACATCAGTCCCTCCGAACACCCCTCCCTTCCTTTTCTCTTCCTTTTTTATACCACTCTTTCTTAGATACAAAGTTTGGTTTATAGCTTGTAAAGTAAAAGAAATTAGTAGCACCATCTTATAATACCTCAATCAAAGTCAAACTCATTAAACATTAGTCAATCTGGAGGAGGATAGCTGATCGGCGTGATCGGAAAAACTTTCTCATGCGTTTCTTTTTTTTTTTTGTTTTTTTCACAAAAATCAGTCAGCGGTGCTACCAAAATTAACAAACTCCAATTGAATTTCGGTATTTAAGCAGGCTCTTTTCCTCTTATTTCCAAATTTCTCTATCAGTTTTATACATTAACTTTCCTTATCTCTAACTAATTTCAATATACATATCAATTACATAAGAATGTTTTCAAACAAACAAAACGAACAAAACAACACTGAATCTGAAGCTTACAAAGCCAGATTAAACTTTGGTGCTGAAAAAGAAAAGCAAATCTTAAATGAAATTAGAAACAGTAAGAAGCAAGTTAACTCTGTTTTTGAATCAAGTATGTTTGGTGAT
This sequence comes from Ambrosiozyma oregonensis (nom. inval.), assembly GCA_003706315.3. NCBI lineage: Eukaryota > Fungi > Ascomycota > Pichiomycetes > Pichiales > Pichiaceae > Ambrosiozyma > Ambrosiozyma oregonensis (nom. inval.). The sequence continues at coordinate 300,637 of PPKY03000012.1, forward strand.
TACTTCAACTTGGGTACTGTTAAGAAAGATTAATTATTTGCTATCTTTACTTCAACTAGAATCTAGAATAACTCTTTGATTCTTTTCATGTTTATTTCACCCTACGGTTGTCTATCTTAGTTCAATATTATTATTCAATACGCTTAAATTTTCTATATAATGGTTTTTCTTTCTTCAATTTTAATTAATGTTAATTCGGTCTCCTAATTCTTATTCCGTAAATTTTGTAAATTATCTACCCATACCTGGGACGGGGTGTACTCTATCAGTTTTTTTTTTTCAAGTTAAAATATTAATTGGAAATATTAGCCGCTAATCAGCCGTTCAATGACTCTTCGGACTTTGAGGTTGCCATGGGAGCTAATCTGGTTACGATAAAAATCCACGCGAATAAAAGAGTCACTTGCTCGTCTAATACATTGTTGTGTGGTGTAATTAACGAAAGTGGAAAATTAAGCATATATATAAATATAGAGCTTCTCGATTATCAATATTTTACTTAATCAATTTGGTATATAAGTTCAATTCATTAATTTTAATTACTCATTTGTTTTGTTTTCCTGGTAATATCTCTATCTACTTATCTACTTATCTACTTACCCTATCTATTTATATGCGCACTTATAACTTAAACATCAACGGAGTTCCCTTCAACTCAACTTAGCCTCCAATTGATACTACTGAGTGATTTCGTTAACATAATACACCTTCTAAACGTCTAAGTAACAATGGTAATATTACCAAATGTAGTAATAAAAAAATGTTATTATTAGAATTAATGACAGAATTTAGAAGGAAAAATAAAACGACCCCGGTGAGGGTTGAACTCACGATCTTGCGATTAACAGTCGCACGCCTTAACCAACTTGGCCACGGAGTCGGTTATTATGCTCATTTTATAAGTGTTTGCTGATGAAGTTTTAATAAAAGTTACAAAGTTTTATTGATAATAAACAAATTTAACCATTTTATACACTCTTTAATGAAGATTTATCTACATCATAGGAGCACTCAACCAATAAACCCAAATATAAGAAAATCAAATTACTGAATTTTCTTCATTCTCCTTCAATAAACTTCTTAATCACCCACCTTTTGATCAGTTGAACATTCCTAGCCAGACTTAGTGCTTCCTTCACCAAATTATCTCTAATAATCACTATAGTTTCACATAATTCTGAACAGTTTTACAATAACCTACTAAAATACATCATACTACGTCCTAATGGGAAATCTTTTTTTCAAAATTGGGTAGTTTCAGAGTCAAATTCCCTTTTCTTTTTATTAAAAATTATTACTGCTTACAACTTAGTCTTATCAACAGTAATTAGTTACGGTTACTGTTACCTCTGTGATACAAGCGAATTATGGATTCTATCACTGTACCGACTCATTACGGATCTGGTCAATTGTTACAGCTCTGCCACCACACCACGTTGAATATTTAACTTGAAATATCTCACACTCTCTATATGAAATATACCAAATCAAGAAGTACTTGATGGTTTTGATTAATGCTATGAAATCTCAACACAAATTGACCAAAACTTCCGAAGATGACTTTATCATTTTTTTCACAGTTTGTGAAATTTTGATACATTATACAAATAGCCCTTTGATTGTTATATTATGAAAGAGTCCAAACGTACTTCAAACTACAAAAAAAAAGAAAAAAGATAAATGAAAAAAAAAAAACAATTGCGATCAAATAATATGCAATGCTCAAGACAATCTTTTGCCACACCACCAAACAATCTATTCGAAGATACTCCATTATCCAATTCAGGTTTTTGATCATTGTTTGACTTCACATCATTTTTATCTAAGAGAAAGAGAGGTACCCAAAGCTTAATACCAGAATACACATTCACCCAGTTGAAGTGCTATGTTTCTGCTGAATATGTTTTTGGGAAGTTCATTCGTGGTAGTATTTTTAAACCCAGCCCATCCCACCAAAATTGAAGGATAATACCCTTATACCAAATCATCTGATGCTAATTCAGTTGGAAAAAGCTATTCTCAACAGTCAAATTCATAATAAAATTAATCTAAAAAAAAAAGTTATTCACTATTTTTCACTTCCAAATCAGATTACCAAAGGAATATCAACAGCTGATATCAAGATTTGAGTACTCATTCACCTATTTCTCCTACTAAGTTGTTTAAATTTGTTGAGAGTTAAGCTGATTATGAATTCTTGGCTTTTATCCCCCCTTGTTGATTTTCATCATGAATACTTATATCATGCTGTGATTTTTAGTCAAAATGAAGGTGAACATGAACAACATTTGGGTATTATCTTTGAATACATTTCATTTGAATTTAGCTAAATGTGATTTTGGTAATACCAAAGTTCATTGGGCTGGTCACAAGTTGGTGGAAAATGAAAATAGAATGGTGGTTTGGTAGTTTACATGCAGTAGAAAATACTTTGTTCACTAAATGAATATGAGATCTCTTATGATCATGATACAAAGCTGCATTTGGACTGATCGATAAACAATCTAAAGTTTTTGTATTATCATCTGCACCCCTCACCTGTTCAGTTAGTCTGTCAGCCATAATAGTTGGCGACCAATGAATACAACTTAAATCCACTTCAAAGGAAGACTGTCCTCTTAAAGATAAAGAAGGGGAGAGGTCTACAACAGATTCAGCCATAGGTAATATCTTAATCCATTCGGTATTCAAACCAAAGTAGCAGGGTAAGTCGTCTCGAAGAACCCTGATATACCGTTCAGTTTTACCATCACTGAAATGATGAGCAGTGAGACTTGACCGGGATGATGAACTTAGATTCAAAAGGAACAGGAAGAAGTGAGCTGAATAGTGAATTGAGTTCCACGATCCGAATGAATTACCTTAGGAATACAATGGATTGGAAAACCCCGTTCAAGAATTAACGAAGCAAATACAGTTACTAAAAAATGTTTAATGATAGGATAGAGATGAGATGAAAATGAATCAACAATAACTAAAACTGAATCAGCAAAAGAATCTTGGAAAGGCATATAGAACCGCTTTTCTCAAGTCAGCATATATTCTTGTAGTATTTAAGGGGTGGCCACCTAAAATCTTCGGATGAAATATAGCTAAAAGTTCTTGAATATTACCAGTTGGAATAGATAATCTCTAGTTTTTATGAAGTTATTGTAACGAATATATATGTAGTAGATACGATGTTTCCTGGACATTTAATTGCTTCCTTCTAAATATTAGGTCTAATGATAGATATTAAACGAATTTTCAAGTGTTTAGACTGTTAAATTTTTTTCAGTGGTATTTGGTAAATCTAAGAATAATCATTATATTTCATCATGAAGAAGTTTCTGTAATACTTTGAAATGAGCTTTGGAATGGTGAGCGAAATGGTGATTTTCAAGACTTGCGTCTAATAAATGAATTTTATTCATTTGCTTCGCTCTTGAATAAATAAATATTAACAAAAATCATAGAAAACACACAACTTTATCTTGTTGGCAAATTAATAACTTATTATCATACAACCTTATTCACTATAGATATGGCAATAATATATTATAGATTCAAATCTCAAAGACCTGATAAGTTATCGACTATCAATTTTGATGGGACAGGGTTGACCGTTTTTGAATTAAAGAAAGATATCATTACGGCAACTAGATTATTTACAGCTTCTGATACAGATATAATGCTTTACCATTCAGAAGATCAAGATATTGAATATCAAGATGATAATGAAGTTATACCTAGAGCTCTTACAGTCTTAGTTAGACGAACATCAGCAGGTAAGAAAGGTAAAGGTAATATAGCAAGATATATCGCAGGTAAACCAAGATTAATGAGAGGTAATATTCTATCAACTACAACCAATTCTACAAATATAGCACCTTCAGTTGGACCAATTACAAGTGCTTCAGTGGGGCAGAATGAAGAAGATATGATTAGTCAAATGTTTAATCAACAAGAAGACCAATGGGTTCAACAACAAGCAGTTATGGCAACGGCACATAGGGTTGATAATGGTAGATCGAATAGACCAGACGAGAAAGTTCCAGAATATTATATTTGTTACAAATGTGGTGAAAAAGGTCAACATCAAATTAGAAATTGTCCTAAAAACAACGATCCTAACTGGGATGGAATTAGAGTTAAGAAAACTACAGGTATTCCAAAATCACAATTAAAAACGATTGAAAATCCAACTGAAATGGGCGATGATCCAAATAATATGAATTATATGGTTACAGAGGAAGGTAAATTTGTTGTTGCAGTTGCAGATAAAAAAGCATGGCAAAATTATCAAGATATTCAACAATCTAAACAATTAAAAAATGATGATGTGGATGTGGATGATCCAGAGTTGAAAGATCCACATACAGGTAAATTATTGAAAAACCCAGTTAAAACCAAATGTTGTAACAAAACATATTCTAGACATATAATAGAACAATTACTAATAGACGAGGACTTTAAATGCCCAAATTGTGGAGAGGAAGGTATATATTTAGATTCGTTAGAAGACGATTCAGAAATGCAAGAACGAGTTGAAAATTACCTTCAGGAGAAAAAGAGAAAATCAGAAGACTCTAGTGATCCAGCTAGTGTTAAAAGACAAAAATTGACTCCTCCAGTTCCTGGGCAAGTCAGCTTACCTCAAATACCCCAACACAATCCAAATACTATGGCTGGAACATCAAACGTTCCACCAGCCATGCCTATTCCTATGATGCCATTCATGCCATTCCCAGCCCCAATGGGCATGCCAATGGGGATGCCCCTCAACATACCAAACATGAATAATAATAATAATAATAATAATAATAATAATAATAATAACAACAATGGTCAATCAAATAATTAATAACTTTGTGTGTATGAATAATAATATAAAATAAAATTAAATATTAGTAACTGTTGTAACCTTAGTAGTGCGCCACCCAGTTGTTATCAGGGCGGACTCACTTCATCGATTAACTGAAATCTCTCTTTCGTGAAAAGAACGGGTGATTCGGTGAAGAGTCTGGTTCTTTTTATTTAATCGTTTGCTGCTTTTCTTCTGTTGTCTTTTGAATTAAATGCTTCTTTTTTTTTAAAACAACATTGATAGTACTTTTATTTTAGATTGTGTTACGTGGCCTATTTTCCTTATTTTACAAAACAAAACGTGAGCGCCCTCTTTCATTAGTATCATTTTCACTATAACCTTTTGTCTCAGCTTCACATATACATATATACATATATATATTCAATTTTAAACATATTGGAGTCATGACTTATCTATTCTTAAATCAAACACTTGAACTGTTATATATAACAGGAGAACGTTTACCGTTGAAGATAGACGACACTTTTCTAACCAATTGCGGATTCGACACTTCTGAAGAAATTGAAACATTCAGAATAGGCCATTTAAGAGATTATATATTTGAAAATTGGGAAAAACTTACTTCTCAAAAACAAAAACATGGACAAGAAAGTTTTGTTGATAGCAGCAAAAAGCCAACTACAGCAGATCAAATTCAACTGCTTCATTTAGGTATTAGATTAAACCCAAATGACTTATTGAGTACTTTGAATATTGAACTATCTCCTGTCGTTCATATCATCATCAAACCTTTAGATCAACTACAAACCACAGCTAACGAAAAATGGAAGTTTGATTTGAATAAAATTTCAAAAAAGAAGCCAACTGGAGTTGATGGTAAAAATACAAAGAGAAGACCTTCAACTTCAAATTCTCCTGTTCCAATATTTTCTGCAGCATACAAAGAAAGAAAACAATCAGTGGGGTCTTCCAATAATATAACTTCAATCACAAGCACACCAACCTCACCAACTTTAAACCAAGGTGGTTCATCATTTGATCAACAACCACAACCATCAGTTATATTACCTCTTTCAACAAATGATGGAAGCCATAAGCGTTCAACTAGTAACTACACAAGTGATGGTGATTATGAAGATGCTTACTCAACTCAACCTGTATTAAATTTTGCTGAAGCTGAAACACGTCCGTTATCTCATTCATTAACAGAGACTAATGGTGACGATGAACCTTTAAACAAAGAGGCCACTGCAATAAATGAGACTATATTAGGTGGTGGGACTAGCGATGATGCGTTAACAACTACAGGTGTTGATAATATAACAGCTCCACAAAGAAGAAGATCTAGTCGTATCCCTGCTAAATCTCAAACACACACAAATGAAAAAAATGGCTGTTGTATTATTGTTTGAGCTTGAACATTAGAGAAATAATATATATAGTTTTAATTTTCTCGTTTAGGTGCTTTTGAAATCTTTTTGTTTAATCTTTTTTCGGACACTTCCATGTCATTCCCATCACTTTTTAAAATTTTCTACGTAAGTTATGGGAAGTTTTATCCTGTACTTCCACTTCTTTTTTTATGTTTTTTTACCCCCTTTTTTTTAACTCTCTGAATTTATGTTTTAGTATTTAATGTTTCTGTCATTCATTAATTTTAAATTATTCATCATTTACTTTCAAATTCATTACTTATGGTGAATTTATCATAGATCTAAGTAAACTACAAATAACTTTTCAATTCATTTTATATATAAATATATATATATATGTATTGATTGCTGAAGGGGAAGTATTTAGAGTGCTCTGAACCTAAGCGCTACTTCGAAGGGTTTAGTTTCGGTTCTTTGTGATCGAGGCCGCTAAAGCCACAACCAACAAAATAGAACGCGTGAAACCGTGTTGATCGCCACCAATGTTGTTATAACGATATAATTTATAACGATATAATAAACGATCTTCCATAGTTAATGATAGCTAAAATGGAACAGCTAGGATTAATATTGACTAATTCGGTAACCCATCTAACTTCTAGTTCTATAACAACTTCTGATTCAATAACTCCAACAACGGTACGTGCATGAAATGGTACCAAAATCAACCGCCCCAACCATTATATTAAGCCTCAAAAGACTACTAACTAACTAACTAACCAATTTAAACCCGTGATACTAAAGCTGATAATGAACTATTACCTATCTTCTTATTTACCATCGAACACCTTAATAAAACACATAACAACAACTTTCAATTACAATACAGAAGGACTAAAATCTCTTAATGAAAGATTTACGAAAAGCAATAATAATAAAGAACAGTATTTAAAATTCACGAATAAATTAGAGAAAGTTATTCATACACGATGTTTTTCTTTGTTGGATATCATGAAAGAAATTGAAGAAGTTCAAAGATTAAGCTATGATACAACAAACATTAATAAATTTGGATTAATTGTAATTGAAGATTTATATGACGTTTTCAATTTAGATGACTTTAAAAATCATGGATTAGCTTCAGAGTTATTAGTTGAGTTATTCAAAAAGCTAAGAAAACTTTCCCAAGTATATGAGCTTTCCATTGTGGTATGTAAATCAATTTTGTTTTTCATCTTCCTTGCTAAACTAAAGTTAAAGTAAAATCATACCACAGTAATACTAACTCTTTACTATTTTTTTCTTTAAATTTAATTTTCTCAGATATTGGAGAGGAGCAAAAAATCCAGTTATAATTCTCAGTCTATTCAAAAATATGTTAATATGAATTATGATTATGAGCTAAAGATACAAGATGTTGATCAGCAGTTGGGTTATGTCACTTGTAAAGTTATGTGTAATTTTAATGGGAAACCAGAAGAGAAAATACATGTAGGATTAGATATTTTTTAATTAAAAAATGCTGTTAATTTTGCTTTTACTAAATATTTCAATAAAATCAATCATCCAGTATGAGAGATAAGTAAAGTACCGATTTCTGAACCGAGGCAAATAAAGGTGGCAAGTTGTACTTGCGCCACACAGCCAGCCACAAAGTGATGAGCATGTATTCGCAGTCACAAATAATTGCAGTGGTGCGTGGGTGAAATTTTAGACTGCTAATTATGATCACGTGCAGAGAAAATTTTCTAAGAGCGGTGAGAGCTCTGTGCGGTGTATGCTCTGTGCGAGAGACGACTCTGGGAGTGTGTGTGGTATACGCAAAAAACTCAACACTATTGATTAACTAAATCTTCACTCTGTTTAACAAATCATTCGAAAGAAAGAACCAATACATAATAACATCAAAATGAGCACTTTCCAACCAGTTGTTGTCATTGACGGTATGTCGAAATTAAAACTACAACTATAAGTGAATATATGAGATTTCAAGTTATGGAAAATGAAATTTAGGAATATTGAAATAGTTGCAACGACTACATTTTATAAATGTATTCATCCTAATTACAACCACTTGAACTATATAAATTAAACAGATATTAATTTGATACTTCAAAGTTACTCTAACATGAAGTTTGAATATTTTAACATGCAGTTTGAACAATTCAAGAAAAATTATTTTTTACAAAGGATTAAACCATAATGTTAAAAAGAGAATTCTGTGTATAATCTAACATTAAACTAGTTTGAGAGTTTTTTCATTATGCAAAAGTTAATCCTGTTTTACTGGAACTCAATATTACTTTAATTCAATTTTATAATTTATATTGCGTTTGAAAAATTGAGTTCAGGTTTTAACTTACAAAAAAAAGGAGTTCTTACTCACATTACATTACAATTCAATAAAAATAAGGGTTTAATTCTTAGATGTGTTATCCATTTGATATATCATTTTTTCCAATAATAAATCTCATATCGCATTTTAAATATTATGACATGAAATAAATACTAACTTATCATTTTACTAATTTTTAATATAGGTAAGGGACACTTATTAGGTAGATTAGCTTCTCTTGTTGCTAAAGAATTATTAAACGGCCAAAAGGTTGTTGTTGTCAGAGCTGAATCTTTAAACATCTCTGGTGAATTCTTCAGAAACAAATTAAAGTACCATGATTACTTAAGAAAAGCTACTAGATATAACACCAAGAGAGGTCCATTCCATTTCAGAGCTCCATCAAGAATCTTCTACAAGGCCATCAGAGGTATGATTCCTCACAAGACCGCCAGAGGTGCTGCTGCTTTAGAAAGATTAAAGGTCTTTGAAGGTATTCCAACTCCATACGACAAGAAGAAGAGAGTTGTTGTTCCAGGTGCTTTGAGAGTTTTAAGATTAAAGCCAGGTAGAAAATACACCACCGTTGGTAAATTATCCTCTGCTGTCGGTTGGAAATACGAATCTATTGTTGATACTTTAGAAGAAAAGAGAAAGGTTAAGTCTGCTGAATATTACGCTAAGAAGAAAGCTTTCACTAAGAAGGCTGCTGTTGCTAAAGCTTCCGTTGCTGAATCTAAGGCTTCTCAACAATTAGCTGCTTTAGGTTACTAAATATGTGTGTCTACTGAAACTGGAAAATAGTGATTAGTTTTATAGTACATATGTTTTCAACAATAAATAAATTTCCTCTAATATTTAAAGTCTTCCTTTTCTGTGTCTTTAAGTCTAACTCTAAATTTGTGATCTATATGATAACTTAATACATTTTTTAAAAAAAAGTATGTTTGTACCATTTTTAAACATTCAAGATATTTTTTTACGGAGTTACTTGTGTAGCTTTATAGAAAAAAAAATAATACATGTGAACTATCTACTCCTCTAATATAAAACACAAATCTGTAATACAATATTATAAAAATATATTTATATATCCAAGGAAGCTTGAGACTTGATAGGGATTATAAGCATACAAAAGCTTTCTTCATTTACTTTTCCCAAGAAACACCTCAGTTCTTACACACCCATACACCAGAATAAAAATATTTATCAAAATATTTTGATCAATTTAAAATAAATTGAATCAGCGTAGAATATCGGTTAATATTTTTTTCTCTGGATAGAGAATGCCGGATACCGGATTCTGAATAATATATTTCCGGATATTGTATTACTTGTAATCTACACAACTATAGTTAACATAAAACACAAAACCGTGAAGTTACGTTTAGTTGAGAATAGACGAAAACAAGGCAGATGAGTATATCTATTTCAAAAATTAAAAAAAGGGTAAGGGAAAAATTCTAGTTGCCTGATGGCACCGTCCAATGATTTTGGTTGAATTATATAATTGGACAGAATGTTGCTAAACCTTATTTTCGAGGACTTTGATATTTTGAAGTTATCCTCCTGATTTCATTTCTGTGAATTTTTTTGTAAAAGTAGTCTACTTTTAATTGGATAGTTTATATGCAATTTCAACCATTCGGAATTTAAGAATACAAGTTCAAATTGTATGAAGGTCGGATAAATTACTATGGTCGATCTGAATAGAGTAGTTAGGTTATCCACCAGAAAATGTATGGAGGTATAGAGATTCTGAGGGTTTACGTTGTTGTAATGAATAAGAGAGACCGTTTTTAATTAATAGGATTTTGTTATGTGATCTCTTTATGTAACTGATGATTTGAATATAAAATTGAGTTTTTGGAGATGAATAAAACGGAGATAGAGATAGAGATAGAGATAGAGATAGAGATAGAGATTGAAGAAAGTATTTTTCTGTAGTTTCAAATACTTTGAGGAAGGAGAACAAATTCGAATCAGAAATGTTAGAGAGAACTGGATTCATAAAGAAAAGATAGTTTGACAATTGATAATATATATATATATACCCCACTTTGGGGTGATTCAATTCCATTGGTCCATGATGAGGGACATACATACCCCAAGCCCAGTTATGAATAAGTAAAACAGGAGTAATATCAATTATAAATGAATTTAATGTATAAACATACAAGAATACTTATAGTTTTACATCTATTGTATAGGAATATTTCAATGTCTAGTATGGTAGAGATAATAGTAATATAGCTAGAAAGACTGAAAAGAAAATCCGAATTTCGGAGTTGAATCAGATCTTGTGACTTCTGAGGTTCGCTTAACTATGTGATATGCATTTTGCAGCAGAGGCAAACCCATTTTAAATTACTAGAAAACCAGCAATCAAGTATTTGATCTTTTGAAGGAACTTAATAAATCAAAAATTTTCCTTTCTAAAATTAAAAGAAATAATAGACCTCAATTATTACACTAAATTTCCTCGAAGTACCAAATTCAATCCGACCTGGGTGTCGTCTTGACCTCCCCAGCCGATAAGCAACGGATGGTACAAATCCAGAGCGGGGCTATCGACGCGTCGTCCAAGAAAGTCTCTCACCAGGCCACCAGGCCAATCAAAAGAAACCCTCCGTGCCTTAGAAAAACATCCCAAACCAGCCCGCCGCACGGTCCCCGGCCAATCAGCGAACCGCGTTTTGGACGTCCAGCTCGTCCAGCTTGTCCAGCTTGTCGAGCCCAGGGGATCTTTACTTAAAGCTGTCCAATTCCACGTTTTTCTCATTTTTACCTACTTTTTCTTTCCAGATTTTTTCTCTTTTGATTACTCCAAGAAGATTATAGATAGACCTTATTCACAATGGCTACTGAACAACAAAAATCCTCTTTTTTCGTCGATTTCATGATGGGTGGTGTTTCCGCCGCCGTCTCCAAGACTGCTGCTGCTCCAATTGAAAGAGTCAAGTTATTGATTCAAAATCAAGATGAAATGTTAAAGCAAGGTAGATTAGCTAGAAAGTACGATGGTATTGGTGAATGTTTCAAGAGAACTGCTGCTGAAGAAGGTATTGCTTCTTTCTGGAGAGGTAACACCGCTAATGTTATTAGATACTTCCCAACCCAAGCTTTAAACTTTGCTTTCAAAGATAAGTTTAAGAAGATGTTTGGTTTCAAGAAGGAAGAATCTTATGCTAAATGGTTCGCTGGTAACTTAGCTTCCGGTGGTCTGGCTGGTGCCACTTCTTTATTCTTTGTCTACTCTTTAGATTACGCCAGAACTAGATTAGCTAACGATGCTAAGTCTACCAAGGGTGGTAACGGTGAAAGACAATTCAATGGTTTATTCGATGTTTACAAGAAGACTTTAGCTACTGATGGTATTGCTGGTTTATACAGAGGTTTCTTACCATCTGTTGTTGGTATTATTGTTTACAGAGGTTTATACTTTGGTTTATACGATTCCTTGAAGCCAACTATTTTGGTTGGTCCATTAGAAGGTAACTTCTTGGCTGCTTTCTTATTAGGTTGGTGTGTTACTACCGGTGCTTCTACTGCTTCTTACCCATTAGATACCGTTAGAAGAAGAATGATGATGACTTCCGGTCAAGCTGTCAAATATAAGGGTGCTTTCGATGCTTTCACCAAGATTGTTGCTGCTGAAGGTGTCAAATCCTTATTCAAGGGTTGTGCTGCTAACATCTTAAGAGGTGTTGCCGGTGCTGGTGTTATTTCCATGTATGATCAATTACAAATGATCTTATTTGGTAAGAAGTTCAAATAAACAATTTAATCATCTTTGAATTATTTCTTTAAATTATATTATTTTTAAATGTGTTTCACGTTCTTAAACTCCTTAAATCTTTAACTTGTTTATTTTTGTAATGTCTTACTATATTATTATTAGAACCTTTTTTATTTATGCTTATTCATAGGTAGACTTATCAAGAGTACATAGTTTTATTTGATCTCATGTTTTTATGAAAATGTATCCCTTATTACCCCTTAAAATTAGTAGAAAGAATTTTAGAAACCTGGGGTTGATAAGCAGCTGAATTGATATTCTAATTAATATTCCAATTAATATATTGGTTATTGAAAATATAATTTTTCAATTTTTCAGCAGTATGAATGAAATTGGTCAGAACGAAACAATAAAACTCCAGTGGCGCGCATGGTTAAAAGCCAGCCGTACTGGTAGTTCTAGTTTATAGATATTGAATCGGAGTTTTACTTTTATTAACCACCACGATCTTTAGGGCTCAAATAAAATGATAAATACATAGCCTAATACTACTTATATCATTATGATAAGCTTTTCACTTTGTTGCATTTGACATACATGGATGCATGAGTACTTGAATACTTGAATACCCATCTTGCTTACATATACTGACACCCCATATTCATTTGAATTAAATATTTCATTTCCTAAACAAACAGTAGGATTATTTTATGATCCAATATTCACAAATTGGTATAAAGCTAATTTTAATTTCTACTGTATTCATGTCTATTTAATTATAAAGAGCAAATTAAAGATACAAAATTAGATAATCAAAGAGCAAATTAAATCAAAAAAAAGAGCAAATTAATCCAATCCTCGGAAATTAATAATTTCTAAAGTTCTAATGTAATTCATATGAGAACTATATGACTATAAGGGGCTTTCAGTGACATTAGACAGTAATCTAGTTTCTGTTTTTGTAAGGTAAGAGATGGAAAACATGGCTTTAGATTTGCTTTTTATGCTTATTTGTTACCTCAAAACTATAGAAATAGTAGTATTATAAGTTTATCAGATAGGGGCCTTATTTAAAAATTAAAGAAGCTGTACTACTTTTTAAAGCTGGTATTTTTTACCGGTTAAATAACAACACATATTTATGGTAAACAGATATTATAATTTCAAGGGGATAGCTATAACTATTAAAAGTATAAAATGATCTGTGTTTCTCCTTTATTCCTCAAAAGCCCTTGGTCACTTGAATTTATAAATCTACGCTTATTTGTTAATTTATTATCATGTCAATCTTTGATATTTCAAAAGTTGTTCATCACTCTAAGCAGGTGAATAGATCACTAAATCCTGCCCTATCAGCATCCCCTTCTCATTCAAACGAACATAAGGACGAAGAATTAAAGAGAGAAATCACTACAAGTGCTGAAAGACAAAATTCTAATGAAATTTTAGAAACTGGAGAGTCAATTGACAGTGATGTTGGTGAAGGTACACGAAAAATGGAAGCATTGGCTATTGTTTGGTCAAGAAAAGCCATGATCCTAACATATGTTTGGATTTGGATCTGCTTTTTCATGATGTCTTTCCAATCATCGATCCTTGGTGTTATCATATATGCTGCTTACAATGGATTTGAAACAGCTCCTCAAGTTACAACAGCTAATATTCTAGCAACCATTGTTGGTGGAGTTATGAACTTACCTATTGCTAGATTAGTCACCATTTGGGGCCGTAGTGAAGGATTTGTTATTGCTTTGATAGTTTACCTAATTGGATTGGTAGTCATTGCATCCTGTACTGGACCAAGTGGGTATGCAGCTGGTTATACTCTTTTCTGGGTTGGTTACAATACTTTATTTTTGATTATGGATGTTTTCATGGCAGATACTTGTGGGTTGAAAAATAGAGCTTTTGCATTTGCGTTTTCGACAGCCCCAACAATCTGTACTTGTTTCACTGGTCCTTTAGCTGCTACCGCATTTTTAAAAGGACCTGGATGGAGATGGGCATTTTATTCGTTTTTAATAATTATGCCTTTCTTTTTATTTCCTTTAGTTATCATTTTTAAAACTTTTGAAAAGAAGGCATTTAAATTAGGTTTAATAAAGAAAAAAGAATCCGGTAGAAAGTGGCATCAATCTATTATTCATTACATTAATGAGTTTGATATTATTGGTGCGTTTATTTTGATGGCAGCATTTATTTTATTTTTATTACCATTTTCATTGACCTCATATGGAAGAGCTCAATATAAATCGGGAACGTTCATCGCAATGTTAATAATTGGTATTTTACTATTTCCAGCTTTTGCTCTTTGGGAGAAATATTTAGCTAAGCAACATTTTGTTAGATACGATTTATTCAAAAAAAGAACTGTTATGGGAGCTTGTCTTTTAGCGTTTTCTTTCAATATTTCATATTTCATTTGGGATCAATATTTTTACAATTTTGTTATTGTGGTTTACAATTTGAATACAACAAATGCTAGTTATATGCAACAAATTTATGGAGTTGGGTCTTGTTTTTGGGCTGTGGTGATTGGTGTTTGGATAAGACAGGTTAAATATTTTAAATGGACATGCTTTTGTTTTGGGTTACCATTGACTATTTTAGGACTTGGTTTGTTGATTCATTTTGGTGGAAAAGTTACCAGCATTGGATATATGGTGATGACTCAAATTTTTATCGCATTTGGAGGTGGAACGTTAGTCATTTGCTGGCAAATGGCTGTTATGGCAGCATCAGATTTAGATGGTATACCGATGATGTTAGCACTAGTGACTTTATTTGCTAGTGTGGGTGCTGCTATTGGTACTGCGATTATAGCTGCTATTTATAATAATCAGTTCACAGAAAGTTTATTGAAAAATTTACCTGATGATTCAAAAGATCTTGCTTATACTTTATTTTTGGGTGGTTACACTTCACAGATGATGTATGAGGTTGGTTCACCAGTTAGAGATGCAATCAATCTTGCCTGGCGTGAGTCTCAAAAAAATGGATATATTGTTGCTACTTGTGTTTTAGTTCTTGGTATTCCTGGCGTTTTGGCTTGGAAAAACTACAGTGTTGAAAGAAAACAAAATTGTGGTAATGTTTTATAAATATGACTTATATAATCTAATCATCTTTTATTTCTGCTTGTTTTAATCAATTTATTTCTATTCTTATCTAAATACACATTGCGCGGCTGAGAGGATGTGAACCTCCCGACTTGGTTCAACTCTGGGAAAATCAACAACTTTTTCCCGACTCAAAATTGAGATCAGCAATAATTTATCAGTGATTTGATTGATGATACTGATATATTATAACTGATAACATAAAGCAACTACGGTAGATTTTTTTATATCTAGTTCAGTTGAATTTAGTTTCTATTAAAGATTCATACCTATTAATTAGGCAGAAATTAAAGCTGACGCAAATAAGATATTCATTATAACTACATTTTGGGTTTCAATTTCTTATTGTATTTTAATACTTTGAATTGTCTAATATGGAGAATTCTGATTTGTAACTTTAAAAGAAGTTCTGATGAATATAATTAAATCACTTCTAATTTTCAAGCAAACTTTACCAATAATGGGATTGATAACAGCATCAATAATGATACAGAATCAATCATAATATTATATTTCATAGATCAATTGGAAAGGTTTTAATTTAGGCCAATTAGTCTTTGTTTGGTTATACATTCAAACCTTCGCACTATAGAGTTTTACCGCTTGAACCCATCTAGTATTATCAATGTCTATTAGAAATAGCAAAAATAATCGATGGTTCTGCATATTAGGGCAAATATTAATAATAAGCCAAATTGAGAAACATATTTATAGAAAAGTTCTATAAAGTTGCTGGTTTTCAAACAGGGTTTTTAGCACTAAAATTTGTTTTGGCAGCGAATAAAAACAGAAAATGTTTAGATTTTTCACAAAATTTGAAATTTGGTCATAAAGTTATAATGGAAGATAGACCCAAACATACATACGTTGAAAAGGAGAATAATCATATTTGGTTACTCTGTAAAAGATCAAATATATATGAGTAAAATTTTGATACAATCTAGGTTAAACTAAATAGTGAATACATAGTATAAGTTTGTAATGAGCGCTTAAACACTGTCTCAAATTCCCAAATAATTGAGAGCCCCCTATTTATCGAAAAAGGAAATCAACGTAAACAACAGGTATTGAGTAATAAATTTCATTTATGGAGAATATTAATTATCTAACTACTTGGTACTTTTTTGTTTTTGATGCATCCCCAGTATGTTGTATTGTTCAAAGACCACACCAAATTTCATGCAACTCAAATGGTTTATTAATGGCTACTTACAAGACAGATTGTTTGATCTATAAACATCTTCTTAATGTTACGATGATTATGGGACTGTGCTGGTCAGTCATTTTAGTAAGTAATAAATAGATTATAAACATTTAAAGTCCAGCTATTGTTGATATTATTTATTACCCTTATTGGATCTAATTTAGGTTTAACATTTTGATTTTGAATTTGAATTTGAATTAGTTTATAGTTTATAGTTTATATAATTTACGCTTGCGAAAGCCGCTAATACTACAATTAACCAAACTGATCTTCTAAAAAGTTTGACCTAGGCTGTTAAATAAGTAAAGGTAGACAGTGTTATGTGGTTGCTGGGATAACTCATTGAGTGAGTCACATCCCTTCTCCGTAGAAGATACTAGATACGATACCAGATATCAGGATACAAGATGAGCTGAACATTTGAAAAGGAGATGGATCAAATTCGAAAATAGTATCCAAATCAAGAAGTTTCCAAGACTAGTCTGTTCCTCATTTTGAAAAACAGTCAGGCATTCATTTACTAGGGGCTCAACCAATCTTAAATTCTGGTTAGGCTCCACCACCATATTCATTTCTAGATCATCTTTGGCAGGCGGACCTAGCAGAGTTTCTATCTAACTACACAATCAGAGATCAAATACTTTTTTGATTCATCCCAATATAGTGTAAAGTATGAAGGAATAAACAGTAAACCAGCCCCCCGTTGTAAGTAGAGAGTAAACTAATTGAGGCGGCTTGAGGAATCATTTTCGCAACATGAACAGCTTTTTTTGGCTTTAGTTCCATTTTTTGTTCTCCGGTTTGACCCAATCACCAATAAGGTCAACTCTATCGAACAAAGAACCACCTAGAATTAGATGAGAGCCATCAATAAATAACTTAATTTTTCCTGCTTTTCCTCCTTCTTTTGGAGGAGGCAAAACATATTAAAGAGAACTCTTTTATCTTTTCTGTTTACGCAACTCTTATTTCAAATAGATACCAACATATAGTCATTTAGTATCAATTTTCTTATCCCTTTAGTCATTGTTCTAATCCTGCATTATTTTACAGCATTTCATCTCATAGCATTTATTATTCACGGTTTCCAATTTGTATTTCTTCGAATTTTTAATTGCAATTCAAATCAATATTAACATCATAATCAATTAATCAATTAATCAATTAAGCAATTAATCATGGCAACTGTTGGTACCATTTCTCGGAAAAATACTTTAATTGAAAAGATCAAACAAAAATCCATTACCCCAAATGGTCCTGGTGATGGGCTTCATTTGAAAAGATATTACTCTCCAAGTGAAGCTGATGATAAGGCACCACTTATGCCTCAAATCCCAGATGAAAATGGTATAAAAGATGTCGCATATGAGGTAGCATTTATTGAAAAGAAAAAGGAAGAAGAAAAGAAGAAAAAAGCCGAAGAGGCAAAACAAAAGAAAAATGAAGAACTATTAAATAAAGTTTCAAAACTTGCTGAAGCTGAAGCTAAAAAGAAAGCTAAAAAGAAAGCATCTGAGAAGAGGAAAACAAAAAGGGAATCAACTATACAACAACATCAATTAGAGGTCCAAAAACATAAAGCATTTTTGGAACAACAACAACATCAATTACAACTAGAACAAGAACAATATAACAAGCCTGTATTCTACCAGAATTTACATCCGTTAGATCAACCTTTAGCTATATCATTTAGTCTGACACCTAAAAAACCTAAACCAGAACCAGAACCAGAACCAGAAACCAAAGTTGATAAAGAACCTAAAAGTGTGAAAACTGAAGATACAACTACCGTTGAGATCACCAAAATATCTTCTGAACCTAAGGATACTAGTTCAAAGAAAGATGATAAAGATACTTCACTTCAAGATGAAGAAAAGAAGGATTCTGATTCTAAAGAAGTCAAAAAACCTGCTGATGAAAAGAAAGATAAGGATGAAAAAAAGAAAGAAGGTGAAGACAAAGATAATAACAAAAAATCTACTACAATTACAACCGAGGACACTACAACTGTTACTTTGAAAGCTGCTGGTGATGGGGATAAGGAAGAAGACAAGAAAGAAGAAGAGAAAAAAGAGGAGGATAAAAAAGTTGAAGCTACTCCACGTTCTGCCATACAAAATTTATTTATAGCTATTGGTAGATTAATCCGCTCAATCTTTTTATTTTTTTACAATTTAGATTTGTTCATTGATGTTGCTAAGAAGGGAGATCACGCCGTTAGAATCCATGTTCCTTCACTAGTAGCATTTTGTATTGGTCTTTACTTCTTTTTAATTGCCACCAATCAGATTCCATCTCCATTTCCTTCAAAACAACCTCAATATGTTGATGACTTTGGTGTTCCTGTTAATGTTCCTAAAAATCAGCCTGATATTGATCTTACTCCAACCCTGCCTATTCCAACGATTGGTGCTTCTACACCAGTTTATCCAATGCAACCTACTGTTGGTCCTTATCAAGCTGGTTACAATAATCCAGCTTACGGAAATCCAGGATATAATGCTTACGCTCAAAATGGTGGATATCCGCAAGGTTATGGGTACCCTCAACAAAATGCTAATCCGGGTTTTGGCGTTGGAGGTTTTCCAGGTTATGGGGGTGATTATTTGAATGATAGAAGGGGCAGACGTTCTTCCAGAAATTATGACTACGACGATGATTATGATGATGATTACGATGATTATGATGATGAAGATGCAACTTCAAAAAAGCGAATTGGTGATTCTGCTGTTGCTGATAGTCTTGTTCAAAAATTTTTACAAAGTTTTCATTCAATGTTATATGAACGTCCAACAACTTCAACCACTCAGGAAACAATTTTCCCTTATCCAATTGAAGCTTATGAAGCAATTGCAAGAGGCATGACTAGTCATCAAACAGAAACAGAAACAGAAACAGAATTTGAAACAGAAACAGAAACTTGGACTCAGTTACAGACTGTTGTTGAAACTGTGGTTCAAACTGAGACACAAACTAGAGTATTTACTGAAACTCAAACTCAATATGCACCTATGCCAACTAATAATAACAATAATAATTACTATGGTCGTAATCCACCTCAATTTCAACATCCAAATCAACCACCTCCTTATCATCAACCCCAACAACCTCGTGGTGGCCAGCAGCAGCAACAACAACAACAACCTCCTCCATACAATCAGCCTTTTAATAACTATAGACAACATGTGAATCCTCCTTCAGTTAACCCTCCAATCAATAATCGTCCCCCCAATCGCACGCCAATGGTAAACAGTCGGCCTCGTCCAGAGAATGTAAATCCTGGAATTGGTAACTCCAGAACTCAACAAGACGACAACTCTGGAAATGACTATAAATATGACTATACTTATGATTATGATAAAATGCCACCACCTCCTGAATATCCTTCAATAAATAAGCATTTTACATTACTTCCACCTGATGATGATGATAAGAAGAAAAAGAAGAAGTCCAAGTCTACCAAGTCAAAGATAGCCAAATCATCAAAACCTACAAAATCCACTCAATCTTCCAAGGGCTCTCCAGCTACTACAACACTTGTGAAAACTATCAAAGAATATGTTGTTACTGAAGAACCTCTGATTCCACAGTCAGAATTTGAAGCTTTTATGTCTGCAGCTAATATGCTACCAGCTGGATCAACCCTTGCACCAGGTAGAAAGAAAAAACAAAATAGACGCCCGCCTCCAGTTCAACAGCATGTTCCTCCTCTAGTATTCAACAATCAACCTCCGATGCAACCAAATCAACCATTTCAACAGCTTCAACAACCACAGGTGCCACCTTTATATGTTCAAAATCAACAGTCAGGTATGCAGCCTCCTCTTAACCCTGTGACCCCTCCCATTGCAACTGGTTCGTCATTCCACTATCAGCCAATACAACAACCAACTTTTTCATTCGCTCAATTTGTTTTAGTGTTATTATTTGCTATATTTTTCCTAATTAAAATTACGGTTGCCCCAAGTTCAGATAAAGCTGCTGCTGAGAAGAAAATCGAAGAGGTTAAGGAATCAACTAAAATTGAAAGTTCAACAGAGACAAAGACTGAAACTGTGATTAAAGAAGGTGAAAAGAAAGAAGGTGATTCGGCCAAAGAGGGTGAAAAGAAGGAAGGGGAAACTGGTAAGGAAATGACCAAAACTCCAAGTAAAGATACACAATCTAATGAGAAGAAAGAAACCTCAACTAAAGCAGAGGATAACAAAGATAATGCTGATAAGAAAGATAAAGATGGAAAGAGTAAGAAAACTACTACAACAACAGAAGAAACAACAACAACAACTACTATTAAAAAAGCTCCAGAACCTGAAAAGGTTATTTCAACTCAAGTGATTTCTCCATTTATTGAAGATCGTAAGCTGTTTTTCCACAATGGTCAACTTTATACTATGTATACAATGCCTAACTCTATTCCAATTGGTAATCCTGAAGATGGTCAGAAGTTAATTATTAATCCACCCACTAATGCTGTTTCAATAAAAGCTCCAGCCCAAGTTGTTATTCCAGTTGGAGGTAATCCTAATAGAGGCCCTGACCCACCACCTGGTTCATTATTGGTTCAACCAGGTTCTTTAGAAGATGCTCAAGCTCAGGCACAGGCCCACGCACAAGCTCAAACACAGGCACAAGCTCAAGCACAAGCTCAAACTATGTACCCTCCCGGGTCTTTATTGATTCCTCCTGGCCAACAAGTACCACCACAAATGCAACAGATGCCTCAATTCTATCCTCCTAATACTGTACTTCTGGCCCCACAACCGCCTCCTCAGCCTGGTCAACCAGTCCCTCTACCTCTGAACATTCCTCTAGGTCCACAACAGGTACCAGATCTTGCAGCTGCTGTTACAGAAAAATTGAAGAAAGAAAAAGAAAAAGAGAAGAAAGAGAAAAAAGAGAAGAAAGATAAGAAACGTCAAAGTGGAAGTAGTAATCTTCATAGGATGGTAATAAGAAGAAATACAGCTCAACCATCAAGTAGGCATATTGTGAACACAGCATTAAGTAAAAGGTACATAGATGACAGGGCCCCTCGAAGATACGATGACGAGATGGAAGATAGAAAACAAAGAGAAGTGTATGAAATTTTTAATGAAAGTGGCAGAAAAGCAATGATGGATGCTTTCAATAAATATTAGATTACTTACCACATGATTCTTTCTTTGTCGTTATTCAATGGTTCTTAAACTTCGCATTATTATTCATTTTTATCATTTTATTTGCATAGTCATTATATTCTATTTTATTATCATTTTTATCCATATTTTTCATTTCTTGTTTTTTTACTGCTTTTGTCATATTTTGCTTTTTCATTTGACTCGTTAGTTATGTTATATTGGTCTCATTTTTATCCCAAGTTTTTTATTTTATTTCTTTCCTTTATATTTTGCATCACTATTTTTCTTCATGATTTATGAGACCATTTCACTTCTTAATTATATTTTTATTATTTTTAATTTAATACTTGCTTCATGTTAAGCCATTTTGTTTAATTTTATTTTATTTTGCTTTTATATTAAAAACCCTGAATTTTGATAATTTTATTAAATATTAACTGTACTATATTAGACCAAACTGTAATTTAATGTTTTCTTTTAAACTTTCTTTACTTCTAGTTTAGGTTACCAAGCTAAATACATATTCATAATGATGCCATTATACCATTACTGTTATAAAATTAATACAAGAACTACAGCTTGCAAAAACATTGTTTCTAACATTCTGAGCATATATTATACTAGCAAATATTTTTTTCATATTAAAATGACTTTAGAAGGAAAAAAAACAAAACTAAAGAACAAGTTAAACAAAACATTCATAAATAATGTTATTTTTGATCTTCTTCAACAACTTGTAAAGAAGGATGATTTTCAATAATATTAGAACTAATTCCATTCCAAATCCATCCTACTCTATCATCACGTTTTGGTAATTTTAGTTTTGCTTTAAAATTCTCAACAAATAATCTATCATTATGATTAATTGTAGTTGAATAATTTAAAAATTCATTAAATATCGACACTGAAGACCAGAATTGTAATTTTCGTAAACAAGCAATAACCAAAGATGTTAATTGACCTCCATTGTTACAAAATAATAAAGTTGGATTGTTTTCAGAATGTAAAATTAATTCAATTATTTTTATAACTTTATTTTGATCAATTGCAATACCTCTTTTCTTACCTTTATCTTTTGTATCTTTATTAATTTCAATATGTATAATATCAATGTTGTTAGATTTTGCAAATTCATAAAACTGAGGATCTGATTCTAGTGTTATTGGATCTGGTATAATTGAAATCATTGTTTTTAAATGAAGTCTTTTTAAAAAACGATAATTTATTGGACGTGGATAAGCTCCTCTATATAAGTCTGATTCAATTCTAGAAAACTTCATAGGCGGCGTTATCGTATCAAGAAACGTTTCTGACATGATTGAAGTATATGAAGTATATGAAGTATATGAAGTGTATGAAGTGTATAATGTTTAAAAAAGTTTGTTAATCTAGGTGTTCAAACACAAAAACAACTGTATAAGTTAATGTACTGGAATTTTACAACAATTGATCAGGCCGAGAAATTTGAGATACAGGTTTGAGGAAATTTAACGAGATTAATGTTTTATCATTCATTGTGAAATAATTGGAAATCTTTACAATAAAACATTGGTAATATATGGTTACTAATTTAAAACAATTGGAACTACAAAATTTAAACGAAAAACAAAAAGGTAAAAGCTAAAGCTACAAATTTTAGTAAAGAGCCGTAAGAATTTTTTTTCAAAACAAAAAAAGGAGGAAAGGGTGGAAACACCACAAACCAGATATACAATGATTGTAAATTGAATATCCAAATTTAGAAGAAAGGAAATCAAGTAAAGAAACAGAAAATAAATACTATTCAAAGTAGTTCAAATTAAATAAAAATCAAAAAGGAGAAACACAAGTTTGGATGTTTTACAGAATAGAGTAGAAAATAGTCAAAATATATCAATCTAAGACATTAATTAATCTTAGATTTCTTATTTCCAACTTTATAATAATCTCATATTAACTGTAAGACAAAATGTGAATAATTTTTCTCTTTAATGAATGAACACTTTGAATAAATCTAATACTGTTCTTAATCTTAAATTTTCTTCTCCAAAATATGAACATTATAATGTTGATATATGAGGGTGAAGAAATATATTAATTAATTAAACATGACATTGAAATATACTAGATTTATAAAGTTTCAGATGGGATTTCGAAGACAACTTGCTTACCAGTTAATTTTTGGTAAACAGATTGGAAAGAATCTAACTTGAAATCAATGTTTGAAGAATCCTTGGAATCTAATAAAACCTTAGCAATCTTGTTACCACCAACTAAGTATCTAACTCTCTTACCGACAATTTCAGTTGGGAAGACTAAGTCTTCCAAGATCTTGTCGTGAACAGCAGTTAAAGTTCTAGATCTTGGTCTCTTTTGACCTTGTCTAGAAGTTCTACCTGGCTTTGGTAAGATTCTTCTTTCAGCTAAGAAAACAACGTGTCTGTCTGGGAATTTCTTTTCTAATTCTCTAGTTAATCTGGTTTGAACTTTGTGGAAACCAGCTAATAATGGAACTGGGACAAAAACGACAATAGCCTTTTTGTTACCCGAAACTTCAATCTCCTTAATAGACTTGAATTGTAATGGTCTCAAGTCTGACTTTAAGTCAGGAGCATTGGTTTCTAAATCAACTAAAGCTTGAGCAACTTGTAATTCTAATTCAGTTGGTTGGGTGGATAAAACCTTTGATGCAGCAGACATGATGTTAGTTGTTGTTGTTCTATGTGAATTCTATATATTAAATCCTTACAATGTATGTAGGCCTTTTGAACAATTTTGATATAGTGTTGATTGGAGATTCAGGAGGTTCTGCCGAGTGGGAGCCGCATCAGAGTGAAAAATTTGGAGCGTACGAGGGCTTGCGGGCAAGACTTATGAGCACGTGAGTTACACGTGTTCATGCATTACATGTATTATATTTTTACCATTATTTTCTCTCTCAAGAAATCCCACTAAGCCGCATATCCCCGGCCTCGTGGTTAGAGCCATTATGCCGCATGGGTAATAAATATACATTGTAAAATTAAATTGGAAATAAAAATGATTGAATTAATGGGGAATAATCCACTTATAGAGTGTATTGCTAAGAGTTTATGCTATTATTTTCTCAAAGAAATAAACAATTATTTTCATCAGTTACAAAACAATCATCTAAACTATTAATAAGAATTAGATTTTTACATTCATCGTCATCATCATTATCATTATTATTCTCAAATTCACAAATTAAAAAAATGCCCGATTTAGTTGAACAATCTAAAAAACTATCAGCATATTCTGCAGTTGATGAAAATTTAAAACCAAATCATAAAGTTTTAGGTATCGGATCAGGATCTACAGTTGTTTATGTTGCTGAAAGAATTGGACAGTTATCAAACAAATCTCAATTTGTTTGTATTCCAACTGGTTTCCAATCTAAACAATTAATTATTGATAATGGATTAAGATTAGGCTCTTTAGAAGAACATCCAGAAATTGATATCGCATTTGATGGTGCTGATGAAATTGATTCTCAATTAAATTGTATTAAAGGTGGAGGAGCTTGTTTATTACAAGAAAAATTAGTTGCTGATTCAGCTGAGAAATTTGTTATTGTTGCTGATTACAGAAAAAACACTGGCATCTTAGGAAGATCTTGGAAAAAAGGTGTTCCTTTAGAAGTTATTCCTGGTGCATACACTAAGATCTTAAAACAATTAGTTAAATTAGGTGGTAAACCAACGGTTAGATCCGGGTTGCCTGCTAAAGCTGGTCCAGTTATTACTGATAATGGTAACTTTATTATTGATTGCGATTTTGATGAAATTGAAGCTACTAAAGTTAAGCAATTAAATGATAAGATTACTGCTATGGTCGGTATTGTTGAAACTGGTTTATTTGTTGGTATGGCTCAAAAAGCTTATATCGGTAATGAAGATGGATCTGTTTCTACTTTAACTGTTTAAACATAATAATTATATATTATAATTAAATATTATTTCTAAAAATCCATCAAATTAATGGAAATATTGTACAATTAAAATAGAAGGATATAAATACCTTAACGCTCGTTGTGCTATAAAGAGTTTCCAAAAAGAAAGAAAAACATAAAATTGAACAAAAGAAGTTAGGAGGAATAGCTATAGAAGATAAATATTAAAATAATAATATAAACGAATTGAAATTGGAATTGAAAAATGAAGGTTAAAAACAAGTTGAAACATCAAGAAAATAAAAAAATATTAAAGGTGTTGTTTGTATTTTAAGATTCAATGACAATATAATAAACTAAAATGAAATGATAAACAAAAAAAGAAAGAAATTGATAGATTTTATAATACAAATATATTAATTATGTTCATTAATGAAAGAATTGTTTTTTGAAGAAATATAATAACTAATCATCTACCTTATTTTGGAAGAGTTGCAGTAATCCAACTTAAAACTTCGGTCAAACCAGTACCGTTAATAGCAATAGTTGGAATAACACACCATTTATGATCAGTAATATTTTCTAATTCTAATTTTTGAATGATTTCTTTAGGTTTCAGAGAACCATCTAAATCTTGTTTGTTTGCTAAGACAGCTAACAAACATCCCTTCAATTCTTTATCGTTAATAACTCTATTTAATTCCTTTCTTGCATTTTCAATTCTTTCCTTATCAGCAGAATCGATAACAAAGATTAACGCATCAGTACCTGAAAAATAATGTCTCCATAAAGCTCTGATTCTTTCTTGTCCACCGACATCCCATGTATTCATAATTAAATTTTTGTACTTGATAGTTTCAACGTTAAATCCGACAGTTGGAACTGTTTTTTCAGTTTTACCCAATTTTAGTTTATATAAGATAGCTATCAAAATTAGTTAGTATAATTCGTTGTTGTTAAAAACAAAAAAAAAAAAAATAAAAAAAAACATAGGAAATAACAGGCATAATACATACTTGTTTTACCAGCATTATCTAAACCAAGCATAAGCATTCTCATCTCTCTATTCTTTGGACCAAACATTTTTGAAAAGATTCCACCCATTTTGAAGAATTGTTTATAATTAATTAGATTTTATTAAAAAAGATATTTAGATATGATATATTAATAAGGATTGAATTATGTGAGAAGTTGTAATTATAGTGGGTATCTCTATTAAAGAACGTGTTTATTGTCTCTTTTGGTTATAACTGTATATTCGTTTCCAAAGTATATACACTAATCGTGAAAAAAGGAAGGACAATTGAAAGTAAAAGAAAGAACTCTAGAGTAAGACACGTAATTGATGAGGTTGTCAGTGGCTACGACTTTAAAAAGAGGTTCTAATGATAAAATGGTTATGCAATGCAATTGGAAAAAGCTTCACTGACAATTAACTAACTTATCGCACATTTTTCATGAGGCAGTTTGGAGTTTTTGGCGTTTTTGGCGCTTCATTTTAGAGTGTTTTTTTGTATTTATATATTATATATTTTGATTTATATATTTAAATTTATTTGGGTAGTTTTTGAAAGATATACAACTCTACTAATTTACTTAATACGATTTGTATGAATCTATTCTATTGATTGTACTTTGTTTAACTTTAACAAGGTGAATCCAGGGATTCGGAGTGAAGGATACCGCCTCCAATTTCAGTTCACCTAACAATACATCAGACAGATCGTGCACCAGCCTGCCGGATTCTAAATTCTGCTTTTAATCCCTTGTCAAATAAATAAATGAACAACAATCTTGTGGCATGAAATAACACATTTGTCTTGCAAAGAGACAAATATCCGCCTCAACTTCCAACGCGTTAAATTGGCGCGTTAAATTGACGTGTTAAATCGACGCGTCTGTTTGGTGTAATGGGTCGGTATATGTAACGTGGCTTGTGTAAGTGGCTGGTAAATGCTTTGCCACACTGTTTACCTAACTTCAAAACATTTTTATCACCTTTTTCCCCATCCTAAAACTTTTCAATCACTTGAAGAAGCACATATTGTATATTCTATTATATAGAAACTTCCAATAAACTGATTTATAATATGAGACCAGTTGATTACCCCAGGAAATTATATATTCCTATGAAACCCCTCTTTAAAAATCATTCATCTCTTTCAATACATCAACTTTACTACTATAGACAGTTTCATGATTTACACTCCAATAGATCCAAACAGATTGATTTTAATGATTCTACCCCAATAGCCCATCAAAAGAAATTTGTACCTAAAGCTTTAACTATAGATAATACTTTTCAAAATAATTCCCATACATCAGAACCAAGTCTTGAGAATACAAATAAAATTAATAATGAAAACTCCGCAAACTCGATAAATCAACTAATCTTAAGAATTGGTGATTTTTCAGCTTTGGAAAAAATTAAATCACATGAATATTACTATTCTTGCTTAGATCAGTTAAAGTCAAAAATTGGTTCAGATGATTCAAGGTATTTGGAATTGAAATTATTATTAGATTTGAGATTTAACAATCTTACAAATAAACCAATAATAACTTCACGTCAAAATCTTTCTTATACTTATAATTTTTTGAATCATGAGCTTACTAAAAACTACAAGTTGCAAGAAATTCCAACTTATTTGAAATATGAAATACACAATTATGTTATCAAAAAATTAATGAAATTTTCATCTATTCAAGTAACTACGTCTTATGTTAAATATTTTATGCCATCATCATCTGAACCTTTAAATTTATTTTTTCCACAACTAAAACAGAATGAAAATAACTCTACAATGATATCACGCGGAATATCAAACCCTGTTGAAAATCTTAGATTGGAAAAGGTTGATTTCTCATTAACTTGTGTTCCATATATTCTTCAATATTATGCAAAAGAAACAAGAAAAATTGATGATATAGAAGATGTTTCATTTAAAATGTTATATGATTATGACTTATATTCCCCTTTTATAGACGTTTTTATATCAGCTTTTGAAAATGTCCCAGAAGCATCTGAAACCATTGGAAAACTTTATGAAAAAGTTACTAAAATTAATAAACGTTCCCCCAAAACTCAATATGAAGATCCATATTTTGAAATTCATTCAAAGAATTATAACTCAATGTTTCGATATTTACATAGAATAGCATTTGAGAAACCTATTGTAAGAAAATACATAAGTCTTCAAGCTTTGAAAAATTCTTTAAAATTTATCAAATTACCATTATGGCCTGGGAAAATATTTCAATTGATTAACGAAGCAAACTTGATAATTAAAATGAGTCCCTCTGATATTAAAGGATTAAGCAATTTTATCAAAAAAAATCTAAAACCAAATACAGACTTATCTTCTTTTCAAATTTTAAACAATCCTGAAGTTTTATCAAAGCTTCTATCATCTTTCCCAAAATCTTTTATTAAAATTTTCTTTTCATTTCCTGAATTTAATTTGGATAAAACAGTTTTTGATGCTGTTCAAAAAAAAATTAGTGATGGTCCTAAACATATAATAACCACTGATACATGTAAAAAAATAACATCACTCAGAAACAATCTCAGTGGGGAAATGTTGTTGGCTGATTTAAGTGAAATTGAATTCAACAAATTTACCAAATTAAATGATATTAACTCCAATTTACAAGTTGATGTTCTTATAAATACAACCAATACAGTGTTAGATTCGATAGGTCATGATTATTCTTTTGATAAAATTCCTGATTATGCTTCTGTTAGGATTCATCAGTATTTGATTAGTAGGTTTATCTCTGAGAAGATTGCAATTAATAAGCTAACTCAATATTGTAAAACATTTACTCCTCTTACTTTCTTAACTCTAGAGAAAGTCAGAAAGAATAGTGTTGAACATAACCCTCATTCATTAGTATCTAATGATCCTGTTAATCCTGCACTTGTGCTGGACTTGTTACTTTATGTTTTAGATAACAAAAATTTAAGTGAATCATTACTCTTATTATTGGCTTGTTGCTCAAACACTTTTACTATTAAATCTGGCATGAAAACATCTATTGAATTAAAACAAGATAAGGCTGAAAACAGTGATTTGGATGGATTACTTGGAGGTGTTTTTAAGTCAATAGAAGATATTGAATCCAGTATAATCAATATTATAGAATACGATAAACATATTCAAGACTTTTTAGATTTTTCAGTTCAGAATGGATTTTCATTGGACAAGTTACTAGATTTACAAAAAAAACATCCAAATATTAATTTATTTAATCCTAAATATGCAACAAAATTTGAAGAAATTATAAATCTTAAGAGTATGGAGAATAAAGTTGCTAATCTCTTGGTCTCTTTAATCATTCATAAGATTGGATTCCCGTTCACACCAACGGTTAGAAAAACATTTACTGATGCCCTAGATTATCGTAATTTAGATAAATTGAATGAAGAAGAAAAGAAAATATGTTATGTATTTGTGAGGGGTCATGAATTAACAAAACCAATTTCTGAATTTCAAAATGAACTTTTCAAGCCATTATTTAGACATGAAAAAAGAACTCTTAAATTATATCCTTCAGAATTATTGTCTGTTATTAATTTGTTTTTTTTAGGACCTTTACAAAACATAGCTTCTGAAGTCCAAAATGATTATTATAAATTAATATCTCAAGAACATTCATCATTTTTACCTAACTACTATTTATTACAGGACTTGAGAACTGGTCGTATAACTGATAATTTAACTAAAGAAAATGTATTGAATTGGGATGATTATAAATCTGATGATTATTTAAATTCATTGAAATTATTTTTTGGTAGAATTTCATCAAGTTTACAAAAATATAGATTACCCAATGGTATTGATTCCACTTCAAAAAATTATCTACGTCATTTATTCAAAACAAAGTATTCTCTTTCTAAATATGTTGATATGAGATTTTCCATTGCTTTTAATTGTATCTTATACCCAGAATTTCAAACTATATTTAAAGCCTTGGGATTTGAAAGAATTTTCAAAATTGATTTTGATGCATTAAACAATCCAGATATATTTCCATTACAAGATCTTAATTTGAATGAAGGTCGTTCTTTTCGCCTTAGTGAATGCTGCAAATATATTTTTGAGACAAACGCTTCAGAATTTACTTCAAAAGATAGGGAATATATAATTGAGAACTTTATTGAATTACTATCATCAGAGAATGTTGATTTCACTGATTATGAAAAAATTACAGTTATTGGTTATGCAACAACTTTTGATAGAAGCTTATCTATTCCCGTTTATAATGCTTTAATGAGTTCAAAAGGATTACCTGGAGTGAGTAATGTTTTTTCTAGTTTCATTAAATCCCAATATTTAACTTTGCTCATTACAAATGATATTTATAGAGGATTGACTGAATTTGAGAAATTAAAATTGGACACATCGTTCAAGCCAAACAAAGAGACTTATTATGTTTTAATTCGTGGATTATTAACTGCTGATAATTTCAATGAAGCTCATAGAATTTATACTAAGTATTTCTGCAAAGATAATATATTCATCAATAGGGAAAAGAATGTTGATAAATTTAATTTTTCTCAACTATTTTCTTCTTTAGGATGGAATTTACATGAATTAGGTGGTGGTAAAAAACATCAAAAATCTGATAATAAGAAGATTTCTAATAGTGATAATAAACTAAAATCTGATAATGATGGAACTAAACCATTAGAAGTGAAGGTGAATAAATTCAAAGTTAAGATCTTTGATTATGATAATTTAAATTAGTACAAGCTTTATGTATATATGTTTTTTTTTCTTTTCTCTTTTTTCGAAATTTTTGCTTTAACTTGTAGATAACTTTTACTTACGAAATCACCACTGTAATATATACACAATAAATGTTTGAAGTATTGAAAGTTAAACAACCAAAAATCATATACTTTTTGAAATCACACAATTTGAAACTGATCG
The DNA here is from genome assembly GCA_003706315.3 of Ambrosiozyma oregonensis (nom. inval.). Lineage (NCBI taxonomy): Eukaryota > Fungi > Ascomycota > Pichiomycetes > Pichiales > Pichiaceae > Ambrosiozyma > Ambrosiozyma oregonensis (nom. inval.). The sequence goes on from PPKY03000012.1 coordinate 332,156, forward strand.
TGATATATATTCCCTATTTCCAAAGTTTATCCGCTTGTTTGTTTATATGTTTTTCTCGTGAATTTTGGCCGCATTTGTGGGAGCAGCTCGGGAAAACGTGGCCCAAATAGGCAATTTCAAACTCCTTATCTTTCTCCGCTACCAACAACTTGTACAAATTAACCACTCTCTACAAATATTTATATAATAGAATAGTTGATCTATATTATAAATTGAATAATTATTCCTGTTTTTTTTTAAACTTTATCTATATATTAATTACTTTACTTTTGTTAATTTATTGTTTATAATCAAAAATGGCAATTATATCAGAAGACCAACCAACACAAATAATAATTGCAACCAGTAGTTTACAAACTGGTTTCATTAAAAGTTTCAAATTACCAATTTTAATTGCTATAGTGATAACATTATTGGGATCAATAATAAAGAAATTTTTTTTCACAAGCCAACCTAAACATCAATATAAAGGTTTTATTAAGAAATATCCAACTCCAGTTGAACCATCAAAGGCAAATAATAAAAACAGAAAATATGGTACTTGGACACCGGAAATCTTTAATTACCCTAAAGTTGAAGCATTTGAAAATTGGTCTATAGAAAAGACAAAACCTATAGCTTATAGAGCATTTAAGCATACTTATTATATTACTATGGGTATTAGATCAATGGAATGGAATTCTTGGATTGAATTAGACAACGAATGGATGAAATTTCATCAACGTAAAATTGAAAGACTTGCTGAAAAAGGATCAGAACTATATGGTACATTACCAGAAGCTTGGGATGGTGCTATTGAATATTTAATGGAATTAAGAGAATTTTTACCAGCTAGATATCCAACATTGTTTGTTAAGACGATTAAAGGGATTAATAATTTAGAAACTGGTGAAGTTTTTGAATTTGTTGATATGGATAAAAAAGAATTTAAACAGGATCCAATGTTAATGGCTGCCATGATGACTCAAGATGACTTAGCTGTTATGATTGAAAATGAAGATGGTGAATATATCTTAAAAGGTGGTGCTATTATGTTGGCCGGATTTTGGAGATTAAAAGATAAATTAAACTTACCATTATCTGCAATCCATACAACTGGTGACGTTCCAAAGTATAAAGAAAAATTAAAGTCTGGTATGGAAAAATTCTTCGTTAGACAAACTGTTGATAAACCTGTTGTTCGTAATAATTATTTTATTCAAACTGATGATGATTTGGCTTGGTCATTTTCCATTGGCGATGAAGATTCTGATGTTATTGGTTGGTATACTGCTGATCCAGCTAAACAGGTTGAAAAAATTTACTTTAGATCTGAAAGACAATCAGTTAGAAGATTACCAATTACCGGTGCTACTGCATTTACAATCAGAACATATTTCTTACCAGTTGTTGAAATGTGTAAAGAACCTTATGTTCCTAAGAGATTATTGGATGGTATTTTATCATGGGAGCAGGATGTTCAAGATTACAGAGGGTATACAAAGTTTAAAGATATCTTATTGCCTTATTTAGAGCAAAAGGCAAAAGAACAGGAAGCTGCTGGTTATACGGTTCAACAAGAGCCAAACAGTTATCCTTTATGATTGTGGATGTTTTCTTTATTTCTATGACTTTTTCATCTTTATTCTTCATAAAATTATTTATTTTTTATTAATTATTCTTTTATACTTGCTTTTTGTTTATCTATGGGTTTTTAATTTTCTTTATTCTTTTTTCCTCACGTCGTATTCAGTTCTAAATTATCCATCCAATTTTTGACTCTTCATTAATAATTTATTTAATACATCTATACGTAATGGTTATTCAAACTAGTTAATATATTTATTTTTTGATGATTTGTATTTTTCTTTTTTTGAAACTAAAAAATTAGAAAACACAAATATAAAACAGAGTGGCAAAGACACGAAGCGATAATATACAATTAAATAAAAAAACAGTAAACCAAGAAAAAAAAAAATAAAAAAACAAAACTTCAATAAAGAGTTAAAAAAGGAGAACAATTGGATATAAATAAATGAACAAAAACAAAACGTAGACCACTATCATCATTTCATTTTTCTTTCCGAAGATCTCAAAAATCTTAGAATGTTATTCAGTTGTTACTAAAAGAAAAACCAATCACCTACCTAAAATAAAAAAATAAAATAGATCAAAATCAAAAAACCTCGTTAACAAAACTTCCGCTAATAACGTAACAAACTAACAACTAGTAACAAACTAACATTCAAAATTCAAAATTCGAAATTTTCTCAATAATATTCATAACCATAGCAATGGATGGTATTATGACACAAACAAACAAGTCACCGTAAAAATAAATCATAAGATTCAGAATTTAAATCATAAGACTAAAAAAAAAAAATAAAAAGTTAAAAATAAAATAAAAAAATAAAAAAATAAAAAATAAAATGTAAACCGCTAATAATAGAAATGTTCAAATTAGTTCAGTGTATTAAAATTTTATAACTATAACTAGTCAACAAAACAATGTCAATGTTTTTAGTTGACCATTATGGTAACTTTATGTAGTCCTTTAGTAACACAACTATCAATATAATCTCTTAAAATTTGATTTGAATCCAAATTAGTAAAAGATCCTCCTTTTAAATCTTTACAACTTAATGAAATTTCATCAAACATTTGAATTGATTGTCTTATATCTCCAGATACATAATTTGTTAAAATACATAATTTCAAATAATGTAAAGATGAGTCAATTGGCAATTTAATCATCATAATTTCGTCACCACGAACTACTTTACATCTAATAGTTTGTGTTTCTTCATCTGTTGTTGTAGTTGAATTAGCTGAAAATTCAGAGCAGAATGGAGTTGCTGGGGTAACAGGTGATGATGTTTCACCATCATTCAGAACCAATGTTGTGCATGAAGTTGTCGCTTCCAATGTTTTCAATGAGTATGTAGAATAAAACCTTGCTGAATTATTGGTATCAATAGAAATATCTTTTAATGTTTGTGATGTTGACGCTATTGGACTACTGGCAGCAAATAATGGCTGTGTAGGCAAGTCATCAAGGCTTGCACTCTTTAAGGTATCAGATAAACTTTCTATAGCTGATTCTGGTCTTGGAAGTGAAGTTTCTGATTGTGTATGTAATAGACGCAGAGGCTGAATAGGTTCGATTGCTTCAATTGGAGAGCGTATCAATGGTTGATGCTTTAATTTATTGGGAGGGGGGTTTTGCTGAGGTAGAGGATTCTGGTGTGCTGAACTAGGTTGAAAATGAATTTTTTTATATGGAGATGATGGAGATTGCTGATGAGGAGGAATTGGATTGGTCATAGATCTTGGAACTTGAATTGGGAAAGTGTTAGATTGAGAACCCTTTTTCTTATGATAAAGATGAGACTGCTGCTGCTGTTGTTGTTGTTGCTGTTGTTGTAATTGGGGGTGTGGATAAGGATGTGGATGTTTTAATTGAGGAGGATGTTGCTGAGGTGGGTTTTTTTGATGTGGAGGTAATTGTTGAACTTGTGGAGGTATCACCATTGGTTTATTACTAGTACCAGATTGTAATCTTTCAATTATTTCACGTTCTGTTAATTGAGAATTTCTATGAATTTCAAAATCATTGTTTTTTGGTTTTAACCAATCAGCCAACATTTTCAAATATTTAAAAGAGAATTCAGGACCAGGTTCATTATAATTAACTTCTTTAATCAATTGATTTAAATAAACTTCTAAATTAAAACATCTTTTTTTAATCAATTCAGGAACATCAGGTTTATTTTCTTGACCAGACATTGGAGATGGTAATTTTGGTAACTTAATTTGAGCTTCATAACAAATATCAATTAATTTTGAATGTAATTCATAAAAATCATGATAATAACGACATAAAAATAATCTACAACCCCTTAATTCATGAACAGAATCAATTTTATACCAAAATCTACCTTCATACCGATGAGTTGAACGAACTCTAATATCAGTGAAAGGAAAAGATTTAACCCTTTTATTCTGTGGTAAAGTTGGAGATTTATGTAAAGAGAAATTTTCTTTAAAAGGAGAATTTGGAGTTTTTTGTAAGAATTTTTCTTGAGGCGGAGGAGTTGAAGGAGGAGTAAATAATTGTTGTTGATATGAAGAATTTGGTGGTTTCGAACCTATGAAATCATAGTTATTTATAGAACCAACAGATGAATTAAATGAAGAAACTGAATCCTTATTGGTTATATTAGTGTTATTACCAGCAAATGAAGAAACTGAAGAAGATGAAGAAGAACCTCTTGAACCATTGTTTGATAAGATTTCTAAAACTTTAACAGCATCTTTTGGAACCCAACCAGGATCACCAATTTTATTAATATATTGAACTAAAACATAATCATGAACTGTACCTTTTTGAACCAACTTAAGTATTTCACCTTCATCAACTGAAAGTTCATGTGGAGAGGATTTCTTAACTGCGCGAACAGCCAAGAGAAGAGTTGTATGATCATCCTTGATATTCAGGGGATTTGGAGAGGAAAGAGATCTATTTGAAGTATGATTATGGTGAACAGGAATTTGATGGGAAGTTAAACTAGACATTGATTCTGAAAGTGCTCTGGTTTTATCTTGAGAATCTGTAATTGGGAATGGAGGTTGAGTAGTGTAATTATTTTCAGAATTTTGGGCAGCTGCCCATTTTGAACTATGTTGAAGATTAAACGGGCTAGAAATGTTAAGTTTTTTAACAGACTGCTTCTTTTTCAGAGGCAGCTTTGTTGGAGGTTGATAATGCTGCTGTGATGAAGCCATAATTTATATATAAAAGGAAAGACTAAGGGTAAGAGTAAAAAAAAAAAAAATAGATTCAAATTTTTTAAAAGAAAGGTAATAAGCAAAAGGGAAAACAGCAAGAGGTGTGTGTTATATAGTAAAGGATTAGGCGGAGGTCAGGAAAGAGAGAGGCGGGCTAGTGGTGCAGGAGCAGGATTGAGCGTTGAGCGTGGAGCGTGGAGCGTGGAGGAAAAGAGGAAAAAAGGGAACAGAGATTATGACGCCGTTTGTTTGTCATTTGGATATTAAGTTTAATCTTTGTTTGTTGGTTTATAAACCTTTTCAAGTTGGGTTGTGTGTTTATTTGTTAATCTTTTATTATTTTGATATGGGAAATGTACCGAGATTGATTTGTTAGGTTTCTTACTTGTATATTTCTGTAAGTTTCTGTAAGTTTCTGTAAGTTGGGTATAAAAAGTATATGTAGTAAGAATATTGATTGTACTGTGGAAATATGGATAAGTGGCAGATTCGAGGTTTGACGGCGGCGGTGAGTTTTCTTCCACGCAGTCCCGGTTGGAAGGGTCTATTTTTTTGGTTGCTTTGTTTATTTCCATAGGGTTAGTAACGATTCAGTTCACTATCAGTTCACTATCAATCCAACCTCAATTCAATTCAATTCAATTCAATTTAATTCAATTCAATTTGCACCCATCGGATCCGAAGAATTTATGAGTGATTTAAGTTGCATTTATATAATGTATCAAATTGAATTTATTCATTCGCACTTAAAATTAAGAAATTATACACTTTTATTGTTGTTCTTGTTCGCCATCTTTATCCTTTGTTTTTAAACCCCATAGGTGTCAAGATTTCGTCTTTTTAAGATTCAATAGTTTAAAATAAAAGCAGGTGTATAAGACCCAAACCAAAATAACAAGTAAAAAACAAAAACAAAAACAAAAACATGATTAGTTAACAACCAAAACCACATTTTTCGCTGGCGCATTCCTAAATCTATTATATATTACTTGACCTCTTAAAGTTCTTTGCTATTGTTTTGATTTAAATAACCTTTGCATTCCAAACAAATAGGCAAGTCTAATTGTAGGGTTTTATGATTCATGATTTATGATTTATAATTTAGAAAGTTCAAACTGGTAATTTAAATTTTTTTAAATTATTAAGAGCCCTTACATTCATTTAAAATAAAATAAATGAATAGTGTTAGTTGAATCATACATTTTTCCTATGAAATAACAAGCTAAGCCCAATTAACCGGATTATTATAACTCGGGTATTTTGCTGTGTTGGTGTTTTGGCATTTAGCATTTGATAACAAACTACGAAGATGTGTTTCATGTAACAGTTTAACAAGTAACGCATTAAATTGCTTCAAAATATTTAAATACTGAATTCAGCATACATATATATATATCTCTAGAATTGAAACTTTGACGTTTCCAAAAACAAAAAAAAAAAAAAAAACTTTATACATGTTAAATGTATGGACTTAAATTTAAATAATTAAACAGTTGCTCTTAAATCTTGCAATCCTAATGTTCCAGGGATAATAGAAGATGACGATCCTTTTTTAGACTCTATAAATCGTCCGAAACTTTACACTCGATTTTATTCATGTAAGACGATCTTCTGCATAATCTACCTTTAATTGGTGATTTTCTTACCGATTTATAGAAATATTTATATACTATATATAGTATATATGCTAATATATAAAAAAAATACTTTTAAAAAGTCTCATTAATTCATCCGCCTTGAAACCAAACACACGATTTTCCAGAACTAAAAAGTCACATGACAACATTTCAATTGATGTTGTTGTTATAAATTATAATAAATGATTCTGTATCAAGTTATTAATTGTAATTGTGCATTAATCTTTATCATAAAAATGAATAACAACAACAACAACAACAACAACAACAACAACAACAAGCTTTAGTTAAGTAAACCTCAAGATCCAGGGTTCCTGTTATGACAAGTTTCTGTGTCATACAAGTAACCAGATCGGGAACTGTGTTTGTTATAGCAATAGAATAGCCGTAAATGGCTGCACGGCAGTTTTTGCAGCATCATGTGTTCTTATGCATCTCAATACCTATTTTATTACTTTAAAGTATGCGCCTCTTTTGCGCCGCTTTGCGCCGTTTTGCGCCTCTTTTGCGCCGTTTTGCGCCGTTTTGCGCCTTGTGGCTAGACCATGTTTCTTGTTTACATGTCTTGTCTGTCTGTCTAACTTGAATTATACTCAAATAATTAATAAGCTCAAATCATATTCTTTTCCAAAAAGTAATGTAATTTTCTTTCAATTGAAATATCATTTAAAGTTAAAGCATTTTATAAAATTGCAAAAGTTTAATTACATATGGTATTTTTTTCAAGATATCTAAATAGATAACCATAACCATCCATTCTAATTAAATACAATCAATTTATGTCTCAATAATTAACCTTTTCGTTTTTGCTTTTTGTACTGTTTTTTTTTTGAATGAGTTATTGTATAAAGTTTAGTTTGAATTCTGATAATGACGATTTGCATGACTGAATCTACCAAACGAAAAAAATAATAAACATGCCCCCAAATTAACAAATAAATAGATTATTAGATTATATATCAACTGAATATATATGAAATGTACATTAATTAATTAAGTTTGGAGCTTTTCTTCTCAGTTTCAAATCTTACCGAAACTTCCATATTTATAACCGTTTTCTCCTTTTTCTCCCTTTTATCCATTATATTCACGCTATCATTAATTAATTACCCAATTCATATTAAATATGTATATTCTTTTGATTTGAAAAAAAATAATTTATCAAACTTTTAGTTTAAATTCTCATTAACTGCAGTACCTGTAATTGTAACTAGTCTTAATGCGTATAGAACAAAACTTGTTTATTTAATTACTATAAAAATTTAAAAGTAGGTCCTAAATTTTTTTTTTTAAAATCAGATAGATTGAGATTATTATTCATTTATTCATTTATTTATTGTGATTTGTTTCAGCTTTAGAATTTTTAGGATTAAGGGGTCATAAAAAAACACAAAAAAAGAAGAAATTCACAAAATAAATAAAACAATAAAAGGATTTTCACTAAGCCTTGATGAGGTGGTGGTTTGCGTATCCTCTAAAAACTAAATACCATCAATCTATTCAATCTTATATTCATTAAGATCTGATTCAGTACCTGATTCTTTATTCAAATATAGTTATTTATATATAATATCTATTCCATAAGGAGCTAGTGAGATTAAAACTTCATTAATTTGACACTTATGTACCTTTAGGCCCACACCCACATAAACAATATCAAATTTCTTCTTGAAGTTTTTCCCTCTATTCATTGATTTAGGGACATCTATAAATTTGAAGTTAATTTGACTGGCTTATTAGAAGAATGCATGATTGTGTATGTTTATGAAAAGATTTGTGGAGTGTTGTGCCTGTGCCTGTGCCTGTGCGTGTACGTGTACGTGTACCTGTATCTTTCAAATGGGGTATATCTCTATTCTCTAGTGTGTCTTTTATTTTGTCCCTAAGTTTTACAGTTCATATAAGCAATATTAGCTTGCTCTATTCAAAGGAAAGAATTTCCTTCTACAAAGGAATATTTTTCTTCATGAGTGAGTAGATCGTGAACTAATCTGACCTAGTTATACCGAGGCTCGTCCCACATGAACCACCCCAAAGGTCCAATGAGTCTCATAAGACAATGAATGGTGTGGAAAATATTTCTTCTAATAAAAAGTATTCTGATGGACAGAATAATGTTTTGGTTTTGAAATAAAATAAATACCTTTACCGAGAAAGCGTTTTAATCTGACATGCTATGTGAATTACTTGCTTTTACGACTTAGTTTTACAGATAGAATAACCTGGTGATGTGTTGGATAATAAATCTATTACACTGATATGATTAATTTTCATTAAGACAGGCTCTTTTTTTAAATATATTTTGCCTTTTTGTTATATCTAAAGCTTTTACAAGGATTGAATCGTAATTTATTATCAATTTAATCAAACATGTTTCAAAACGAGAGTATTTTCGTAAGCTTGTTTAAATGAGGGATGGCTCTGTTGTTGTTACTAGTCGGACAGGCAAGACTGAAATAGCTAATATAGTGGACAAGTAAAACTAAATAAGTTCTGAAACTAAGGGGAGATGAGATGCTATCCATATGGGTACTTTACTTTACTGATTTTGCACTTCATGTTTATACTTTATACAAGCTAGGTTGGTTTGACAATTATTTGAAGTAAAGAATATTAGAATACTAACTTGTATTCTTTCTTTATATACAGAAAATAAATTAAGATGACCTAGGTAAATTTATAAACCTAACACTATTATTTTTATATAACAATTACCTCCAAAAGTATATTATAAGCTTGAATTTTATTATGGGTTATATTATTGTTCAACTTGCTTAAAATTTATAGATAATATTTTACACAGTATTAAGAGAAAAGAGAAGACCAAGAAAACGAAATATTTTTAATATCCAGTTTTTTCAAAAGCAAAAGCTAAGTAAAATGAACATGCATCTCTATCTTCACCAGTGACACCATATGCACCATCAGGTTTTCTCAGTGATTCAAGTAATGGAGTTGGTAGTCTTCTGAAAAAACTTGGAATTTCTTTGTTAAACAGTTCAAAGAAATTTTTTTTATAACGTAATTCTAAATTATACTCTTCACATAAACCTCTAAATTTTTCAAATGGAACTACAAATTCAGGAACATTATCAACTGCATCAACTAAATAATAACTATAAACATTACCAAATGGTTCAGGAAATTTACCATCTTTTGGTGGTGGTTCTGGGAACTCAACAGAATAAATTGAATTCCCCCATTTTTTTTCTCCAGGTGGTAATTTCTTAAGTTTCCATTTAATAAAATCTGATGATGGAATAGTACCAACAAATATACCACCAACTTTTAAAGATCTTGAAACATTTTGTAACAAATTTCTAACAGTCTTTTCTGAATTGAATGCATAATGCATACAAAATTGCATTGAAACAGTATCAAATTCCAAATTTACTTCATCTTTGAAATTTGTAAGTATTTGTGGAACAGGTGTATTAAATGCATCACCTGTTGCAAAAACAGCTTCAAATCTATATCTAGATTTTTTATATCTATTGATAGCTTCTTTAATGGATTGATCAGAAAGATCAATACCCACATATGATCTTGTTTGAATTGATTCCCATTTGGCCATATCACCTCCTTTACCACAACCTAAATCTAAAACATTTCCTTGAGGTCTACCATATTTATGAATTAAGATATATTTAATACAATTGTTAAATGATCGAAGTTTATAAATTTTTGAATCTGTTCTCTTTTGTTTTCTTGAATGGAAAGTTTGAGAATTATAATGATCTCTAACCATTTCATCTTTCATTGATTGATCTAAATTCTTCAAAACATTACTTTCAATTTTTTTAGAACCATCATACATCCCATCTATTCCACGACGTCTTCCCAATTGTTCTTGTCTTTTTTTCATTTCTGAAGATTCAAATGATTTCTGTAATGATTGTTGCTGAGTTTGAAAAACTTCAGTTGGCATCCAAGATGGTTTTTCAACTGATTTAACAACTGGTTTAACAACTGGTTTAACAACTGGTGTATTCGTTGAATCATTTTTAAGTTGAGTTTGTTGTTCAGGTTCAATCTTTAAATCTTTTGATATTTGAGGTTCAGTTGTTGATGTTAAAGTATCTTGATCATTATTTAACCCTTTATGTTCCCTTAATTTCTTATCTTCTTGTAAAATTTTTTCAACTTCATCATCACGTCTTCTAGAAGATGTCTTATTAGTTTTTTTAACAGTTCTTCTCTTTTTAAAAGCAGACATATCATAATAACTTGGTCTTTTAGAAGGGATTCTAGATGATGTTAAACCATCTTTAGTATTATCAGTAGCTATAGAAATATCTGTCGAAGCAACCAAATCTTGTTTAGAAGTATCGATATCAATTGGTTCTTCATATTCATCTTCTTCTGTTAAAATATTTGATTTTCTTTTTGAAGACATTAACATTGTTTCTTGACCATTTGGTACTGGAAAATGATTATCATCAGATTGAACATTAGATTTATTAATTTCTGAATCAGACATGATTTATATTTTAAAAAGTTCGATTAAAATTAATAACTATAATAATTAGAATTAAATAAATTGGAAATAGTTTTATTTATATCTTGAATTTTAAATTCATAAATCGATAGCGTCGATAGTCGCAAACAAAAAGTGGTTATGGTGCACTGCAATTTCTTATGTATGATTATTGATAACAGAACAGAATTCAATTTAAACTTGTCTACTAAATTCAGATTTAGTTTTTCTCTTTTCATTATACAAGTACTAGCCTTCATTGTATATTCAATAGTTATTATTGAAAAGATCAATCGATAGCCAAGTTATTATTCACCTGATTTTCTAAAAACAAACACAAGAAATGTCATCTCGAAGATCAAGAAGACATCAACCACAACAACAATACGAAGAAGAATACTACGAGGCTGCATTTGATGAGGATGAAGAAGGTCATGAAGATCAAGAAGAAGTAACTCGTTGTATTTGTGGAGATCAAGAATTAGTCATGCCTGAAAATGCTGGTAGTGAGTTTGATGAAGTTGATGTTGGATTTTTTATTCAATGTGAATCATGTTCTGTTTGGCAACATGGTTATTGTGTTGGTATTAAAGATGATTCAAATGCCCCTGAAAAATATTGGTGTGAACAATGTAAACCAGAAAATCATCAACTGTTTACTGATAGATTTGGTTATAATAGAAGTCGGTATGATCCTAATCCTGTGGAAGCTAAAAGACCTAAAAGAAAAAGAACTGCTTCAACTGGTACTAGAGCACCTCATAGTCGTAATCATTCACATTCTCACCCTGAATCAATAATTTCAACTAAAGATGATAAAAATAATAAAGTGAAAGATGAAAAAGATGGTGATGTTAGAGTTAAAAGAACTAGACATAGAGATTTAGAATATGAATTACAATTAAAGAAAGCAATTGAAGAAAGTGCCAGGGAAAGTGGAGTACAACCTGAAGATGTTCAATTATCATCATCAGAATCTTCAACTAGAGAATCAAGAATGCTGAGAAAAAGAGCAGCCAATGCACAAAAATCTAGTATGTCCACTACAACAAATGCTATAAAAAATGAAGATGATGAAGAATTAGAAGAAGATGAAGCAGATCAAGAAGAATTAGATGAAGGTGAAGAAAGAAAAGAAACAGGTGAATATCAAAAAGATAATATAGAAGATATTTCACAAGCAATTTCAGCGCAAGAAAGTGATTCTAATAATAATTCAGCAATAATGACTAGTTTAATAGATCAACAGAAAATAACTCCTCCTACTTCAGCGGCATCCGAGAAACAACAGTCCCCTGAAGTTGAAAAGCCTACAAAAAAGAAATCATCTGTTAAAGAAGAACAATCAGAAGAAAATACAGACACATTTATTACTCCTGTGATTAATGAAACAGCTACAGAAGCTGAACCTGAAACTGACAATGCAGAGCTTCCAGAGAACAAATTGATTGGTAGTAATGATTCAAGCCCTTCTAAAGTTAATAAAAGAGTTGGACGCCATCCTAGAGAGAAGAAAGAAAAGAAAGAAAAGAAGGACAAGAAAGATAAAAAGGAAAAACATAAAACCGAGAAAATTGAAGAAAATAAACCATTTAGAGCAAATTTACCACATTCTAGAATCAATCTTAATGAAATGAGAAGAAGAATATTTTCAATAATGGAATTTATATCTAATATTCAAATTGAGTTATCTACACAAGAAGATTTTAAAAATAATTTATTACAATTTGAAAGTAATAAAGGAGAGAAAAATGAATTATCTGTGCAGGATAGAGAAATATCTGGACTACAACAATCTTTATTAAACTGTTATAACGACTCAGTTATTCAATTAGATGGGCTTACTAAAAAATTGAATGACTGGGAAGAAAAATATCACTAGATTTCAGCTTAAACCTGGATGTTGGATTTCAATTCAATATAACTGTTTCTATTATCATTTTCTCTATTATTTTATTTTCTTATATCAAGCTGGGTTTTGCTTGATCGATTGCTTTTTTTTTTCTTTATTCTATTTCCACTATTATTATTATTATTATTATTATTGTCATCACTGTATATTACCATGTTGTCTTTCTATATCTATATATATACTTTTTATATTAAAGAAAGCTACAATTTAATTTGAAATAAATGCATTAAACTATTTTATCGTATAAGGAATTATCATAATATTACAAAAAACAATAATGATAATATAAAATACAAAGAAACCATTATATAATACTTGATGTAGAACCTCCCCAATTTGAACCAACATCACTTAAATTTTCAATAAATTTTTTTGAATTAATCATATTAGTACCACCAATAACACATTTTAAACCTGGATTTAATTTATTTAATTCTGAGACTAATCTAGCTTCTTCATAAGTTAATCCCCCTACAAAAAAGATAACAATTTCTTGAGGTGGAATTTTATCGTCTAAAAGACTTTTTTGTTGTTGTTGTTGTTTCAATATTGGGAAATTTTTAAGATTTAATTTATTTTTAGCTAATTTGATTAAAATATTTTGTAATCTTGGAATATGTTGCATATAAATATTATTTGAATCACCATGCTTATTAAATAATAATCCATTAATTGGATTTGATGAATTTGTAACTTTATCAAATATTGAACTATCATCAGTAATCATTCTTTTAGAAGAACCAGCATAATTTAATAAGATTTTAACAAATTGTAAATGTTCATATCTTATTTTTTGTGATTGTTGTAAATCTCTTAATACTTTTTTTGTTTGATTTCCTTGGAAACCTTCATATTTTAAAGCATATAAACAAAGAATTCTCAATTTTGAATCTTGTGAAATTGGTGATAAAACTTGACCTTGATTATTTTTCTTTTTATCAAATAATAATTGTTCTAATTCTTGCAAATGATTTGAATGTTGAGAATTATCATTTATAGAAACCATTGATTGTTCAAATTCACCAATTTCCCACATTCTAGAATCTGAAATTTGTCTATCAATTTCAGTTGATAATAACATATGTTTTGATAAATTTAAAGATATTTTTTTAAATTCTGGATAATTTTCTAAAAAAAATTTCATATCTTGAATAGTATCAATATTTGAATTTGTTTTTGTTTTTGCTTTATAATTATCAACAAATTTTTTTAAAGAATCTGATAATTCACCAAAATTTAAATACATTGAATCATTATAAAATTGATCTTGAGTTTCATTTAAAATTATTGTTTTTAAATCATCTGAAACATTTGGTAAATTTGATAAATCACATGTATTATTTTTTATTCCAATATTTTCATGAATCATTGATTGATAAGTCCAAGGAAATAATAAAGGAGTAATTGGATCATTTTTTCTATCTAAAATTAATAGTAAAGGGGGAATATCTTTTTTATCAAATTGGTCAAATAATTGATTATTTGAATTTATTTCAAAATTAATTGAACTTGCTAATTTTGAGCACATATTTGAATTGGATTCATATCTAATAATTGGTTTAAATTTTAAAGATAATAATAAAGAACTTAAACTATCTAAAGAAGTTTTAAAAGAATTTGAATCCCAAGTATCAATTGCTTCAAAACCAAATGGATTATCAATTCCAACAGGAGTGAAAACATCTTTATTGATAATTGAATAATCAATAAAGATTTCAGCAATGCTTGAAATCATTTCAAAATCATCCGATTCAGCCAATCTTTCTAATCTAGGATTTGAAACAATATTATTAAAATAAATTTCATAATCCATATAATTTGGATTACCAATTTCATTTGATAAATCCACAATTGTTGAATCTGTTGGTTTTAAAAAACAAATACATTTTAAGTTACGCAATCTATCTCTATTTTTATTGTTTAATTTATCTATAAGATAAATTTCATTCTTTAATAGTTCTGATTGTGTAGTAAACATTGAAATAATTGAAGATGTATTATCATCTAATAAGAGAACACGGATATCTCTGGAGGCGGTGTTTGTATTTAGTATTCTTTGAAGATAAGTTTGAGAAACTTGGTAGAGGTTGATAGCATTACCATTTGTAATAATAGACATTATCAAAGGGTTTAATGGATAATATGAATTTAGAGGAGGAAATGGTTATTTAATGAATTTATTGGATATTTATTTATTTATTTATTTGGCTGTAGCGAGGAATTATTTATTTATTTAGTGTAGTATAGTACAGTTTAATTTAGTGCATTATAGAAAACTAAGCTTAAAAAAGATTGCTCTATAAATCTATATATTTAATGTATTGAATTATTACTAATATCACCACCAACCTGATCTAAATTATTCGGAATTGGCTTTAATTCAATCATATCATATTCAATTGCTAATTTTTGTAATCTAAGATCAATATTATGTAAATAATGATGTGAAAAATATCTTGGTTCGAAATTTGGAAAACTAAAAGGAGAACTATCACTAAACCAAAATTCAATAGGATCATCATTATAATCCTTATTATTAGTTAAATTTAAAAACCGATTCCATTCTTCAAAAGTATATTTATGTTCTTTATCAACTTCAGATAATAACATTGATTTTTCTAATTCAATTATAAGTACTTGCATTTCACTTAAATTATTCAAAATAAAATCATTTTTTTTTTTAAAATTTGTATTTAAAACTGATAAAGTTTCTTGTGATAAATATGGTTTTTCAACTGTTGTATTAATATGTAAATTTTGAGTTTCGAAATTTGATGTATCAAATTCACTATCAACTTCTTTTAAAATTTTAATTATAAATTCTCTTCTTTTTTTAACTAATTCTTTTGAAATATCATCAATAATTTGACCTTCTTTATAATAACCTGCTAAATTAGTTTTAACTTTTAATGATTTATTAATATGATCATTATAAAGGAAACTTAAATCATCAATTTTATCAGTTGTTATAATTGCATGAGCAATATTATCTAATGGATCTGAAGTAATTTCTAATAGTTTATTAATATCAGTGTATTTTTGAATTTGTTCTAAATAATTATTTCTAATATTTAAAAGTTCAGATTCATTATTCTTTAATAATTTTTTTTCTTCATCATTTAAATCATCATTTTCATTTTTATTTAAAATTTTAATTAAAATATCAAAGATTCCATTCCAATTTAAAATATTTAAAATCATTAAAAGCCAATCAATAATACCTAACGTTTTCGTGTGAGTAACTAAATAAAATACAACATCAGTTAATGAAGAAATTAACATTGTCATAACTGGTACAGCAAATAAAGCCCAAATACAAAAAAAAGATTGACCACCTGGAGTTTTTGGTTCTAATTTACCATCACCTAAAGTTATTAAACATTCAAAACAGAAATAAACACTAAAACTATAACTCCAATGTTCTAAAATACAAAAAAATAAGCCTCCACCTAATAAAGTCATAGTAAAAGTTAATAAAATTGCAATTAATAAACCAATTTTTTGAATCATTAAAGATTTATCAGCAGTTGATTTCATATTTAAGAAAGCATCTTTTGATGAAATTGAATTTAAATTTAAATTTGAATTTGTTCTTAATTTCAATAACTTTAAAATTCTACCTTTATTAACTCTATTCCAATAAATTGTTGATTGTGATAAACCAATAACCATTTCATTAATTGTATAAGCAATTAAACCAAATGAAATTAATGAAATTATAACCCAAAGTAAAGATAAAGTTCTATAACCATTACCATCAGGAACATATTGTTGAGCACCAATGGTAACCATTGCATTAACACAATAATATAAACCTTGACCAAAATGTAAATTATAAGCTTTTGAAGTAGTTGCAGCACCAACAATTAACCAAATTGAAGTAAATATACATTGAATCATTAATAATTTTTGAACATCATCAATATTGAAAATTGGTTTATATTTTTTCAAATGGAAACCTAAATCATTCATTAATAATAAAAAAAAATTACAAAAATGAATAATTAAAGCAAAACAAGCAAACCAAAAACCGTATGATAATTTATAATTTAAATATAATTCATTTGACATATAATCAACATGAAATATAATAATCACAATAACCATTAAAACCCAAGCAATTCCCCAACCACAAATTGAAATAATTTGACTAAAAGTATATCTTATTCTTTTTCTAAAATTTAATAATAAAGAAATGTTTGATAAACAAGCAAATAAAATTGTAAAACTATTTGTAATTAAAAGCCAATTATCATCTTTAATCAATTTACCAGTTAATTTGTCTTCTTTCCATGTGCAAACTAATGAACAAATTGATAACATAATTGATAATGGACCAACACAAGCAGAGAATAAAGGGAAATAAGAATCTAAAATAAACCAAATTAAAAATTCTGGATCACCAGGTTTAACATTTAAATTTCGAACACTCCAATCAGAAGTATTTAAGATTGCATCGATATAAATTTTTAAATCATTTTGAGCTTCTGGAATTTCAATTTGTGGTAATGATTTCAAGTTATTTGATTTATTTAAATTACTTAAATAAATTGATTTTTCTTTTTGTTCAATTGTTGATTTCTCACGTTCATTAAAGAAAATTTCTCTTTCTTGGAATGTTTTATCATTTTCTTGTTGATTATCAATATTATCAATATTATCAATATTATCAATAACTGTCTTTTCTTTGTCAATACTTTTCTTATCATAAATTTTATTATTGAATAAAATATGTTTATAAGATAAAGTTTTAGATGTTTTTTTTTCTTGCTTTAAAGTTTCATTTTCTTCTCTATATGGAGTTTGATGATTATTATCTTGAACTTCTAAAGATCTTTTAAAAGAAGGTATACCATTATCATTATTTGATAGATCAAATAAATTCATTATTAAGTTGTATATTCTATTGATAAGTAAAGTAAAGTAAAGAATGATATTGACAACATAAAATAGTTATACTGATATAAAGTAAGAATTAAGTTGATGTTGCTATTTATTGTAATACTTTATTGCTTTAGTTTATTGATTTATCATTTGGCTGCTTTGCTGCAAAATTTCAGAACCTAAATAGAGAATTTAATGTGAAGTATGAGTGAATTAAAATAAACTAGAATGAATTATAATCAAGTATATAGTATATATATATATAAATATATATATAAACAATGGTATTTAAATAATGATATAATTATGTATAGCCAATAATGAATGATAAATAAATAAATAATATGACAGAGATAATGTTGTAGCTTAAAAATTAACCAATCAAAATACACACGATCACGTGATAAATAAAACGGCTTTAATAGATTTTTCTAGAAGAATTTTGAGAAAGCGCAGCAATTATATGTAGATAGTAAAAAGTATTAATTAGTATGAAGTATCAGAGTACCAGTACACCAATACCAGTATATTATAATTATAAAATATTAATTAATGGTTTAGTTTCATATATACAAATACAATGTATCAGTATAGTATAACTAGTATCATTATCACTGATACAGTATAAAAGTAATAATGATAAGGTCATGATGTAAATGCACTGTGAATGCTGTCAACCAAATTCGAAATCGGACTAGCTATGAGTAAATTAAACCCGAGCGATGAGCAGAAGTTGTTTCATATAAACTTAGAATTAGAATTAAAACTAGAATTAAAACTAGAACTAGAATCTAGTATACAGGTTAACTAGTAATAATAGTGAAACATAATACATAATAATATTACATTAAAAATTAAAAATTAAAAACTAAAAATTAAATAGTATAGTAAATATTTAACATTTAACATTTAAAATTTAACATTAAACATAAAACATGATAAAACATATATTAGTCAGACTCACTGTGGAGTTAAAAAGATAAATCCTCGTCCGAGTGAGGCTGATTTAATGAAATGAGAAAATGAGAAAATGAGAAAATGAGAAAATGACAAATACTAAATACCAAATATAAATAAAACAGCTGCCACTTGTTTCGCACATCTCTTTCTTTCCCTTTTTCCTTCCATATTTTATACTCTTTATACAATACCCTATCAAAAGTTTACTTTATTGGTTTACTTAGATATACCCTCAAACTATAATCTTACAATTTACAAATCCCCCAGCTTTAGCTTACAATTTAAAAGGTTAAAACTCAAATCATTTTACCTTTCCCTTCACCTCTTCTTATTCTCTTATTCCCTCTTCTTTACTTCCTTTTCAACAG